>JAAAKD020000207.1:14568362-14593178 GCA_010014825.2 Danaus melanippus | reverse complement strand
GACCGGCTGCGTCCTCATCCCTACTACGTAATGTTTGCTGGATAAGTGGTGACACCTGGCGGGGATAACTGATCGATTGATAGTTGATCAGTAGTCGAACGGTGAGAGCGGGAGATCAAATTGAATTAAAAAAAAAATCATAATTAAAGGAACTTGAAATTATAATATGTGGATAGGAATTAACAAATAAAAAAAGGGGTTGATCGTAGAGGGGTGAAAAATTTAGAGTAATATGAGATTTTTTATTGTAAGTCATCAAATAATATTAAAAAAAATTTGCCAAAAAATTAAAGTTTTCAATCTACAAATAAAAAATAAGGGTTGATCTCAGAGGGGTGAAAATTTAGGGTTGTATGTATTTTTGTAGGTTGTGTCATAAAAAAATAAAAACAAAAAAAATTGCCTAAAAAATAAAAACAAAAATTTAGGGGTGGACTACCCTTAACATTTAGGGGGATGAAAAATAGATGTTGGCCGATTCTCCCCCCTGTTTAGTATCCTCGATAAGGATCACGAAAATAGGTCGAGCCGTTTCGGAGGAGTTCAAGTTCGAACACCGTGACACGAGAATTTTATATATTAGATATATAAGAATATATATATGTATATTGTTACAATCTAGAGAAGAAAAAAAAATTAAAGCGTTCCAATAATAAACGTAGACTTGAATATCTGCTTTTAGAGCCAATTTTATTTTTATTGTCATTCCAGTGACAAGTATTAACTAATTTTAAAATATTGTAAATATGTATAATGATACTTCAAAAACGTGTTAAAATATTTACTAAAATTATTCTCTTTCTTCCTATTGTTATTTAGAAGTGAACTATACCCGGTCAATACCACGTTTTTGGGTTATATGTTGAGATAAATAGAGACAGACGCGACTATTGCGAAATTTTGTTTTATTGATAGCAATTGATAGCAAATATTTTCTTCCGGAATCAAATAAATTTTATTTGATGTTATAACATAGCGATACTGTTTCTATAATATTATTATATAAATATATAAAATAAATAAATTAATTAAAGTCATATTACTTAGATTTATAGAAAAATAATACACATATTGTGAAAATGTACATATATCATACTAATTATCTTGTTTTGTTTCACTTAATAAAGAGTTACAACGCTTTTCTTATGCAGCATGTTAATTTTTAACTCTGAAAAAACACTACATACAAAAACCAATCGCCGAAAAATTTCTCTCAACTTTGGACTTGAAAAGTAGAAAATACTAATTAGAGAATTCTAGTCTTAAAACGATCGAATGATATTCATAGCTGAAAATGTATAGTCGATCGAATGAAACATAGCATTTATGAAAACTAGATGTAAAAACATGCAAAATATTTCAAAACCTTTCTATTTATTTCATTCAATCGTACACCGTCAATATGATTCAGCGATGGTCATACAGAAGTCGACTGGTACATTCACTTAAAAAACACATTAAAAGCGTTTATGAATATAAAACAATAGTATATTTTTTTCATTCTTGTATTTTTTACTACAACCTACTTATTACCAAGCCGATAAAGAAAGTAAGAAAGTAAAGAACAATTTCCTGTTAATCTGCCGATATTAGTTTCTTCTATGTAAGGGACTACGGCTTTCAATTCAACAGAATGAGGTTCTATCGAGGGAGTGATGTAAATAATGTGTCTGATATAAGTTGTAGAGAGTGTTGTAGAATTTGAAATTATAACAGTTTGTTTTCTCATTGCCAATTTTTATTGAGCCTATAGCCTAGTTACATCATCAGGATATACATACATGGTGATTAACTTGATAATGTCTAAAAGAATAATTACTTTAATATATTTAGACGTATTTTTCGAAAAAAAAAAAAATTTTTTTAGATGTATGTAAAAAGAAAAATAATCTTCGTATTATTAAAACATATCTTTAATGTAACCGTTTATACTAGTACAAGTAAATCATAAGCATTACAATTTTGAAAACTAGTTAAGGGAGAGATGGATATATTGATGTTCCTAAAAATACAGACGAATTGATAACCTCCCTCCCTCCCTCCCTTTTTTGAAGTTAATTCAAAATCAAACTATCAGTCCGTCGATTTATTATCAGGCAAATTATGTTACTGAAAGAGATACAAAATGTTAAGAGACCTTGATTATCCTATTATACATTGCTGATTATAGGCTGTTCTTTTATAACGAGAGAACATTGTTACTTAAAGAAATCTGTCATAGGGAAGATCTTCCCTGTACTGAATTTCAATATTACTTGACAAAGTTTTCAATCCTAAAATAATAATCAATAAAAACTTAATATTATGAAAAATAGAATTATGTAAAAATAAAATGCTAATCGTTGTTAGAACTCATTTTCAAACATGAAAAAATATCAATTGCACAATAAATAGTTATAGAATTAAGATATATTTATAACATCTTTAGTCTTTAATCTTCATATGATATTTGGATCTAAATTTTGTATGACAAAATTGGATAGTTACTATGAACCTGAATGTAAAAACATGTACTATATAATAGGACTGTAAAAGTAAATTAAATATAATATTTCTTTGTGCTAATTTGTTGCAAAGGTAAGTAATATATTTTGTAAGTGCCCACCAAGAATAATTAGGACTTTTTTTATTTAAGTAACTATAATCTATAACCCAAATTTAGTTTGCATTTTGGTTCTCTTTATTTCTAGGTGAATTTCCGCACCTTTTTGGTATAATATTGGAGTATTGCTGCATGAGATAGTCTCTTTATTCAATTTTAAGAAACCGAGAAACCGTTTATTTGAAAACGTTCGAAGAAGCGACGTCGCAGGCTTACAAATCTGATTTGGTGACAAACATTGATCAAAATCTATATTGTATTGGCAATAAGTTTCCTCTGAAACTGCCATATAGGAGATACGTAATTGTTCTTCTAAAAAGATTTTACATTTGTCGGTGGTACTTTATTGCAACTGATTTCCAATTAAGACCATAGTGAGGGCATTCATGTGATATAATACAAAAAAAAAACCTCTTTCACGTTGCAAAATTATTTGTAGATACCGATTTAGTTTGGGATCTTGATGATTCTGGTATACTTAAAACGTATTATGTCGTCCCTCAGAGTTATAATTTGGCTACGATTCAAAATAGTCCTATAATTTCTGAACAATATTTACTTGCTTGTATTGAATTACCACTGCGTTGCCACAGTAAGCTCACAAAGCGAAAATAAATTTTACACAATAATATTAATCATTTTATTTACTTCTAAAGACCTGTATTAAATTTTCGTTAAGTTAGGCAATCTACTTATTTTATGTTTGGGTGGTTGAGAAAGTTTATATTAAAAATAAATAATATTGAGGATAAAGATTTACTAGGTAGTGGAGCAGAAAACTTTGAGAATATGTATCCCAAGGACGTGATCAAAGTCAAGACTTCACTAAAATCACCAGTAGCCTACACTTTTTCTGAAGAAAGTTGAAAACCATAATACATTCCGAGAGGGATTAATTATTGATTTTTTTATCGACTAATAAATAGCCTAATATAAGGGCTCGTTATTAAAAAATAATGCGATCTTCAATATTACATTTAAGCTGATTATCTCAAACAACTCAATAACATTTATCATGTACATGAACGAAAAGTATCATCCGATACAGAAAGCAATCGACTTTCGTTTTTTTGTACCATTATGGCAAATGACCAAAACGTTTTCTGTTTCTACGAAAATTGAGTTAGAGGGATAAATCAATAATATGATATAAAAAATATATGATATAAAAGCATTTAGGTAATGAGAGATAAGAGAAATTCAATCAGGAAATTTGGGAGCGCTAATAGCAGATCCAATTATCTAGCGAAATTCCGTTATAATTTCCTTAGCGTGTATTAACTCGGAATAGCCAGCCAGTATATTAGCTGCTGGAAATTGACTACAGCTATGAGCTTAAATTACTTTATGCATAACCTTATTTCATTTACCGCCATCTAAAGTTCGTTTAAGACACCGTTGTAAATTGTCAGAAAATTTATTGCATTCCTATTATAATATTATTATTTACCTACCACGAATATTAAAAAAATGCAAACATCGAATATCTTTTAATATGTACTATGATGTTAATTTAATCGTTAACCAAACAATTTTAAAGTACAAGATATAATTCTATCATTTATCTCTTTGTATTTTTTTAATTGTTATTTATAAATTGCAACCAAACAATGCGTGTAATACATAATAAAGTACTAACGTAGTCACGTCAGCTGCTGAATAATATTTGAGTAGCACAAGTAATTAAGACCTGTTCAATTATTCATTAAATATACTGTACAAAATCACTAAATAGCAATTTAAAATAAATAAGAATCCTTGTAAGCAAAACTAATACAACCTGTTGAGTATTACAATTAAGCATTGTAATGACGTGATATGAAAATCTAATGAGACTAAAGCATAAAAAAGTATAATTCAAATGTCTTCGATCAATCTCGTTTTATAATTCAAGGAACGAATTTGCATGCTAAAGATAAATATAAAAGCTTTTTTTATAATAAGCTTATGATTCATTATCAATATAAATGTCCATTGTCAATGAAAAAGTCGCTCATAAAATATTTATCTACATTATTCGTAAGAGATAGTCGTTATCCTACTTTTGCATTCTGACACGCATTCATTGGTTTTCGCAGATAATATTTATTCTTCGGAGATAAATATTTTCTCTTATTTAAATAATATATTATTATTGTTATAATAAATTTTAATGACGAAATGCCTCATATTTTTAAATAATATATTTGAATATATTGTATATTCTACTAAATAAAAGAACTGAATTAAAAGAAAAATATAAAAGTGGAATTATTGATCTATAAAACCATTTCTCCTCCTGAATAAGTGCAATAATTATGACTTCTATTGAAGAAACTGCCAAGTTTAACTTTTCGAACATCAAGCTTCAAGCTTAATATTTTTATTACTCTATATTACTTATGCATTCGTTAAACTGTTATGACATCACGAAGACGCCGCGTAATTAATGAAGTTTATAGGGGGGCAGCTCAGGTTTAATGTTAATTTTAATCACAGATTCTTTATTAAAGCTGACACCAAATATACAGAAGACTATAATATTGAAATCTTTATAGTTGAACTAAAATTTTGTATTAAAACGATCTTGAGTTATATATATATACACCTACTTTTAAACACGTTGATCTCTTTTACTTAATGTTTATATAGTTTTGTATAAAGTGTAACGTCGATGAAAGAAATGCTTTTTTCAGAATTTTTAAACAGTAATTTTATATCTGCGAAGTTGTCTATGCCTTATGCATTAAACCTTAATTTTAGTTTTCTTATTTTTCTCCACTTGTTTAAATTTCTTACACAATATCATACCTGGAACAAAAAGCAATATATATGAGTACGTATCACTTTTACTGTCTTGGATTGCAGTGGTTCTTAAGTCAAGTACACTTTCAATTCTGATAAACAGACAGTACTTGGAGTTTTTTTTAGATCCTTGAAGCAGGATGTCAGCTTAGTTTTTCTAACTGCATTATAGAGTTTAGGCGTCTCTCTTCACTAAACTTTACAATCTCTAGAATGATGACGGTTTGGGGAGAAAAATATGAGTTTTCCATTCAACCGGTCACCTGAAAAGTTTGTATGACCTTATGGTCTCTATTAGAGACATTTTTCTTTTTAATAAATGTGTAATTATGGAAACCTTGAATTTTTTAAGCTTAAGGTCAACGATGAACACATGGCTAGTTTGTTTGCATCAGCTCTGAAGAAGTTCGTACAGAATAATGGTGAATCAATTTTTCTTCATCTATTATTTACATTAAAATTTTCACAAAATAATGATGGAAATGACAATAATTTTCATATATGATTTCACAAAAAAGTATGCATTAAGATTGTCACTGTAGCAAATTTTAACACTTATCCAGTTTTTGTTCAAAATCCACAGTAACTGGTTTGAATAACTTTTTACAAAGTATTTTCAAGTGGTGTTACGTAGGATGGATAGAAGTGTTATTAGATATTAAAATTTATTTGAAACTGAATATCTCCGGATACAGATTCAAATTTAGACTTTTACTGTTTGAATCAGATAAAACCCGAAATATTCTGATAGGTAAATGGATTTTAACTATATTATTCAATCGCTAACAGAGCTGTCAGCTATTGTTTCAATATCGTTAACAATATGTTGTTCAATGCTAGTTTATTACAAGCACCATTGTATACTCCTAATTAACAAAAATCACTTGCTAAAAGCAAAAGTAATATTGAATAGGTATAAATAGTAAAATTGTCATTCTTTCCCTCAAAAAGTTTGAAATAACGCCCCATAGAAGTGACACAAAATTAAATATTGTTCAAAAATGTAGTCCATGCAGTTTCGGTTGAATCTACAAATAGAATGAAATTAAATCTTATTAGAACATGGATCTAAAAACAGAAAGTTTCTCTGTACCAACACAACATGCGCTGGAAAATTTAACTACCCTAAAGTTTTTACTGCCAATACGGAAACGCCAAGACAGAATATGCCAGGTATGGCGAGATTAAAAAATTAATAAACTATACAGGCTATTTTCTTTATAATATCACATGGCGCATTCTTTAAAAATCTAATATATCTTACGGTAAAGAAGAAATATTAAAATATATGCACTTATCAATCTTCACTTACATAATATATGTCATTTAAAGTTATATCTTTAAACTGAAGGTAGCAGCTTTTTATTCTAGTTTATATATATAGATAAATAATATAATGAGATTGTACAACAGGATAAATCATGTTTTCTCCGGAGAACCCTAAAATTAAATATTTCGATTGCTACGTAAATTTAACTGCTTATTAAGTCTGCGTAAAATTGAGTTATCAGAGTGTTTTGAATATCAAGAGTTCTAATAAATAAGTAAATTTAAAAACAAATTGTGTAGTGACACCATCCGCATTTGATACATTAGCGATTAATATCTTTATCCAATACGAAATTCTCTGATTCGAAGCGAAGCTACTGAGAACCCGTTCACAATACAATACAAATCACGATACATTGGTCCGATATAAGTTTGGCAATTCTTTTAAAACTTAGTGTGCGTTTATAGCCCTAGCTTGAGACACGTTCGAACCGATTACATAAATTAAAGACGAGAAAGATTTAAATTTATTTATATAGTATACATTTCTTTCATTCTATTTTGCTATTTAGGCCTTTATATGTGTTGTGAATGTGTTAACAAGGATGTAAGCGCATAGAAATCCATGTAGGTAGAGTTTAATACAGAATTTAAAGTTGTGTATAAAATGATTTTAAAACTTTAATTGATTAATTGCATAGTCAACTATAAAATACACTAAAATCTTTTTCAGTGCAACTGTAAAATATGATCCGAACTTAGAAAACCTGGACCGTAGAGTGACAAATTACATAAAATACAAAAAAAAGAAATAAAATAAAAACAAAAACTTACGCAATAATGAACTTAAAAGTGTTATGGTACCTAATGTTAGACATAAAAGACCGCACTAGGAAAATGTATATCCTAAATAAACGTATACATTAACTTTGTCTGAAATTATTTCTCTAAACCATTCACTAAGAACTAAATACAAAGATTTTTATTATGTATCCCAAAAGTGACTTTGTTGAAACGCTTCATATGAAATCAATGACAGTGTGGGTAAATGAGAATTAAAATACGTTACACAAAAGTGAAAAAAGGAAAAAAAAATACACTGTAGACACCACCTACGGTCTCCGAAAGAAAAGCGTTCTAGAAATTTAAATAATTATTGCATCGGACAGTCTACCAATGAGTAGGAACGTCTGAGTCTGGAAAATCCATTTGCATAGGAATACGATAAGGTGGACCGACGATCTGGTGAAGGTCGAGGGAATCCGATGGATGCGGGTGGCACCAGACCGGTCGTCGTGGAGATCCTTGGGAGAGGCCTATGTCCTGCAGTGGACGTCTTTCGGCTGAATGATGATGATGGTGATGACAATAAACATTTATTCAATACTAGTTATTAAAATCTAATCAAGTTATCAAGAAGATGTAGTTATTAAAATCTAATCAAGTTCAAAACTGTAACCGTAAATTAAAATGCCACTGCTTTCCGAGAGAATTAATATTATTTTAATGAAATTGTTATTTTTATTTTTATCACACTTTTATTCTTTAGATAATAAAATATAAGTAACAAGTTAGCAAACCTGTCAAGAGATTGTATTCTAACTGCATGAGTAATTAATAGAAACTAGTATAAAACAACATATCTCTATATATTTTTGTAACACCTTATTTGTATTCACAACCACCTGTTCATTGTTATAATTTTCTGCGAAGCTTTTGTGATATGCAGCATAAAATATGGGCGTAAAGAACAAAGATACTGAATAGACATAAAGTATGAAAATTTACAATGACCAAGAAATTAGTCGATTAGTGCTCAGATAATTGTTTTGTAGTATCACTGTGATAGGGACTGTGAAAATATTTTCTGAACAAAAGTTAACTAACCTTACAACACCCTTTACAACTAAGCATCCGAAAATAAAAAACAAATCTAAAATCGTGAATGTACAAATAATTTTAAATACCAAAACGACGGTATAATATCTTACTTTTTAAATGTACAACGTTATGGCCGGCATACATGAATTAAGTAGAATTTATGTGTGCAAAAATATAATTTGGACGTATATTAAACTGACTTTTAATCAAGATTCATAAGATATAATAAATGTAACATATAACTATGTTTTGGGATACGGCATTAGTAATATTCATTCATTTATACAACCAAATTTAACAGGGCCAATACTCGAAGATAAAGCCAACATTGGCAGTTTTTATGATAAAGTACTCTATCTATAGAGGGATTTGAGTGTTCCAGGTACAATTTAAATCCCAAATGGTTACATTTTACTGAGCCCAACTTTGTCTGTAATAAATGTTATCGATCTTAGGTACCGTACATTCAAGTAAATAATATTTAAGGAACGTTCGTTTTCAAATACGACAAGTTTTATTTTATTTATTATTCGTAAATAACTACTTAGATTTGCACTGATATGGACAGATACTTATTGATATTAATTATTTTGATCCACACATAGAATAATTCACAAGGTTAAACTACGTAACAATGTTGTAATAAAAAAAATAATTAAAATCTAAATCTGAAACGTTTATAGGCAACTTAGTCACAAGTCAGAACATTCTGGTGTTGATAAAATCAGGCATTTGGTTTATGGGAAATGAGATTATCGCGAATGGCTTTGTTTTGTTCGGATAAATTACTCGTTTGGTTTACAATAGTGATCAGATAACTAACTGTATTTCAGTTGCTCAATTCAATTGCTTGTTTTTGTTTATTTACTTTGGCTTATAATTCAATAAAATTAATCCTTATATTTCTGCTACATTTGCCTTGGTTGCATTACTTCTCTAATTCTTTATTTCAATTTTCAGACATAAAATACATATACATATGCAAAGTAAAAATAATGCTTCTATACATATCTTCTATTTGTACGTTTCTTATTTATTTATTTTAAAGACGGCAAACGGAAGGCGGCCTACATGATGGAAGGTAATTAGCGTCGCCCATGGACATCTGAAACAAAAAAGATGTTTTACAGACCTTGATTGCGTTAAAGGGAGAGGAAAGGGTGGGAAAAGGGAAAGGGCATCAGGCTCTCTCACGCGTCGAACGTAACGCATCCATTAAAGATTACTTCATGCCGATGTAAGAGGGTGGTACTTCCCTAGTCGAACCAACCCATGTTCAAGCTGTAGTTACTAAACCACATCTTGGTAGAGCCACTTACAAATATATGTATTTTATTTGTATATAACTCAAACAACAAATACAATAAATGTATAAAAATCTCTTAATACCTTATCCATATACAAGGATGCTTCTTTTCTTGTACCTTACTGTTTAATGGCTTAAAGCATTTTTATTGTTATTAAACTGAAAATAAATACTATTTAGATTTGGTTGCGCCAAACAAAAATAAGTTATTAACTTTGGAGTACATCAATAACATTCCTTTTTACTAGTAATATGTAAATAGGATTATTAGTTGGTGGCAGCTACAAGACCTTTAAGTATACTAGCGAAATAAATATTGAATGAAAAGTTTTAAAAACAATAAAATGAAATAAGTCTCTGGTTGAAGGAATGCTTACAAATGTTTACAGTTAAACGGATTTCATCAATTGTCTTTGACAGTATCGATAAAATACAGAGAAGTAGTTTTGTTGGAAAATTTATACAAAACATTAGTTTGTTACCGACGTATTCATTACAAATTTAATAAAAGGTTTCGTCAAATTTAGAGTATAATTTTAAAACTATGAAATTTAACGATTAATTGAGACAAAACCCCTTTTATAATAAATTGTATAATAAAAACTTGCTATATTTCTATATGATTTTTATAATTTTTCCCATTTTATGTGCCCTACTTATTTTTTCTGTCTGGTAGAATATTATTACATTTATGAAGAAAATATACATAGGAAAATAAATAATTGTCAAGGTCGTTGGTTTTTTATATGCCAACCTTGACAAGAACGTGTCTGATTTGGAAAAGAAAAGCGAAAAACCACCAGTGTTTAGATTAACAATGCGAACTCGTACTTAGGGTAGATCCAATGAGTTCGGGTTCATATTCCTTATTCTGTGCCTTAGTTACTTCTCACTTGCCTTTCACCGTGAAAAATTTTATGCTTTTTTCAGGATGATTATTGACAGTAGGTCTTCGGTTTCACGACAACGGCTGGGTAACTAAAATATGAAAATAAAACATAATATTTTATAACCTTAAAAACAATGAACAGAACGGTTCAAAATATTACAATTCCGAAAAGGAATTACATTTCAAAGTGTTCATAAGCTTAAATGCGAAGCACTCACACTGAAATCCCACAAAAGGCAAATCTGTTCAACAATTTAAGAGCATATTGCACTTTGAATATGATGACATTAAGTGAATTAGGGTTGTACTTGTAGAGACTACAAGATGAAATGAAATTTTAATTTCTTTGTTTATTTCATACTCATTACTTTGTATTAAAGCTAATCTTCATAATCACAGACTCCTTTGATATGCTTAATTCTTTGATCCGTTACATAATTATCATTTTAAAGCTAGAATGGGATTTAAAAAATACGTGTGCTATATCTTATACGTCATTTTTATTAGCTGGGGCTTTGAACCATATTCGTTTAAACCTATAAAGGTGAAATTTAGCTATATAAACTGTATTTACAACTAAAACTTATGTTTTTTTCACTGTCAAACAAATTTTAATTTTAAATTTGTTAGTATTGTGCCATGCAATGAATATAATAAAATTAAAAACTCTATTTTCTGTTCCGTTAACATTGAAAGGTTAATCTCAAATTGTAATTAATTCTTTTTAAACATTACAGATATTTCAAGAATTTGCATGAACTTGTGGTTAATGATAAAAATGTGTAATCACATTGATTCTGTAGGAGAAAGAAATGTTAGTGTTAAATAATTATATATTTTATACCTACTTTATTAGCCCGCAATATTTCATTTTTGTGGGTTAAAAAAAACCTTTAATAAAACACCAGTTTAATATTATATACAGCCGAAGATTTTAAATATTAATTTTAATATGCGTTTTCATTTATTTTATAATTTATAAATGTGTGTTTATTAATAAATTTATCAAGAATATAAGATAAGCGTTACTGCAAGTATTCTAACTAATGTTTTCCATGACCTATTTGTTAAAGCGACCTACATATCCTTAGTATATTCTTGAATGTGTTATGTGTTTTTAATTCAGCTATGATTGAAAACCTACTAATATTAAAATTTAAAATAATATAGGGAGAAAAATATACATTTTTGCATTTAAAGATTTTTTTTATATATTATGTGATCACAATTGAAGTTCACTGAGCTGTTCTCACAGTTGTTAAGCTTCGTAAAAGTAAAGTTTCAATATTTTTGATGGCAAATAATATTTAAAATTTATTTGGTTAATTTATATTCTAGTAATACAAGAATGCAAGGGTAAAAAATGGAAATACTATATTTATTTAAAAAGTCAGTGGTGGCCTAGTGGTTAAAAGGCCCGCCTCTCATGCATGAGGGCGCATATTCGATCCTGGCAAGGACCAATGTGATTTTTCCGAGTCATATGTATGTACTTTCTAAGAGTATTTAGACATCACCGATTAATACATTCCCAAAGAGGGTTGATGTCAGGCAGGCGGCCGGTTGTAAAAACAATTAGCCAAAACTATTCATAACATGTAAGGCAGACCCTGGCTAAAGCTGGGAAATGGCCAGGTAAAAGAAGAAGAAGAAGACTATATTTATTTAAACTGAAAAAGCAAGAAATTCATATTTTTATTACATATTAAAGTAAATACACAAACACGTACTTTTACTTAGATTACTAAGATGCAGCCTTAGTAAGGATGGTTCATTGGATACAGTACACATTGACTATGTTGATGAAAATCAAACGAGTTGTGTGCCAAAACTGAAGTCATTAGATTAGCTTGGGTAACTTCCCATAACTTAAAATATAGAGAATTTTATAAGGATATTATACACAGTCGTTACAGTAGGCTATGAAATGTATGCTAATAATCTCTACAGCATACATTGCTATAACTTTAGATGCGTTTCGAAAAATATAATTATCAGTATCAAAAATTGCAGAAACGAACATTAAAATAAAGTATCTAACCACAACTGGAACAAATAACAATCAATATTACACAAGAGAATACATTTATGAAGAGGAAATTTACTGTTTTAAAGAGACAGAAGGAACTTGGACATGTTGTTAACTTGACCTACATAAGAATATTATACGTCGGTTACGCTATTGAATGACGTTTTATCGGAAAAGGATACAAGAATACATATTCTATTAAATCTTATTCTGAACAGCTAGCTCTCATCTTCAGTAATCGATGTTATTTTGTTGGCAATTTTTAAATATTAACATGAAACACAAACATCAGTATTCATTCCATTCTTTTACAAATAATAATTATTTAGCAAAAAATAACATTAAATTTTATATTTTAGATGAATAAATATAAACATATTGAAAGTTCTTTCAAATATTTTTTTTATAAACGCGTGTTCATTTGTATGGATAATCTACAGAATCAAACATATTCGGATATCTTTCATAATTCTGTTTTATAAAATATTTCAAATATTTATTTCAATAAAGAACTAATATAAAGAGTATCCTAGATAGGAGTAATATATATTGATTGAAAATAATTAAACTAATCTATTGACTTTATTAAAAAAAAAATAAAAAAACTAAAGCCTATCAGAGCCCACTGCTGATCACATGCCTCTTCTCACATGGAGAAGGTTTGAGCATTAATCACCACGCTTGCTCAAGACGGGTAAGTGATTACAAACTTATAATTGTGACATTATGAGTCCAGGTTTCTTCACGATGTTTTCCTTCACGGTATGTGTACATATGTGACTTTATTGCACTAATTTATTTATAAATGTTTAGAACTAAAATTGCAGATATTATGTTTACACTTTTCAAACACAATGAGATCTAAGCCTTTTGCGAGTTTTATTCATTTAAGTGAATTTAATATTTTTAAGATGTACTACGCGGTTTATTTTTGTAAAAAAAAACTATATACTCCCGACGTTTCGGCTTCTTTTCACCAACCGCGGTCATGGGCAGACGAGATGTGAATGTCTATCAGTTAGTTCTGTTATTTATCATCTACCGCACTCGATTTCTTAATTTTGCATACCGCGCTGGATGCTGGCAGAATGGGCTTACAGTGTCCCGAGGTCCTGCGGTGTGATCACGGACATGGGATTTTATATTTTTAAGAAGGGGGACATAGGTGCTTGACAGGTTCCAGCCATCTTCTCTATTAAAAGTGGATGTTTTTTTAATTTCAATAGCCTCGCGGATTAACCTCGGTATATACCTGTCTTCACGAGCGAGGATAAAGGTCTTATGATAAATATTGTTAAAAAAACAACATTTCAGTAAAAGGAAAGTTCAGAAATAAGTGCTCAGATATATACTCGTGTATATATCTTTTCGGACTCAAAAGGGTGAAGTGTCAGAACCTCGTAGTAAAAATTTAAAATCAGCGTCTATTCCCAGTGTTCAGCGCCCTAGTCAACAGTCATAAATAGTCAAGAAGTATTGGGATGTTGCATCTTTCTGTGTGGGTATCATTTCTTAACGATATAATAGAGTGGTTCCACAAACAGTAGTGGAATTCACAAGTAGGTCAGAGATACTTAGCGGACAATTGCTCGGTACTACGAGCGATGGCTCACCAAAATGATTCCGGTGTTTCCCAGGGAAAGAGAAACAAACAGAATTAGGTTTTAGTGGATATGAGTTACCAGTAACTTTGACCCGTTTTCGGTCGGTACGGTAAGTTGTAGGAGTATTTTTTCTAAATAAAATACATTTTATATTAAAACTTTTCCTATATTTATTTAACTTTTAAAAAATACTCTGAAATTGATGGCAAAATTTTTAATTTGTCGTAAGAATGTTTGGATATAGACTTTTTTCAGTAAAAAGATTTTCCCATCAATGTTTACACAAGTAAAAACTATTCCAATTTCAGCTCCAATCACAAAAATATCAATTCTTTGGTACTGCGTAACATGTCAGTCTAGTAACAGGACGTCCGCTTTTTATTAAAAAAAAGTTTAGAACAACTTTTCATCCCATTTATTCAAAATTAAATGATAAATTTTGAGATTTCATATTTACTAACAATATAAAAAAAATATATAAATTGACTATAATGTATTTACATTTTTTTAATATGGTTTCTATTCTTTGAGAGACATTTTTTTAATAAAAAAGCAAAGAATGATTTGTAGTTGAAGTAACATTACATTTTTCCATATATGGTTTATGTTATAATGTTTTGATAGCATTTTAACTAACTTTTGCCAAAAATAAAGGTTGACGACTAATCTCAATCTGTTTAACAGAACAACTTCCATTTATGTTTCAAAACAAATAAGCATGTTAAATATATGGAATAATTTTATTTATTTTAGACAAAGATAATATAACTAGAACTATTTACCTGCTGATGCAACGAAATGTAAGATTTTAAAAGTGCGACATAATAAATAAGTAACTTAATTATAACTTCCAAATAATTACAATATATTGATGAGAGATCTTAAAAATATTTTTCCAATATTTATGCCAAATGTAATAATTATAAAAACAAGTTTTAAGGCAAGTGTTATTATAAAAGATAGGTTTTAAAGAACTCACCGTCGTAGTCATAATAACTAAATGAATAATAAGGTCGAGCACTCAATACTTCAGGACGATTTATTCCTATTATTCAGAGTTATAAAGTTAAAACTTAACTAGCGTCAAATATACTTAAACTTGTGAGTTTATTAAACTTCATGTTGCTTTTAACGTACCCTTGATGGTTCTGTTTAAAGTATAGCTTATTTATGACGACGCATTTATAATTTTAGAAATTAAATTGATTACGGTACACATTTACGGAAAATTACAGATTTTAATCCAAATATTAAACTGCAAAATATTGAAGTCGAACGAGTTACCGAAACACGAAATCTAGGAAAATAATATTAGACGAAAATTTACGATTTTATAAATACATTATGCACACTGTTCGTAATTGTTTTTATAGATTAAAACTACAGAAAATAAATATGTATTTAAAACCAAAGGTGAGAGTAGATTTATGTGAGGCACTTGTTCTGTCAAAATTAAATTATGCTGACATTGTAATAGGACCGAGGTTACTTGTGCGTTCCAAGGATCTTATCCAGAGTACCTGACTGTAATGGCTCGTAGGCAAGCTTGCGGTGCTCCGGTACTCGCAGCAACTAGAGCATCGTTGCTTAATCGCGTTGGTTGTGGATCGTGGTGTGTTCTTTGATAACATTGAAGTTTTGATTTAACTCTGCTTTAAACCACCAGTCTATATAATAAAAAATACAGTTAGAAAAATATCGTTTTGTATAATATTGTATTACATCGATTATATTAATATTCACATATAATTTAGCAACATCATGTTGAACTTACCCTCCTTAGTACTTGTTCTATTCTATTTATTTATTATTTATTACACAATTTATCGTTGGCTTAAAATATTGTATATAAAATTTAAACCCTCTAATGTGCGATAAATTGTAATAATTATATTATATTATTTTATATTCTTATTTATGTAATTATTATGAAATTATATATATATCTCCTCTTTATTAATTCTTATAATTATATCACATATTTCACTTCCTGCGACGCGACGTACGTAGTTATTGGCGGCCACAGAATATCAGCGTTGAAACTCATTACTACTATGATTTTCAACATATATGCTGAGTGGCTTACCAATTTGGGCATCACAAATTGTTTTGTTTAATATTCATCTTTATTTTTGTTTGTATTCTAGAGAATCTATCTTCATATGTTTTATTTTATATATATGCGTTCTTATATTGTTTGCATAAGATGTGTGTCCAAATAAAGATTTTTTGATTTTAATTTTATGTGATTTGTTTATTTTTACGATAGATAATATTACCTATTTAGTAAAAGCGAACGTCACTAACGGAAGGATAGAGACCTTCAGGTGACAGACCGCTTGACGTACTCGGGGAACTGGATGTACATCGTGCTAAGATCGGCGAATTGAGCCGCTGTAGGAAAGATACGCCACTTTGTCCGCGGAACGTCGTGTGATTTCGACTAATACTGAATACGAACTTTGTAATTGAACTTTGGTCATTGAGTGTAGTTAATTGTAGTGTGTGCTAATTAATTGTTTGAATTATAACGTTGTTAACCTATACGTCAAGTGTCAATTATTTTCCTATCGCTCGTCAACCTACGCCGCTATGGAACAAGAAAATAATCCTGATAAGGGCCAAGTACCTATATATACTTATATAGTAATAAACAATAGTTGTCTAAAAAGTGCTGAATATTCAACAACAGTTTTTTATGTAATCGAGTATGCTGATATTTTGGACGCAAGCCATATTCTACTTTTTCTATATTTCATCGAGCGTTTAGTTGATAACCTTTAATAAATGGCAAATCATTCCGAACATTGTTAAATAATTTTTACATACGTGTTATATTAAATTTATATTTAAATAAGTTTCTTAAAAAAAGTTTAAGACTGTTTACCTCAGTTTACCATTTCACTGGCATTAATTACGCAGAATGATTCTCTTGAAATTTAATTTTTAAATTGTGTCGTTTATGATCAAACTGTTATTACAAAAACAGATAGTATTTCAAGACTTGATATATTAAAATTAAAAACATGTTATTAATCAGATAAAGCCATAACAATGATAAAGATAATAGAATAGAAAGTAAGAGCCAAATAAATTAATAAAATCTTTTCATTGCTCTATCAGAATTTCTATGGGATAGATGAAATCAAAGGCTTTCATAAAGCAAGTCGTTAATATAAAATATACACATACTATTAATAAAATACATACTTACTAACATACTAAAAAATATTCCAGCCGAATTCAATAACATAAACCGAAGCCGGTTGTATCGAATAGTATTAAATAATTATTTTGTTCAGGTAAATGTATGTCTCAATAATTAGCCCTTGAAGATAATATTTATAATGCAGATTCTATTTCCTTCATATTGAATGCTGAATTAATTCTCCGAGTATATTAAAGGAGTCTTATAAAATCAACATTAATATTTATTGGAATGTCTAATGTTATATTTTTCTTGTTTCGCCATTCCAATTTCTATTTAAATTATTGGGAAAATCATCCTTTGTCTAACTGTATATCGGTTCAATAAATTTACTAGGTATATAGCGATATTAAACTTATTCTAACTCAAGTCACACGTGAAAGGTATTAGCAAAAAATGTAAAACCTCCACGTGTGTTTATAAAGATATGGACATAACTATAACTATCTTTTAAATGTATTAGCATGTTTAAAATAATGTAATAAAATTTCATGTAAACGTTAACATTTTATGTTAAGCTCGATATTTAAATATGGCTCTAAATTTATTACATTTATTTTTCCACTTTAAAAATGGCCAACTTCAGGTCTGTTTGTATCTTGGAATAAAGTGCACAGCCACAAAAAAACATTTATCTTTATATAAACTGTGTTATCTACTATAAATATCTGAAGATCTATCTAAGAGTCAGTCCGCATTACTATTACCGGTAGACTTCAATTTTCTTAAGTGTCTTTAAGTTTATGGGTGAGGTTCTTGGCTTCACAATAAACTAAAGGTTTAAAGCGCTTCCCCTATAGTATCGCTCGCAGTAGCGTCCTGAGACTATTTTAGGTGAGAAGGATACTACTTACCGACACGAAGTTTATTGTTGGACTTGCTTATATACAGATGTATATGTATTTTCAAAAGACTTAACGTATTACTTCCATTCTGGATATTCAAACCAACTATTTGAAAAATAATACTCTTCCTAGTAAAAAATTTAATATTTTTTTTACACATAGCACATATATAACGGTGTATATTTGCGTGTAATAGGAATACACGGAATATTAAATGGTAGTGCATTCTTAGAAAATCGTCGTGTTGGAGTTAATAAAGCTAAAACTAGTAAAGAAAATTAACAAAAATATGTTATTTACAATTTTTCACTCTATACTTAATAACTTGCATTGTTAAGCCTTTTGTTACATTCTTATATAATATTAATATGTATAAATTTTGCAAGAGAAAAAGTTACAGCGGGTTTGTTTGTCTCATATCTTTATTTTCATAGTGCAGTGAAAAACTGTCGGGTACACGAGTAGTTTTGTATGAAGGTTTCATATTTTGTCTAACTTTTGAGCTAAATGTATGTATTGCGAGAATAAAAAGTAGTTTGACGAAATTTTGTTATGAATTTGAAATGGAATTTTATTTTTCTTAATTCGTTGAATAAGATAAAGATAATACACATGAGATATAAAAGTCATAATATTTTTATTTATAAATGTAAAAGTAAGATCTTAAAACATAAGATTATCTGATGTTTTATTAGGCTTCCCTATTAAATTATTATTTGTCGTATATATGTATATACATATATATATTAGGTACATCACCAGCTTATATGAACAAAAATTACTTTTTCAGATAAAATATGATACATACTAATATACAAATATTGATGGGATCGTATATGTATATGTAACTCCTCAGGTTGCTTTTTATTTAAACAGTGTACTTCTCGTATGACCAGAAGAGCTACTTGATTATTTATGGGGTTGAGGATGAAGCGTAATTTGTCCATCATGCTTGCTCAAGTTTACTTCACTACTCTATTTGAGTAGAATATATATTGAATTTATTACAGATAAACTACAATAAATTTATAATTTTTCTTTTATTACCGTATAAGATACATTTTCATACATGAGACGGTAAAAGGAAAAAAAATTTGGCACTATTGAAAATGTGGTATAAACATTTAATATTACGTACCGTAATTTGCATATATTATTTTGTTGATTTTTTGTTCTTTACTTCATGTAAATATATTCTATTTGTAATTAAAAAAAAATCAGAATTGTATGACTTTAGATTTATTTTCTTATGTTTTAGATATAATACAATTACTTTCATACTATTTGTATTATCCGAATAACTTACCAAACTGTCGTTTTGGGAGTGACATAATATGTAATTTGCCAAAATTTTCTAATACTATTTTTGAGGCATGTTTGACAGATAAGAAACAAACTTAGACAAACCCTTGGTCACTGAAATTGCTTTAAATTCCGAAACATACATATATATTTTTAATGCTACGAGTATGGCTTCATTCGTAATTCGCTATTCTTGATAATCTGATATTTTGCCATTGTCAACGTTTATATTTGTTAGACGAATTATAATCTTGAGCACTGTGTTGACTAAACACGGAGGGAAACATAAATTTAACGGTTCACTCATACAACAGCAAGTCATCAATATCATCTGTTGTCTGATACTTTAGTGTCAATAAAAAAAAAACTGCAAGGTTTCTGAAATCTTTAAAGTAAGGATTCCAGGTCCAATCAATTCTCTCTTGAATTTTTTATCGACCTACTTATAATGCATCCTAAGCCTAGCATCCTAAAGCACAAAATGATACATTTACCCCGACTGAATGATTGCATATACTATTAATGAAAATATTTTGTTTTATTTATGTTTAAATGATATTTATCCTCTTAAAACAGGTTTAAAACCCTTTACAGTAATATTATACTCTTTGACATAAAAATCGTATCTCCACATTTAGCAGACGGTAGAAAAAAATTAAGGAATAAATTTTTGGTTCAGAAAAACTTTGTGTGATAAAAATTTTAACCACATATAAATCTAGCTTAAAAAAAGAAAGATTATACTCATATAAACGACGTCGTCGCTGCATGACGTTAAGCCTGTATAAAAATAATGATAATAAAGTGTGAGGAAAAAGAAATGAAAAACAAATTCTACAACTCAGCCTTATTCAGTAACATAAAAGTCGTGCATAAAATGTACCTATCTTGTCGCATTTCTTCTTGCCTGCGTTCTAAGATTACATTTAGTGTTCAAGTTGAAACTTAATCCATAATTTTAAATGCACATCAAAATGAAAGTTGCTTTTATTAATTAATAAAAAATTCAGGTGACTAGAAGTTATTTAAACCCAGTGAATTATTAGAATTTATTTATCTTCGAATATATAAAGTATACAAATATTTATAGAAATAATGTTGCTAGCTAAGCATCCCAAGTTATAATGAAACGAATGCGTTTGATGTCAGCTTAGCTTTTGGGTAAATATAAATATGAGAGTTTACGAGTATGTCTTTGCCTCTTAATGTGTACTCTGGCACGCTTCGCTGAGCTACAAAAAGTTTGCATAGATGAGAAACCAGGTATGTGATAAACATGCGTTTTAAAAACATTATATTTGTAATACTAAATATTATGTATACATATTTTCACTGTCTGGTTTGTTTACGTAGGATTCGGTTAAGGTCAAAAAATAATTATTCAAAAACTTCATCTGAGCCGATATCAGCGTTTATCAATTCATGTATAATGATGTTTTTTTTGACCAGCAAGGATTGCTCATCTACTTTTTTTGTCACATTATGTAAAATATAACTGTTGTTTATACACTTCTATGTTACGAGTAATGACAATTCAAATATATATATTTTATGATATAAATTCTTTAAAGGAATTATTCTGAATAGGAACACATCCCTTTCCCATTGCTCTTAAAAAATTTACTACATATTTTTTTAGCAATAGTGTTTTCAAAAAAGGATACTCGTTAACAATTTGTGGTGCGGGAAACTACAAAGTATTTCGAAAACTATACTACAAAGAACTCTTAAGAACGTGAAAAAGATAGATGAAAAAACAATTGCTAGTTATTACAAAAAAAGTATCACCATGTTAAAAAGAAAATTGTCGATTTTTTGAGGTGTTTTGATGGAACAACTATTAAAATAAACAAAAACCCCAATGACACAGCCTCATCCATAACATCCTGGCTGTTGCAAACTAATTAATTATTCTAACCGGATGATGGCTGGGTTGTAAAACTAAAAGCAATTAAGGCAAATAAATGGAGTTACATTTCAAATATTAACTTAGAATCAGACTCATCTATGTTTAACTATTTTATATTAAAGATTCTTATTGGTCTTATAGAATAGAAAATCTTACTTGTTATCCGGCGTATCCCAGAAACATTGGCAAAGAGGCTATGTATTTTTAAAGGTTAATGTTAAAAGGCAATGATTTTAATAATTAACGATAGAAATAAATATTGAATTAAAATAATACTTTAGTATCAGGTTGAAGTAGGTTGTATACTGGATGAACTAGGTTATATACGCATAACCTATTTCAAAAGTAACAGGAACACGTTTATAAATAACAAGCAGAGCCAACATCATTTTATGTCAAAGATATAATTCCGTCCAGGGAGCTGAGTATGATTTATAAATTATAAAACGCTTTTAACGCCGTCCATGGATTCTCTCTATCATAATGTTCTCAAACCAACCGACACAACTAATTAATGCAGACATAATATATTACATACTACGTTACAATTATAGGATCTTTATTTCTTTTTTTGTAAGCTATATATAGCTTCATTCATACCGGAATTGTGGCAATCTATTTCTCGATATTATCATTGTGTGATCTGTATATACAACGCACACACCACGGACAGTTTTTTTTATTTTAAAGGGGGCAACCGAGCAGATAGCCTACCTGATCGAGGTAGTACCGTCGCCCATAAGAGATCTTGTGGATGTGTCACCACCCTTAATTAGGGAAGTGGGGGAGAAAAAAGTGAAAAAAGGGAAGAGGTAGAAAAGGATGGGAAAGGGAAAGGGCAACCGGCTCTCTCACTCATTGGACGAAACGCAGCCATAAGAGGCTACTTTATGCCGATCTTCTGTGAGAAGGTGGTACTTCCCTAGTGGAGCCAGCCCATGTTCGAACTGCAGTGACTAGACCATAGCTACGGTCCACCACCGCCTCCAAAAATTTCAAATTTTCTAAGTCAATTTTAGATACATTAAAAAGTGTTTCATAAAGTTGATCGTTAGATTTTCTAAGCTTTATTTTTGAAAAGCATGAAACATCTCGTCTGCCCGTTCTAATGTGGTTAATTACTGGGTTTGAAAAGAAACGTCTTTTTAGCTTAAAGTCATATTTAATAATAATAGAAGATTTTGACATAACACAAAGAAAGCTTAGGCCAATGGGTGGTCCACCATATTTGGATGGACACATGAGATGTTTTATAAAGGTTACTTTACACTAGACTTAATTCTATAATATAGCATACACACTATATTTATTACACTTCACCTCCGGGGGTGAAAGAAAAAAAAAATGGGCTTACACATTTTTTTTTTGTATACCTACTACTTAACAAAAAGTTTTGTTCTATTCTTATGTACTATGTCAATTTTATTACCTTTAATTATTTTAACATTTAATCCCATATCTTCTAATACAGTAAACGGTCCATTGAACAGTTCATCTAATTTTCCACTTGTTTCTGATTTTACTAAAATTAAATCATCCTTATTGTAAACAATAGGATTAAAATACTTATCATAATTAGTTTTTCTATTATATTTGCTATGTAACAAATTATTTCGGGCATCTTTATAAGTAACTTGCAACCTATATTTAAGTTCACTAACATAACTTTCTGGATTATACATAGGTTCTACTGTTTTACATAATCGATTAGGGACATTACATTGTCTACCAAATACAAGTTCAAACGGTTGGTATTTTGTTTCAGTATGGACAGTAGTATTAAAACTAAAACACCAGTATGGTAACCAATAAGACCAAGATTGCTTGTTTTTGTCGCAATAAATTCGTAAAAATGCGCCTAAATTTTTATGAGCATTCTCTAACGAACCTATTGACTGATGATGGTATGCTGTTGATGTAATATTATCTATGTTTAATAATTTACATACCTGTTTCACGGTGGCAGAAGTAAACTCAGTTCCTCGGTCAGTTGCTATTATTTTAGGGATGCCGAATCTTAAAATAAAATTTTCAACTAACGCCCTAGCGACACTAATGGAATCCTTATTCTTAAGTTGATAAGCATCGATAAACTTGCTTAACTCACACTGAATGGTTAATACATATACATTTTCCTCATAATCTTTAGGAAGAGGGCCTACTATATTCATATATATCTTTTCGAATGCATATGACGCAGTTGTTGCTATCGCCATAGGCTCTTTTATGTAGTTACAATGTTTAGATTTTTGGCTTTTAGAACATTTTCTAATGAAATCTCTTACATCAGTTTCGAGATTTGGCCAATAAAATCGTCTCTTGATACTATTGATCATTCTACGTACACCAGCATGGCCATTTGTGGGTAGTAGATGAAAATCATTTAATATGAATGATTTTTCTTCATCATTCTCAATCCTAGTTACATTCTTTAATATATGAATGCATGGTCCGGACCAATTTGCAGGCGACTTTATCTTATCACTTAAATCTTTTATAAAATTTTCATTACTTTTATCTCTTACTATACATATCTCTTCGATACTAAGCTGTTTACAAAAATCACTCAACATGGTCACAAATTAGACTCGCGAGAATTGCGCCTTAAAGCTGAGGTTAATGTATAACATTTGTCTTCTCGGACAATAAGAAATACATTTATACTCTTTACTAAGCCTACTTCCCTTTCGTAATTTATCTAACTCAGATGCCTCTATCAACTTCATTTCAATCGAATTACATGGCTTTCTTAATAACTCCACAACTCTAGGGTGATCAGTCCTTTCGTCTCCAGAGTTAATAAGAAAGGGTGTATCCTTTTCTACATTGCTCTCTCTATCTTCTTGCATTTCTTTCTTTTGCTCTCTAGTTAATACTGCCATAACTTGCTCATTCATGCCTTTTAAATCATTTGATGTAATTTTAATTCTAGACAAAGCATCAGCTTCTACGTTTTATTTACCTAACTCTTTCGCGCAAACCACTACATCACCTTTCAAACCTGATTCTACAGCTACATAGTGAATCGACTCACTTCGCGCAGGGATCAATAAATAATCCGAAGTATAATCTGGTGTTTCATAAATTGGCATTAGGCATTGTTTTCCATTTGAGTTAAGACTCAAAGTATTAGAATTCAACAATATATCGCAACCAAAATTAGATAAAAAATCTAATCCAATAATGCC
>JAAAKD020000207.1:14525213-14568262 GCA_010014825.2 Danaus melanippus | reverse complement strand
AAAGAAAGCTTAGGCCAATGGGTGGTCCACCATATTTGGATGGACACATGAGACGTTTTATAAAGGTGACTTTACACTAGACTTAATTCTATAATATAGCATACACACTATATTTATTACACTTCACCGTGATCACCATTGCTGAAAAGTAGTTGAAAAATCTTGATTATGTAGTTTTTGTTTTATCGTCAAAATATTAGTTACATTTAAATGAATAAAACCTGCGAAAGTCTTAGAAATCATTAAGTTTTTACTATGTCCGTGGACTACATTTGTAGTTTGGCTACTTAATCAAACTTGGCTCTTAAATCAACATGCACTAAGTGGTTGTCTGATTCCGCACGGCAGCGAATTAATCCATACAATTAAGTCCAGTAATTGCTAAATTGTGAGCTTTACCGTTTATTGAACCTATAGATCCAATTAATTAAAGGGATTTTGCTATAGCCTTTTAAGTGAACACACGTAATGCTGTTCCCTACAATAGCAAAAGTATAAAATCTTAAATTTATTTTCTTTCTTTTTTTATTCATAGTCGTTTCATATTTATTTATATACATGCACAAAGACTATATCAAAAGTTAGGTTTAGATTTCAAACGTATTGTCTTATAGATTAATATAAATGTTTGAAATAAAACCGTCGACACCACAGACACCAGAACACATTAAAAAAAACATTAATAAACCTGTTGCTTCTGTAATAATTTAAAAAACAAAAATAAGAAAGTGTCGATGATTTTATCTTAACTTAATGACAATCTTTTAGTTCTGCACAAATAATAATTAGTTTTAAGAATATACACCGTATACACGCCTTATATACTGTATGTTTTAAGAAACCTTTTAGTTAATCTATCAGTTATTTATTCGTGATTATAACCGAAAGTCACAGCCTAGGAAATACTTCCATATAATTAAAAGGATAGCCCATATAATTTAAAATGAAGATTTACTTAGATTTTTTTAAATAGTTAACGACTTAATAGCTTACCCTACGCACTCCAGATTGCTTTTTACTTGGTTAAATATTTTTATTTTAAATTGGTTTTATATTAACATTAACATAACTATTCTCTATGACATAGATACAGTTAAAGATTTGAGATTTTTGATATTTGGTTTCTAATAGAAGAAATTATCTTCATGATTCTGATTTTAATACAGAAACATAGAATGAAAAAATCTTTAATATTATATAGGAATAATAACCATATCTATGCTAAATATTTTTTTTTGAAAATAAGTTTATCTCCGTTCCAAAAACACAGAGATCTAAAAAATTGGTTGCTATATAATAAATGAAATGTCATGTGATTATTGATAAATTAAATCCGTTGAAATTAATATAATAAATCAGTTTTTGAACTCTAAGAGAAATAGATTTTTTTAGGTGTTATTTAAAGTTTAAGAAAGATTGTTTATGTGGATTACCCGGGATCGTAGTAGATGCAATTTTTTATTATATTTAATAAAATTACACAGAGACGACGGAACCTATATTTTATGTGAAAAAATAATAAGTTTTCTTTAGAGAGTTTAATTTTATTTTTCCGAAAGATTATTTGATTTTGTATATTAAAACTGTACTTTTAATGATAACACGCACATTTACGGGAAATTTTATAGTAGCGTGTCGTACAAAGTTTATCTTCTTTAAACAATGGGAAATAGAAAGTAAATTCAACTGTTCGGAAAAAAGACAAATTTTTAATTAATTTTTATTTGGTCATAACCCACTAATAGAGCAAGCACTTGGATAAATAATTCAAAATATAAATGGTATATAGTGGTTTATATTTGTGCATCATGAATAATCTGGGCTATTTCCATTTAATATAAAAATAAAAATACGACCTGCATATGAAACAATGTATCCGAAGAAACTTTTAGTTTTTGAAAGTGAACAGATAGAACAAAGAAAGAAAGATCAAGAGGTATCTTCAGATATTTTTAACTCAATTAGTGAAAAATTATGTTCGCGTATTTTTTTATACATATACCGATGAATTATTGAATATCCAATGTTTAATAATTTAATCATTCTTATTCCTTTTATCAGATATTATACAAGGGAAAATAAAATAATTTATTAAGAACCCGTGATAAATTCTGTTATGTTGCCCGTATTCAAGCTTATTGATTACGAATTAGTAAATTGGTTTTTCCTTTTTTAGTCCTATAAAAATATACAATTGCATTGATAATCTTATTTATAACAAGACCTTATCTATCTTCTATTCCTGAAACTATGACAATCGAAGAAATTTAACGAGATTCATTTGCTGTTCATACATCTGACATAAATTTTCCTGCCCGTTACCTCTATAGAGCGGAAATTTCTTAAGTTTGACTATCAAATGTAAGACACAGTTATCAACAGTAGTAATTAGCTTATTACGATGGCACAGAAATGAATATCTGAGTCATTATCTATAAAGTGTATAACATTATTTTAAGGTACTAATGGTCACCTCACCTGGTATTCCCCTAGATATCGATCCGTTCTTCTCATAGAATATCTTTTAGATATTGTCGTAATTAAGACTGTTATCATAGCTGTCAGTTGCTCCAGTAACTTTTGAACCGAGTCCAGTAGTATCATTTTACAATCGTAAAAATTAAATTTTAATAAAAAGAATAAGATAACATATCTTATTATAATAATTTCTAAGCTATTTCTCATAATTTATCAAATTAGCGGCATCAAAAAGCTGTTTGATTTTTAGATTCAATGCTATATTCATAGTTATTTGTTTCAGCAACGTTTTGTTATGATGACCAATAAAATAAATATGCGTGCAAATAAATACAATTAAAATAAAAAAAAAATGGACGACAAAATATTTAAAATTCCTCTAAAGACAGGGCCTTAAAAGACAATCAACAAAATTATTGGATCTATTATATATTTAATGCATGTCAACAGCTATTTTCGGCGTCGCTACCCTTCCAACAAATTTTCCGCGGCCAGACCCGTGTTATGTCAGAGCAAACGAAGTTCATGGCGTTCTATAAATGCCGAAGTTATGTTTGCGTATAAAATTTTAAATTGGTTTTTACCTGTAAGGTCTACAAAAGTAGGTAGCAAAAAAAATGTAAAAATAATTTATTTTTTTGTAATGACTATTGGAACATTTTGTTTATAGTAAGTATTCTTTCTTTTATTGTCAAAAAATATAAGCCACACATCCATGTAGGAAAATAAAATTTATATATGTCGAGGCCATTACGAAAAAACACTGAAAATATTATCAAATTAATTATATGACAACACTATATTGAAATTTTTTATAAAACATTTTGTAACATCAAAATATTTTATTAATAGAGAAAAAAGTTCAGTAAACGTTCTGCATCAGATTTTCATTTGCTTCAATTAGCTGATTAAGTTATTTAATGTTGGCACTTTTCATTAATTCACAAGATGCTGTTAATCTTTCATAGAATAATATAACAAAGAATGTTATCTATAATTTTGTATTTTAATTTTAAACTTTCTCTGTATAAAGTTGCTTCTTTTTTACATTCAGAGCTGAATTAAATAGCAACAGAATGTATGACTTACAATAGTAACTTTGCTGAGCTGGACTTTACTTTAAACTGAAAGATTTTCACTACTCTGACATTCAATAACGTAACTCATTCCACGTTTCACTAATCATTTAGTGAGCACAACTGTAAGCGCAGTTATTTTTTGTTTTGAAGTAATAAAATTTTGTTATTCTTATTGAGTATACATATTAAAGCCTTTTTTTTCTTATTAACAACATGTTATGTTAATGTAAACGCCGCATAAAGTTATTAAACCTTTACGATTTGTAAGATGGATGATTTTGAACAATCATTGCATTAAGAAATGCTTGTAGAATTTTGGAAAATTTTGAAATTGTGTTCCATTTTAAAAGTGGCTGTGTTTCATTTGTTTCTTTTTTATATTACTTCATATATATGAAGTACATGGTATGACACATATATATGATATGGCACGATATAATTTTAGATTGCTTATATTATAGTATTCAAAACATTAAAAACAAAGTATTATAATAAAATCCTTTTTGTTTTCTTACTGTTGGAGAACGAAACGTAAGCGACACGGATATTTTTTCCAAAGCACAATTGCTCTCCCAACCAGACTTATTGGAATAGAAAAATATTCATTGTTTAAAAGCGTACTATTGTCTAAAAATGTAGCCGGAGTAGAAAAACTCGTGTAACCAGCATACAAGATCTGTGGTTTCAATTTATACTAACAGCTTATAAAATATATCTATATTGAAAGAAATTTTAAATCATATTTATAAAGAGAAACAAACTATCATTCAGTCTTCACTTGTTATCAGTTGCCTATTTTCGTTTGAAGGAATATTTGACATGGGATAGTTGGTTATTTTAATTACAATTTGCTTTGCTAAAATTAGAGAATTCTTTTATAATTTTTCTCCAATCTAAGGCTGACTCGACTGACTGGTCCGACTGGACGAATATGCAAGTCTCCCTGAAGCTCGTGATCCATTCATTCGTCCAGTCTAACGAAACAAAGCTGATATTCATCTTAATAGAACCATAAGTGAAATACTTATAGTCGAAATTGTAAGTAACTATATAATTGATCAATATTATTCTCAAGGTTTGAGAAATTTGAAACAACTACTCATTGTCATTTTATTTTGTATCAAGTGTTATATAGAACTGTATATACATACATAAAGGTTTTGTTCTAAGTGTAATTCTCATCTAAGTGATAATAGTGTCTTAATGGGAATAAAATGTCTTTTAACCGTAAAGTTATAAACAACCTTTTGCTAAAATTCATTTGTGATTTAGTGTTTTAAATCATCCTTTCGGTTAAGTTTCATAGAGATTATGAAATTTATAGTGGTAACATTTCTAACCGCAACAAAGGCTTTGTTTGTTTATCTGGGTGTTATTCAATTGAATTGTAAAGTTTTAATACCACCGTTCCATATAGAAATTTTCTTACTAGCACCATCAAACGCTTAAGCTGAAAAAAGATTTAAAATGTTTTTGTCGTTTAAAACGTATGTCAGAATTTATGCATTCATATGAAAATTATATACAAAAAAATATTATTGTAAATGATATTATGTTAACAAATTTTCCAACTCTACTAGAGAAATTAGTTGTATATCATACATGTGAATGAAGCATTAAAAAACTCAGTAATTCTGCTAATTAGCCACTGAGTTTCATTTAAATATTTTTATGGTAGCAAGTTGCTATTCAGGGCAGTATGTATTTTTAAAATAAGTTTTTTGACTCCATTAAATGTGGTGGATAACTCGAGTTAAATAACAAAAATACTGCTTACGGAATTATTATATTTTAGTTTCATATAGGCCATTTTTTTTATAATTATGATCATTTTTGTCATTAAAATGTCAAAACCGAAAGAGATAACATATTTTTATCTCACTTTATTGATAAAATAATATAAATGGAGAAACGATAATAGGATATTGTTTATTTTGAAATTTTTGGATTACTATTGTTATTATTATAAAAAACAACTGACATCTGTCTGACTAACTGAAATAGTATATTTAGTATATTAATGTTGATAAAAATAATCCCTTATAAAAGTAGCCTTTTACTTCAACTCTCTGCAAGAGAAGGAACACTCAAAATTTTTTCAGCCTGTTAGCGATTAGCCGTCCCAAACAGACGGACAGACGTAAATTGAAAAAAAAAATGTTCTATTAGTAATTTAAAGAAACCGATGTTTTATTTAATAAATATGCTCAAATAACTATATATAAATAGTAACTTAAAACACTCCACATATAATTTTCATTCAATTTAGTTCTGGATCTCATGTTTAAAATGAATTTGCTATAAATTTTCTGTTAGCAATGTTCTCATTTAACGATGTTATGATTGATAGAAACTTTGTTACTTTATTAATTTGATGATGCTTATATCAAGATGCATCAATCGACTCTGCTTATAACAATATTGTAAAAAAATCTAGAGTTATTTATCAATAGAGTTGTGGTCTAATTTCTTTAATATAAAAAATATAAAAATAAATAGCTATTCGATTAACCTACAATTTGAAACATCTTTATGTTTAATTTAACATTTATTAAATACACTATTAAAATGATTGAAAAATAAGCTTGAAAAATGTACGATTTTTCTGATAAGCAAGATTCAAATATGTAGATAAAAAGTATAACGACATCTATTCTCTGGATTTTGCGTTGCCTATGATCCTGCTGACTGTGTTGGTTACTCGCCGAGCTATGGCCGTTCTTCACGTTTGCCTTCTACTTTAGAAGATAAAAATAAAGACATTATTCGATGTTCATGAAAATAAAAATTCCTATTACAAACCAGAAAAGATGAAAAGTGAAAGAAAGTAGAAATAATACTTAAACGAACTTGTTTTTGTGTTGGAATTCATTATGATTTTTTCTAAATTAAGAATGAGAAATGAGGAAGAATAAATTTAAAAAATTTTCTTCACGTGACCTGAGACATTTGTAAATATTCAGACATTATAATATTGAGGTTGGCTATTGAACGACTAATTTGACGTTTCGTTTATATCGTAAAAATGCAAACTTGTGGTAAGGATAGCATATACAAACTGCAAATCCTCGTGCACAGTCCTATCTACTCTGAATACCTTCAATCGAGTCGTCCAAAAATTTGGTAGCAAAATATGTTTAATTAGACTTCTAATTCGTAGGTGAAAGTAATTCCTTAAATAATACAACATATAACAGTTTCATTGATTATATTATACATTGAATATTGGCTATGTATATTTATCCGACCTAAATGCTTAACAATACCCGGGTTAGCACTCTAATACGCTAATATGACCGTCACTATAATTATGTTAATACATCGGACAGTCATATATGTAATTCTATGTGTACATAAGAGAGACTAGATATAAATATTTAAAAAAAAGTTTAGTTTAATATATGTACATATACATATTCCTTCTTTGGATGTAAATACCTGGAGTAAAGTCCGGATTAGAAAGTTTCACACATATCTCCCCATAGAGATAAAGAGAAGCTAATTACTTGACGTTCCAGCTTGCACCGCCTTGTCCTAGTTACGAATTAATTACAAGCGTACTAAGCAATGTGTAAGGTAATTACTTTAAAAAAGATTTTGTATGAAAAATTAGATATGAAAAATGAGGAATAGTATGAAGTAGCTAGATTTTTTTTGTTTTTAATAAATAAAAATTTTGTGAGTTGTAACTTCATATGGCTTTGCAACGTAAAGCGTAACGGTGCCACTGAGTCTGGTTTCCCTTTTCAAAAGTTACACAATTTCCATTTAAATAGTTTAAGTTATCACTCCTGTCGAACGTCTCGAGACGCACAAATTCTGTTTCCTATTTTTATACTTCTTTGAAATAAGACTTGTTTGTCCAGAAAATCGTTAAACGAGCCTAAGTTCAGTTGATGAAAACACATTACTGTTACCTCTAATATTTAATTTCTCTTTGGTTTTTTTACTTTAATTTATATTAAAGCAAACGTGTTTTGTCAGAAAACAATATCTACTTAAAAATTATTATTTATATGACAAGATTGTTTTAATATCCCAAATAGTATATTTAAAAAAATCTGATGAAAATATTAAAATTAGAATAAAAGAAAATGTAAGTACACAGACTTATGTTCTACACAATAATTAATTAATGGAAAAATAATAAGTAAATATTAAGGCCGTGTAAAAGCTTCTTTTAAATTTAAATTACACTTGTTCGTTTTCTCTATTTACCTACTGACTTCAGATCGTTCAAGTGTGTGATTTTATTGTGGTATGCTTTATGGACTTTGGTACGTTTAAAATGATGTAATGCGACATGTGATTAAGCGCCTTAATAAACTGCACGACTATTTTTCTAAATATTTCAAAAAAAATAATATTGATTAATGTTTCAATTTTTTTTTTGTATATCAATTAATATCAACTTTCATTTGCGTTTTTTCTACTGTTATATGTTTATTTTGAATGTAATATATTAAGAATATTCAAAGAATCCTTCATAAAATGCAACCAATCCGCCTTGTTGAGATCAGTTCTTAGCCTTTTAGTACATGTTTTGTTTTAAGCATTTAATTAATAAAATATTTATCATATATATATTTTTACATCAACGATTATACATTCTTATGATGATACTTTCATACAAACTATTCCATCTCATATGCCTGATTAAAATCAGGCATATGAGATAACCAAAGTTTCACTTGAAAGAAATAAGCGAATTAACTTTTGTGTATGATTTTTCATTTTTAACCTAAAAACCAGTACTGTTGATTTTTAACCATATTCCATAAATATTATATATTATTTTAGTCGAATATTTTTGATTCCCAAAGAGGGATGATGTCAGGCAGGCGGCCGGTCGTAAAAACAATTAGCCAAAACTATTCACAACATGTTAGGCAGACCCTGGCTAAAGCTGGAAAATTGCCAGGTAGAAGAAGATTTTTGATTATAATCATTGAAACTGGGAGTGTTGTTCTAAGGATACGACTTCCTGCTAAGAAATTTGTTGATACAGCCATATAAAATATAAAATATTATATGTAACGATTATAATCATCATAAACATGAGATATTGTTAAAGAAAATTTCTTTTAAAATGTTGTATTTAACGAAACGTGATCCTTAAACATCTCTAATTCTTTGCAGTCAATCAAAGTCAGTTATTTGTATACAGACATTCTTATTTTTTCGCCTGGGTTGATTTTTTTATTTTATAACACCTATTAATATAAAGAATTTAATACTATATAATGGTTTATAAAGAAGTCAATATATTGAATTGTTTTGTACAAGCGTATACTTTATTTCATTAATTAATGTTTTATCTATATGTTACGGGCCAAGTGATTAATTGGGTATTATTCATAGTGCCCGGGCAATACGAATAACGCCCGGGCAATGGGAATAACGCCTGATAAGAGCGGGCAATGTGATTATAACCAATCAATTTATGACATTGCCCGCGCATTATGAATAATGCCCAGTGCCTATTGGGCAGAGTAATGTAAAGCATGTTTAATACTTTCAAATGAATACTTATTTAGTTAGATAACCTTACCTAACCTTTTTTTGAGTACCGAAGAATGTGCTCAACATTTATCAAGCCCTGCGAGGACAATTTGTTCATTATGTGTGGATGATTAAGAAAAACCTAAACTAACCTAACGTTTTTGTTTCCGGCCCCGAACCAAAGCGCACCACGTAAAAAATTACCTATTAATCACATTGCCCAATCATCATGTAGTCATATTCATACTGTACGGGCAATGTGATAAATAGTCGAATTTAGATTGTAATTAATCAGTTGGCCCGATATGGCTGATCATTATTCATACTGCCCGGGCATTATGAATACTGTAGAACATCCGCAATAATCACTTCGCTCATAACATACATATATTGCTTAAAAGAGTGTTTTTTCGAGAAGGCGGCCAGGTGTCTTTTGTAGACGCATTTGTTCACTTAAACGAGATGACGAGTTATTTTATTTCAATTAAAAAATAACAAACTACTTGGTTCGGTTTGTGCACTATAGTGATAGATGTTCAAGGCTATAATTTTAGATTTAAACTAAAGTTAACTTTCCTCCGCATTCCCACAAGCTCGTGTATAGCAAGTATAAGAAAGAACTGACACATAATATTATTTTATTTCGCAAAATCTATTATAGAATTTCAAATTTTATTGATAACGGCATAATATTACCCACAATACCATACTATTAAATAATTCAGCTCATGCAGACACATACATACATACCTACTTCATCAGGAACAAATTGGTTACAAAAATTCCATGTCAATTGTATACTCATGTACTTTTTGCTTTTAAATATAAAAATTCTTATTTTTCGTCATTAAACACGCATGACACGTACGTTTCATAGAAGAGCGTCTCTGAAATTGGAACAGTATTTAGTGGTACACAGTTCTTTTCAACCAACTATATGCTATAAACTTTACCAATTTTTTCATTTATTTTAATATTAATTCCACATCAATAAACGTGCGACCTTTTTCGATCATAACTATTCCCACAACAAAACAATAACAATATTTTGTTGTTATCACAAGAATAACCACACTTGTATCCTTTCATTTTAAAATTAAAATGTGGAGGAAATCTGAAAGTTTAAGTGAAGTAATTTTTCGCGCTACCATTAGTTAAACCAATTCCTTTAAACAGTTGCGAGAGCACTTAAAACTTAGCTGACGTTTCCTATTCATAAGCCACAAGCCTTGCAAAGTCAATTAGTGTTTCTGAATCGTCGCACCACCTCTAATCTCACGTCTTGTTCAAATGTGTACAATTAACAGAATTTACAACTGGAAAGATCGGGTTTACTTTTATTTCTAAAGACATAATTAAAACGGCTACTGAGAATTAAAAGGAACCCTTTTTCATGTATCTAGATGAAAAGATATCTAAAATAAAATTTAATTTTAAAACAATTTCTTCTTGAGAAATAAGATGAGGTACCTTCTATATGGTTTTGCTCCTAAGGTAAGTGGCACGATAAAGAAATGCGTTTTATTTAAACTTTTAAAACGCTTATTAATACACTGTTCTTTTTTTTAATAAATAGAGTATACATAATTATAAATAACATATATATAAACTTCGCAGTTTTAGTATAAGATCTAAATAAACTGATAGATGATGTACTTTAACAAAGAAATTCCAGTCGTGGAAAATGATTAAAACTTTGTTGCTCTTTTTTTTCAATCAACAGCTAGAAGGTGAAGGTTTTCGATTCTTTTGTAATGAACCTTGACTCTTTGGCTTTGTTAGCCTTCGCAAGTAGATTGGTCCCATTATTATGATAAAAAACTCTCATGGGATCCAAAAAAATAGGAAACTCACTACCGTGTTGACTAAGATTTATTATTTGATTAAAATAGGTTTCATTGCATTGAAGGTTTCTAGTTAACTAAAATTTTTATTCTATATTTAAATATGTGTAATGCTTAAAAAACCGACTTAAAAGAAATATATCTATACCGACTTAAAAGAAATATATATAAATATAGACTTGAAAGAAATATATCACACGACTCACTCTAAAACGAAATTGATGCGATTTAGTTTTTTGTATGTCAGATTCATTGCGGCGATTCGTAAATATGTTTGTATAACATCGGTCAAGCAGTCCCAGGGTACCAGTTATTTTACAAAATAATGTAAGGCATTTTTGGCATGTGAGTTATTTATTAAGTGCCTCCCGACTGCCCATATAATCAGGTTCTTAAGATTTAATAATTGAACAAAATTACGATTTCAAACTTATCTACACTTCACTTCACTATGGTAGTACTCTTAAAGACTCCTGACAGAATTGAAAATAAAAGAAAAAGAACGAGAGTTTTAATTTTATAACGACATACTACTTCTTTGCCAGTTATAAAGAGTATTCGGAAATAGATTTAAGATTAAAGTATAACGAACTTTCTGATACCATAAGCTTATTATTATAGGAACGGGTAATAGAAACGAGTTACTCCGGATATTGAGATCAGACGCTTAGACGAGCGTCACTTTAAATCGAACTATAACTTATTCATATGAAACGTCGCGTAAATTATTATGAAAATTTCTAAACAGAGATTTATACGCGTCTTGTATTACCGTTGCAGTCCTAATTCTTATTCATATATTGTCTGCTACATTTCTATAGTCGGAGTGATTAATTGAAATTCTAAAGTTGTCATACAATTGTAGATTGCAATACAATTATTTTTAATTGTTCAACAAGCATTAAGAGAATTAAAATTCCAAACGACCCATACATTATTCATGTTCTAGCTCGTAAGATATTCATTTGAAAACATGTGTGGAAAACAAACGTAACTGGAGAAAATACAAAATACATATTTTTGAGAAATAATCGTTTTAACTTGACATTTAGTGGTTAAATATAAACTTTATTCAATACTAGTTGTGTACATGACTTATATGTGTGGCATACATTAACAAAAATAAAGAAGATGATTAATTTCACACCTCCTAGTATAAATGAAAAAAATTCATAAAAATAAAATCAATATCATTGTTGTCGCGTTCATTTAACGTTGAAATTCTTGGTTCTTTCTGAACAATTTGCTTAACATTTGGTTTTACTGAAGAAATGCAAAAAGTAAATCTGATATGTATATTATTTGGTGTCGGCTGAAAATTATTTCATTTACTCCTTCACACATATTCCATAGTGAGCAACTTAGTGGTGTGTTTGTTTCGGAAATATAATTTTCCTCTGTACAAATATTCTATTACGTACACAATCCAAATTACCATTTTCCGATAATCACTTTGTGTTCATATTCAGTAATAATTTTAGGGCGCAGAAATTTTGAAAGCTAGTTTCATTTTAGAGATATTTTGTATGTTCTGCTAATTACTATTCTCTCAAACTGTACATTAGATAAACGTGATAAAAAGTCTTAAGAATATGCTAAGCTCTTTTTTCAGCCTACCTTCTAAATAATAGTGACGTTGGATGGCAACGATGTGTATAATTGTTGATGTATAAAAAGGGTACAAATTTTTCAGGAATAACCAAAGAAATTTGATACATTTATTAGGAAAAGAATGTGAACTAAATAAAAACACAAAAAATAATAATATAAAGTTTTTATAAATCTACATTTTGTATTTAATTTATTTTTTAAACAAACCATTTATTCTCATTATCTATGGTAGCAATATCTTAATGTGTTTCATAAATATCTTGTAAAAGGATAGAAATTGGCAGAATATACTGTGCACGTTTTTGCGCGGATGAAGGCCATATTAAAAAAAAACTAACCAACCAGAGGTAGCGAATAGTAAACTGTATTTACATTTTTTATTTCAATTAACTCCAGACTCAATAATAACACAAAAAGATGTTCAGTTTTTATATCATTTATCCAATTATATTTTTTCCAAATAAATGAACTAATTTTGTAAAATTTTTCATGTAAAAAACCCGGTTATTTTATCTTATTATTAAATGTTTAAAAATATCAAAAGTTCATTGAAAAATGCGCTCTTTGTGCACAAATACTATAATATTTAAAAATTGGTAATGTAGTTAAATAGTATACTGAATAAATAAAAAAAATTATAAATTCTTATTATTAAACAAAACATACTTAATTTACTGTCTCTTTCTTAATAACTTAATAACAAAGAATCATAACATTTGTCCTAGAAAAAGTATCCTCGTGAGCGTGAGTCCAAGACTTGGAAATAAATCCTTTTAGTTTTAAAATCGATAATGGCCAATATGGGGTGGTTTTCGTTCTCAATCAAATAATGTTTTTTTAATAAAAATTGGGGTTTCATAAAACATGTTTTTTCAAGTTCGAAACTGCCTAGATGTACATATTTTAAGCCGTGTGACTGTGCTATATCAATAGTGCCATAATATGGCTGAACATGGTCTTATAAAAAGTAAGTTCTTTAAACAATTGGAAGATTTAAAGAACGAGAAAAATTTATCATTTAAACTTTTTTATCAATGATTAATGTTAGGACGGAATATTTTTGTCATTACGAGCTAGTGGTTATGACGTAGGTATTAGGTACGTTTATCACTTTAAACGCCTATTAGTTATGAACGTCGTTGTCTAACTTCGAAGGAGTGTGGATGAAAGTTTGTAAATTAAATTTTCTTAGGCGAGTGAACAAAGTTATATGGGGATCGTGCATGGCCATTTTATGTTGGGCGAGAATATCTGTGTGTCTGTGTTTATGTATGTGTATCAATAAACAAGGTTACTGACCAAAGTTAGTAGGCACTCCAGTCTGACATGTAATTGACACATATAAAAGACATAGACTTGAACAAATTCTCTGTATATTTGCCAAGTATGTGAACAAACTTTATATGAAAATATATAATTATTTTAAAGAACCATTTGAAAATAAGTGTTGTTTTACTTTCTCAATTATTTATGAGAGAACTACATTATTTAAAAGAAAACAGGCTTTTATAATGCTATATGTATATAAAACTTTGTCAATCTAATCAGTCTGATGCAATCATCTCCTGAACAAGGACCTCAAAGTGCTCCAAGCGTATTCGTTGCAATATAACTCTTAAAAATTAAAAAAATATTTGATATGAGTTTTTCCATAATTCGTAAAGTAATTTTAAATTAATTTAATACAAGAAAAAAAATAAAATAAACAATTTACATCAATACAAGAACTAATACGTCACATCAAATCACTTGTTATTAACACATCAATTTCTTTGTAACAACTGAACTTTAATAATTTTTTCTCATTATTTGAAACAGAAAATTTCTAGAATTTCTTAAAACACGTTGATAAACCAGCGAAACAAAGTAAACAAAGCATTGATTTTTCACAACAATACTGTAAACACAGGAGTTTTAAATAGGTTAATAAGAGGCATAAAGTAGAGAATTAAATTTGAAACATTTACTTTAAAATTATACCTAATATGCTGTTATTACGCTTGTAAAAGCGGTAATATACAGTCCTTAGGACTTTAGCAAAACACTGTAATGGCTATTTTAGGAATAAGTTTGAAACTTTAATTACATTTCTGTAGAATGAAATGATAATAGTCATGCATAGGAAAAGCTTCACCTATGTATATGTACCAGGTGAACATAAAAGAGTAGAGCTAAAGATAGACATTAAGGCATAGGAATATCATCGGAGTCCTAAAATTGCTAGACGGATATAAATACCTCTCCATGATGAATTTCTCCAGCAAACAATAGCATCGCAACTTCATGTAGCCCTGGTGTGGCAATTACAAATGATATTTGCTTTAGGTAGTGAACAAAAATCCCAATAAGATTTAAATTATCCATGTTGTTATTAACTCGAATCTTCACATTAAATAATTCTTGATGTTCAATTATCACGACTGTTGTTGGTACTTCTACGTAGACGGATATATAATTTCAAACCATTCCGAACGTACCAATTATAAACTCAAAATTCTAAAATAATTATATGGTATAATTGTATTCTAATATTTAAGGACAAATTAAAAAAAAAATTAATGGACTTATGAAATATTTTAGCTATATTTAGAGGCTCTAACTATGTTGTTTATATTTTTATATGAACTTAGCATAACTGTGATCAATTGATTGCATAATCAGATCAAAAATTGTTAGTATATTATATTATATTAAAATGAAAGCTCTTTCAAAACAGTAAATAATATCACAAGTTTAATATTAATTACTTACGAATACTATTAACAATGGAAACAAGGGTAAAATTTTGTTTTATTAAAAGAAGCGGACAGAAAAGAAAGTTAAATATCCTTTGAAGGGTACGTCACGGTTAGAACTTAAAAGTTTATCTGCCTGTGAAACATTGATGCGATTTATTTCAATCTTTAATAAAATAAAATCTATGTTAAATATTCCTCAGCGTTCTTGGAAAGTAATTTAGAATATTCATGATTTCACTTGCTGGAAACGACAAAGGGATAAAACAATACTCAGTCAACGGACCCTCTTTCCGTAGTGCAATCAATTCATTGTAGTTTTGTTTTAAAGCTAACGTGAGTAATTTACTCAATAAGCGGATAAATTTTAAGCTGGATTTAAAAGTACAGTTATCACGTAAAGAACGATTCTGTAATACGATTAACTTCGGAATAGAAGTGCATTAGTACATTAAAGGTATTTTAGTTTTTAATTTCATTCGCTTTGAAGAATATATAATATTTATGTACGTTTAATTAAAATATAGTGATATGTTTTGTTTTAATTTAGGCACTAGAAATAATAATGAATATTGTACTTGTACATATATAATTCATCATACATTGCCACTTAATTGTAAAACGCTTTTGATATTATTATTTATTTACAGTTTTACAATTGATACACAATTTATACTTATGTTAGGATTATTAATAATACTGGTGGAAAATTATATCGAGGCTTATTGAAGTAAATAAAACCACAATAAAAACCAATCTCGATAATGAGAACACAATTAATAAACCAATTTGGACTTTTAACCCGAGTTTGCCTGGAAGAAACATTCAGTATTAAATCATAGCACATGCTTGTTAAGTAAGTATATAAATGAGGAATGGAGACCGCGTATTTAGCTTGAAGATGTAACTCGCCTAGGAATTATTAAGTCATTAAAGGACAACTTTTTAGAGTTTTCATTTAAATAAAACTAATATTTTCGGATAAGTACTCTTTATTTTAGTATTTTAAAGCTACAGAGTCCTGACGTTTAGGTTACTTTTGCAGCAACCGTGATAATACATCTTTAAGAGCGTCATTTATACCCATTTACATTACGTCCAATATAAAACAATATAAAATATAAAACTTTTGGTTTCAAAAATAAATGTAGTTAAAATGGAATAATTAACAACAAGGGCTGCGTAGAAGCGAACGTTATAAATATATAAAAATATATACGTTGTAATTATATCATAAAAATAATTAATAACATATTCAAGTGTTTTTATAATTCGAACTTGTTAATATCCTCTATTTTAAAACAATCCTTGGTAGTTATAATTTCTTTGAACCTCAGAATAATTTAAATTATGATAGGACGATCGTTTACCTCTCACCTCATTTATGTTTCTATGGAAATTATGTATGGTGTTCATAATGACTGAATCGTTGAAAGAACAATTGGTGATATAGGACATATAATTATTTATTACTTCCTATAATTATTATAATGAGTTCATTTAAATATAAAATATTTATACATCACACTCAACTACTCTTTTACTGAAGTAAATCTTATAGAGACTAAAGAAAATTGCATAAAAATACATCAATAATCACGTGTAAATATCATCGGCTCAGCTAATTTTTTAGACGCAACTGTCCTTCACTGAATATGCATTATGAAAATAGCAGAAAACTACTTTTGAAGTATTCAGTACGTAGTAGTAATATGTTTCTTTTATTATATATAAAATGTATTAATATAAAATTGAATACAATGAATGGGCCTGGATCAACTTTGAAGACTAAATATTATACTTTTCAATGAACAAAAGTCCGAGAAGTCAATATTGAATACATAAGTTTTAGATTGCAATAATACTCGGTCATACTTAATATTTAAAAGTTTTCCTTTGATGGCTCTCGTTACTTTACTTGGCCTACTTTACTCTTATGATCATATATTTGTAAATCTGTGTATTCACAGAATTAATTAATCAATAATATAATTAATGAGACGCTTCATGATATGTTATTTTATGTTGAGTATTATTATTTGTTAAGGCATGAGTCAGTAAACGGTCTAAAAAAGGTGTCTTTGTAAAATTATTTTTTTAATCGAATCCGCAACCAAACTCACAAGCACTTGTTTAAAATTAAAAAAAACCTTCTCCTTCTTTAATTTGTTTACACTTTATATATTTGATGCACGATTTTAGATATTTTAAATGACATATGTACTTTTTTGTCAAGGATCAATTTTTTTGGTTTTCCAAAGTCCGGTCCTATACAAGTTTATCCTATTATAATAACAGATATAATATATTATATTATAAAATGTCACTAACATTTTCAGTAAACTTCGTCATGTATTTTAAGTTTCTATTTTGGTTAGTAATCAATCATAAATATGAGTCATGTTTATGTACATAAAGACCAGTAATTTTCGTATACTAAATGAATTTTAGGTGTCTAATGATAATCTTGCTTACCACTTAACAGAGAAGCTAAAATATTTGTCCCCTATTGAAATTATATAATTTTTATTATTCGAGTTTTGAATAATACGTACTTAGAAAAAACACTCAATATATCCTTACCCAGTAAATGATTTACAAAGCCAAAACGCTCATACTCACCCTAAGTCTTGACCACAAATTCAAGATCACTCAGCGAGCCATCGAGTGTGTTATGTCAGGAATTTCTCTGGCAGACCGCATTCTAAACAAAATCGTACATCAGAGAACAAATTTCAAGGAAACTCGCACAAAAATTCGGATTGTAAAGTTCAAATGGACCGGTCATGTCTCTATATGGTCAGATGATACTACTATACTACAGTTGGAGTGATTTGGAAACGAACTTTCAGCAATGGATTCCATTAAGCTAACTTAATTGATCTAATTTTCATATTCACTTTCTTAATTTTTACAACAAATAAAAAAATGAATCTCCTAAAATACTAATGTTATACGTTGATAATAAGTTCTGCGACTACAATCATTCTGAACTTAAGACTTCATTAAAATTGAGGCCAAGTTAAGAGGAGTACTTAAGAGGACCATTATTTATATGTATTATTTGCATGCAAAGAATCTTTAAATACAAACATAGCAGTTTTAAACGTCTCTCAATTTAAAATTGTATAACCTTTAAATTATTTAACACTTGATAAAACCTTTTCCTTTATAGGTGTCTAATTACTGAGCTGGTTAACTAATTTTATGGAAATTTTCAGTGCTACTGAAAAAAAATGTTGCAACGCTTTTGTCACGGGCAAGTTAATTTTTACAAGAATGTATGTACATTATTCGACCTAGTTACAATTTTTTTTTATGTATTCATTTATTTTTTTAACATCTTAAAAACTTTTGAAAGAAATAAATATTACGTATATTATAAAATGATAATTTAAAAACAAATTCTAAGCGAAATAAAAGTAATAATTTTTCGCATTTAATGCAATCATTAAAACTCTCAAACTAAAAGGCTTTGCTATTTAACAAACTTAAATTTTGAATAAATATTCTAGAGAGAATTCAAGAATATTTTTTGTTACGTGTTTTCCCACTACAACAATGCAAGCAAGCGCTGCAAGCATTTCCATCTTCAATGGTCTAAAAATAATATTCTGATGTTATATGCATAGTAACATTTGTTTTAATAAAGTATTCTTTATATCTTATAAATTCTAATTATCTATTATTTTTCGACTAAAAATAATTATATGAAACAAATTTATTTATTATTATTGTTATAGGTAAACACATATTAATACATAGTTTCGAGGAAAATATACACGCCTTGAAATATTATTTACCCTTTCAAGTCAAATATCTAGGGTTAATTACTGAGACTTTAGTATTTCTATGTATTCACGGTTCCAAAGTCAATAAATAAGAATGGGTGGATCTATATATATTTTATATCTACATATGTCTACATTTTATTGTATCATCTTATAATTTGGAATAGTTCATAGAAAAATCAGTCATAGGGAAGGCTACTGATCGTTAATACTATAAAAAGGACCTTGTTCTCACAAAATAGGTTCTGAAAAGGTGAAAAAGTTTTTTTTAACTCTACTGTATTTAACTGTCTGGTTATTTCCTATAGTTAATTATAATTAATTATTCTATAAAAATCAGTCTCTCGAAATACGATTACTATATATGATTACAAACGTTTACGAATAATCCAAGCTCTGACAACACTCTAGGTCTAAATTAAAAATAATAGAATACATAAAGCTGTCCCTTTTTTTAGGTATTCCAGTGTATTATAAATCATCTGGCTTTGTCTGAGCTGAAAAACAAACTCCGCTTATTCTTTTGAAAAATCATATTTTATGAGGTACGAAGAAATATTGGCGTGAGTACACTGTACCTATTTATTAATTAATATTTCACTCCATAGTCTACTATTCGCTTATTTTTTTGTTAAGTGACACACACTCATCCAAACACTCACACACACACGCATACCTATGTATGTACAGTCACACGACATGCGTACATTAACAAATAAATAACTAATATTTTATAACAAATAGTATGTGTAAGGATTTTAATGAAAATATTGCAACACATTGCTATTTGAATATAAGTAGTTTTACAATTGAAAACGAGAAATCGGCTCGGCTCTCAAAAATGTTATAAGGCATAAAGGTCGAGTATACTTCTTTAATGTAATAATGTCTGGCACCCGGCCAAGTGAAGCGGTGACAATTTAATTGTATAAAAAGTTGAAACTAACCAAGGCTTTGTTCTATTACAGGAGCGATAAAAAAATTACGTGCTCAAAGTTAGAGTTTAACACTTATTAGTAATTTAAGATGTGACAGCTTCTTTTCTGTTTCATATCCAGTTATAATTCCGAAAAATACAATTCTAAAACATAACCAAGCCTTTGCAATGTTTATTTCGAATGAAAATCTAATTATAATGTTAAAGTCGTTGTGAAATTGCTGAAATTAAGTGTTATTATAGTTAAAAAACACTAACTAATATTCAAATGGTTGTAAACATTTTGTGCCCTGTCGCTGACAGATCCGGGGTACACCAACATAGCGGCTAGGCTTTCGCAGTGGTTTTAGTGAGTCGGACTCGGCCTGCCCTGGCCGAGTCTCACACATTGCATCCGTTCCCACAAAGGCCGGTTGGACGGCTCGTAAAAAGAGTTTCCCTGCGTCATAAAAAAAAAAGATTGTAAACATTTTAGTTGATAAGTTCAGAAGTATAACTCGTATGGTATCCAACAATAATAGTATAGTATAGAATATTCATTGCGAACTTTATCCTTCAAAGAAACTTCTGACGAAGGACTCATAACCGATGGAGCAGACGAGTCCTAGAATGGAGACCGCGACTACCGTAAGGTAGGACGCCCCCCTGACGGGTGGACTGACGACCTGAAAAAGGTCGCTGGAGGGAACTGGATGCGGAAGGCGGAGGACCGGGTATTGTGGCGCGAATTGGGAGAGAGATTGGCCTATGTCCAGCAGTGGACCAAGATTGGCTAAGTGATGATAGAATATTCATTACATCTCGTCTAAATACAATTTTAATACTTTATCCTGCGCTTATGAGGTTCGAATTTATTTATCAGTCATCGGAAGCTGTTGATAGACTAACTAGTTGATACAGTTTGTGTGTGTTGTGTTAATTTCTTTCAGATTATATAATAAATTATTTATCGATAGTTAAAATATAACAATCTAAAACAAATGTTAAGTTCTTTATGAATTTTTAACTGTTTGAGACATCTCCACTCACGTATTTATGATAACGAAATCAACATAATATAAATTTATTTCAGAATTTCTTTGTATGGATGACTGATTAATATTTAATAATAGTCTTCAATTTCAGCAGTTTTCAGATAAAATGTTCAATGTAAGGTTTAAAGTAATCGATATTATTTGAATCTTATTAGAATATAACTAAAGAAGTACCAATCAAATAAAGAAATTTGAAATTGTGGCAAAATCAACAATGAAGTCAACAAATAATATTAAAGTAATGATTCCATCCAGATAGCTGAGAATAAACGAGAAATATGATCATAAAGAGTACGAGCAAACCGTTCCCCTTTGACTGCACTTTTATTCACCATAGTTATTCGTTTGTTCAGAACATCCATTAGATATTATTATTTAATATCATGCAATAATACAAATAATAAAATAGCAAAGCTATGATATTAAAAAAGATAATTTATTATATAAATGTATATTGTCCAGTAATTTGTATAAAATATTATATTTTGAAATTGGAGAAAGCGAATTCAGTTTATTGTGAATAAGTCAATATTCCCTCCTTTTCATTAACAGTGTCTGGTGCATTGTTAAAAACCTCTTTACATCTTCGAAACGGTATATACCTGCAAGTTTTGTAGAGAACTTCTGTGAAAATACATTCAAGTTACGATCTTTTCTTACAATATTTTATAAGGGAATCACAACGAACAGTATGAGCAATACAGACTGTACGTTTACTTATTATGTTCGTTAACTTTTTCATTTTTTGTGTGTATCAGTCCCAGTTTTAGTATAAAACGACACAATATTACTTTATAGAAATATGTAAAGCTCATGTCTTAATATTGTTCTTTAACAATATTAAACAAATGTGAGTGAAATGAGATCTAAGACTTTAGTGAGTATTCGTTCAAACGAAACTAACTTTTCAGCAACCGAGACCACATCTCCTCTGCCAGTGACCGAGGTTGCTGAAAAGTAACTGAAACGTCTTGAGTATGTAGTTTTTAAAATAATAAAATACACGTAGTAATCCAAATAATATTAGTTTCATTTAAAGGCGAGTGAAATATTATTAAATATATAAAAATTCGTTGTTATAGCTGTTGAATTAAAACAATGAAACAAATTTTTTATTCCTTATTAAATATTTCACAATTTATACGTTTAGACTGTAAATTTACCTCCTAAACATAGTAAAATATCTGTTTGATATAACTGATACTTATTTAATTTTCACCCACAAACAAAATTATCATCATTATCATCATCATCAGCCTATCAGAACTCACTGATGAGCAAAGGCCTCTTCTCACAGCGAGAAGGTTTGAACATTAATCACCACGCTTTCTCAAGACGGGTTGGTGATTTCTAATTTATAATTTGAAATTATAAATCTAGATTTCGTCACTATGTTGTTCTTCACCGTCTGTCAGTAGTATCTATGACTCGGAAAAATCACATTAGTAATAGCCAGGCTTCAAATCCACGCCCTCATGCACCAGAATCGAACCTCTAGGCCATTACGGACACAATGAATATAATTATAATCTTCTTAATCATTATAATTAATTTATATATAGAAATCGTTAACTTTCTATAGCCACAAGCGATACTTTTATCAGGCGAAACCATTAATATTTATGGCTAAGATAACGACTATATGTTTCTTAAGATTTGTATTAGTTAAAGTTTATATCACTCCTACCAATTTATTAAAGGAACCTAATTTAGAGTTCATGAAACTAATAAAAATGTACGAACCGATTATTTTTCACTTCGCTGTATAACCGTCTGTGATTAATTATAAATGTTTTCTTTAATTTAAGTTTATTAAAACATATAAAAAGTATATATTTAAAGCGTTTAGTACCTGTTTAAATAAAGAGGGCTTATTGAAATGTACTTGTATTCTATAATATAATTATTTTGGATGACTTTAGTATGAAGACTTGAAATTTATTTCGGACATCTAAAACAACAATACATTTTTTTTTTATTACAGCTTGAGATTTTTAATATAAAGATCAATTATAATTAGTTCTAAAAATCTCACCTATTTTACTTTGTATTGTATACTTTTTATAATGGAAATTAAAGACGAGTAATGTGAATAATAATAATTTTCTCCGTGTTGAATGAATAACACTTAATTTTACACGTTCGACTATTTTAAATGTGATTTTTTTAGTCCAAACAAATTGATTCGGAATACAATGTTACAAAACTTCACTTATAAAAGACGTATTCTGAGAATATTATTAATAATTCAGTACATATTATAGTATTTGATAGCGCTGTATAATAATATTAAAGCCACAAAATAATATTCTTCATCCGTGACATCAATCGCTACTAACGAGAATAAGCGTATAGTTTTATGATTTTAGTTCGATTATTTATATATTCTATATTTCATGAAATTATGAATTCAAAGGAATTGTATATAATATAATAACAACTTAGACGACTGTCAATAATCAGTTAAATATGGTTCGAGTGAGATAAATCTAAATTTTCTATTAATTTCGTTTATAAAATGGTAGCATGAATGTATAATAACCTCGTCAATGAAATGGAAATGACAGCAACACTAAATAATTAAAGATATTATACAACGAACGTGAGCCGATATTTATTCGTTATGATTAATGATAAAAAATGTTTCAGTACAAAAAATTTTTATTTTTAATTAAGAGAATGAAGGAAGGGAAAATTTTAAAAATCCTATAATGAGAGATATGAACGGAGCAAATAGTTTAGAGATCCGTTTTTTTGAACAATAATTCGTTTGAAAACTTTGTCATTGAAATTATATTAAATAAATCCGTCAATTAGATAACATGACGTCATTTTTTTATACCGCAAAATTCCTCATAAAATATAAAGGAGAAAAAATTTAGGTATCACGTAATTGGTTGTTTAGAAATTCTTAAAACCGCTTACTTACCTCCAATTTGTTGGTCATAAATAATTGTAGGATCATGCAAGCCAATCTACTGCTACGAGCTTGCACAACAAGCATTACGTTTAATGCCACTCATAATATTTTGCGGCTTAAACAGCAACCCTGGGATAAATAAAAGATTCATTCTATTGTACGGTTTATAGAGGACAAGCGAGAAGTTTATTGCATACTTCAATGAAATTTCATTAAAATATTTGTCATTTTTATAAATTGGTCAAATAATAGTTTAAAGTATGTGTGAATCCCTAAGTTTGACTATTAAGTGTTGCTCATAAAAAAAATAATAAAATATATTAAAAGTAACAGATTTAATATTTTTTTGTATTTGCAACATTATCGAAATTTGTAATATAATAATATTTATATCTCAAATTTTATAAAATGTAAACTAAAACTATTTTCTAACTAACATATTACTAGCCAAGAACTACTTAATTTAAATCAGCTCAGTTCAAATTTTATGAGACAAACTTTCCTTCGTTGCGCGTTAAACAAAATAAGTCTTGAAAGTTTGGAAGTTGGTTAATGAGCGTAGATCTCAAATGAACCATTAATCCATAGTTATTCCTGAATGTTTTATGTTTAATTAACACGGCTTGTGCCTACTATTTAAATTAAGATTTATTTTAGTTTTACCTAATTTGAAAATCGAACAAGAAATTAACTAAGTAAGACTAAATAATAATACGAATTTAGATAAGACAATTAAATTGTGTTGTGGTCTTATTTAATTACACCGCGTACGAAGCCCGCGGGTCATATTTCAAACAACTTTGTTGATACATTTCCAATTAAAGTCTAGTACATTTTGTAACGAGTTGAACGCATGTACATAGCATGTATTTACAACAGAATACGAGCTTTTATCAGTTCGTGATGATCATCATTGCTGTTTGTCACGTTTCTTTGAGGAACAGGCAATTGAAAATATGTTTTTATGAATAGATGAATTATTTTTGTACTAAAGAATATTATACTCACCACATAATCTAATACTATTTACCAAAGAGTTTTTTCATTCATGCAGCTATTGTTCTTGAGGGAGGGAGAAAGGATTTGGAATAACATACAAGGAAATTCGACTGTTTATAATGATTTATTCAATAAAACCCAGTATCCAGATATCTATCAGGTAAAGTTATAAGTGATAGTGCAATCATTGATAACGATATTAAACATTTTCTGACTATAGAAATAAATAATTCACTATTCAAGCTATTAGGTACTTACTACATCGATTATTTAAATAAAAAATTAAAGGTCGGGACAATTGAAATGTATATCTCCTTTTTTCCGCAACTAATTTGATATTTCATACAATTGTTGTATAAAGCACTTCGCCTTCGTATGTGTTTTGATAAAATATTAAAGATTTTATCTAAGATCAATAATGTTTCATTTCTTACATTATGAGTATCAATATAAGATTTTTTTATTAATTAAAATTTTATGGGGTTTATAAAAAAAAACTTTATTTTATAACAGTCATAAATTATCTTGAAGTTGATTTACAATCTTATATTTTTTTAGCAAAACCAACTGGATTATTAATTGAAAATTTCAATGTTATAAAAATTATTTATATTGACATTTAACAGTAATACGTATTTAATACAAATAATAGTCATTTAAAATATTGTAAACTTAATAACTGAAACGAAATCCGAATAATTACAGTGGAACAGACATTTAAAATATTCCCCAAATCAAAATATAATTCAGCCTACGGTTTAATTAAATCTGTTCAGAAATATTTATCGCTGTGAAGTTGAAGCCTCTTATAAAAACATTGTAAATGTTATTCAATAATATGAACCGACTTTCAAAAATTATCTTAATAGTAACACAATAACCTTAATTCGTACAAAAGTATGTTTATTATAAAATGTGTAACTCTTAAACGATATATTAAATATTTATATTTTCAGTGTTTTTTCTTATAATAATTTATACCAACGTTGATATCGATCGTATGCCGTAAATGAAGTCTCCGAGTATGCTTTAACAAAGAGATAGTTGTATGGGCTGGGCGGCGTTTGATAAACTCGGTCAGGTCTTTCAATGTGTATACCACAAAGTTTTGCAAAGTTCGCAACCAGTGCGTCCTAGCTGTGCTAACGTTGAAAGCGGAAACGGAACAGCGAGATAGGCCACTAGTTTCAAGTCACTCAGCGAACTGTGAAGAGGTGTGCTCAGAGTTTCACTAAGAGACCATATTCGACACGAAGTTGTTAACTTGAGAACTAAAGTAATCGACATAGCTCCGAGGATTAGTAAGCTAACTGGCAGCTGATAGTCCTAAGATGCCTTAGAAACATGGCATTTGAACCAAAATAGTTTGAGAGTAGGGACCGCGAGCCAGTAAACGAATTGTAGAATGCCCTCTTGCTAGATCAGACGACAATACCCATGAGTAGGTTGAGATTGAAATAGAAAAACTGAAGATCGAGCTGATGCTATGGGAAAGACCAACAGTGGACTGATCGCAGCTGATGAAGATGATGTTGTCATTGCATATACATCGAATAAAAACTTGATAGTTTTCAATAGGTTACTTAATTTTACATCCATAAAGAAATGAATTGGTGAACTTCTTTCGACTTTGTTATAATTCAAAAAAAGAGGAGAAATAAAGGTATTTTTACATGACATATCAATTTTAATAACAATTTCGTATATCGTTTATCTGTATTTAGAATAAGTCATTTCTAAGAAACGTAGCAATTTTGTATTACGTGTATACGTGTGCTGTATTCTTTATTGTAGCTGAATTAAGAAAAAAATGTAACATTATGACTTCTTTTGGGAAGAACATGATATAACAAAAGCTGCAACTATTTTATGAAGATCATTCCGAGTTCTTCAAAATGGAAATGTAACAATGTCAAATAAGGAAACTTAAAATTCATGAATAAAATTTTAACTCGCCCCACATTACGATCCCAAGGGTCTTAAACTTTAACAAGAAAAATAATGAGATTCTTTTAATCTTGTAATAAGTTTTAAATTTATCTTATCAATACATTTTACGTCATTAATATGTCTTCTTCTTCTACCTGGCAATTTCCCAGCTTATGCCAGGGTCTGCCTTACATGTTGTGAACAGTTTTGGCTTATTGTTTTTGCGACCGGCCGCCTGCCTGACATCAACCCTCTTTGGGAATGCATTAATCAGTGATATCTAAATACTCTTAGAAAGTACTTATGAATAAACCAGGTTCGAACCCGTGCCCTCATGCATAAGAGGCGGGCCTTTTAACCACTAGGCCACCACTGACTTCTTATTACTTCTTACTGACTGATTTACGTTATTAATATGTAGGATATGTTTATAATCTATTGAAACAAAAAAAATATCACTAAGACATAACAATTTAAACTACACAATCACCGAAGAAATTTTTCATAATCAGCGAAAAATTTAAAATAAAATCTTTACGAGGTATAAGTGATTAATTTGGAAAACATCCGCATTAAAACCTTTTAAGTAGAAGACAATGTCGACCTAAGACTGAGCTAAATCTTAAACAGATAAACAAAGTTTCACTTAGCTTCCAAAATTTATGCTTTCTTTGAAATGTTAGGTGAAGCTCAATACGGTATATTTAATATTTTTGAGGAACTATATTCGATTTTAAATATGTAAATAAAACAGAAATGAATATAATTGAAAATATTCACTAGTTATTAGAAGCCTCAGTCAGCAATCTGAATCAATATAATGTCACAGACATCACATCTACACCATTTGAATAATTACATAAAATACTACATTATCTATACCTCCTTCATCTCGGATTATCTAATCTTTAAGCTGTTTATTCTTTTAGCTTGCATCAAATTATCTCGTTTTGTTTGTTCGTACTTTATTTTTACACAAATGAACAAATCTTAAATATAATTATGGATAATAGTTGCTAACCCAGAATATTAATTAATATAATTAATTAATCTAAATTCTTAATAAAAGTTATTTATTCTTGACTTCAATGAAAATCATTACAATTAGCAATAAAACTTGAATATATTTCTTTCTAAGAATATTTCATTAATCGATTAGAAAACGTCACCGTCTGTATTAAAGCTTGTTGTTAATGTTTTTGTAACACTTATTTTGAGAATGCAACATTGAATAATGTTTTCAGTTCAGTATAATTAATATTCAATGAAAAATCTTATTGCTTATATGTGTATATTTGTAAACAATTAAGATTCGACCAATTATTGTTACGTCCTACTTATTTTATGCCATAAATTTGCCGAAATAGTTAGCTTGTCTCGTGCAGAACACTTGAAGTACCAATCTGTTACAATTGGTAGCTATTGTGTGAGCAGTGAGGCACTGTATAATTGTAATAACAATAGTATATTTCATTATGAAGTACATAATGTATTATTCAATTTATTTGTAGCTGAGTTCGCATAAAATATTGGGTGAATCATTGCTTAAATAAAGGACTTTCTATTAAAGAAGCAATTCTAATTGACTGTGACAACAAAACATGTAAGTCTTAAAACATGTCATAAGAGGACTAAGTTTTTTTATACTGAATAAACATGTAAGCGGCGTGAATTATATTATTTAAGAATAATTCTTACAAACAAAGCGAAGAAAATTTGGTGGAGAAATAATTTTAAACGTCAATTTTATCTTTATAAAGTACCACCAGATTGATTAGACCACTAATAAAAGTATTTTTTAATTGGAAACCCGAAATCTAATAGAAATTAAGTGAATACTCGCAAAAATCTAATAGCAATTACTTGTAATTTTTTTCAGATCTCTATTTCGTATATAGCGATTAAATAATAAAAGTGTTAATAAAAATCTACTTAGTTTAACTTGTAAAGGTAATCTAAAAAATCTCTTATACGATATTTCTATTTACTCGTACATATGAACGAACAGCACTAAGGCTATGAGTTTAATTGCTTATGCAATCAACTTAATGATTAGCGCTGAAACTTTGTAATTCTCGTTACGTAAGACCACAAACTAGCAACAGAGACGTCTTGTTATGATTAATTGTATAAACTTAGTCAATTGAAGGGCTTTTCGCCCTCCTAGAGCACAAGAGCTCGTTACTAGTGAATGATTACGAGGAAATTTAAGACACCTTTTACTGCAGTAGTTGAAAAATGTGTGAGAAATAATGATTGGTGCTTAAACGCATTACTAGAAGTTATGAATTTTTATGAATTTTTATAGACCTAACTATATATTAAATCTTAAAATCAAGATTACTTCAAATAACAAAATCAACACTGACATTGAAGAGCAATTTTATTGGTTAAATTCAATTAATTAAATTAAAAAGGATCCCGCGATAAAGACACGATGACGAAATGATTTTACTATTTTACTTTACGTTAAGAATGGCAAATATGGTCACTATATATTTATAGAATATTATAAACAATACTTTGTAATTACAATTAATATTAGTGACCAATAATTGATAATAAAATCTATCATTGTCCTCACTTGGATTATTGACCTCAAAAATACTTTAGTTAAAAACGCATTTTTTTAATCCCCTTTTTTTAGAACAAAAAAAAGATAAATCGTTAAATTTTACAGATATACTTCTATTAATGTATCTATCTCTTAAATTTAACATGTCTTTGTTCTTGTAATAGACTTTACATGAAAATAAAAATACAGCAAAAACCGAGAAGAATAGTTTGTAGAGCATATAATATAAATCTATATAGCAATGAAAAATAGCTCACAACCAAAAGTTAAATCAAAAATCCGTGCGGCTTCCTGTCATGTGTGACGACCAATCAAAGTGTAACGAGATACTGAAAACGGAAAAAACTTAACAAAAATAATATTTTTTGAACAACGATGATTAATTAGTGTGGGTTTCATTATATGAAGGCTATCTTCAACGTTAATATTATAGTATATTTTAAAGGAATCTAAACAATTTATAGGAGCACTTTTATACCTCCCTCGGTTTCAACTACGCTCCTGTGACTGCTAGTAACTTTATTATCTATGTTATTTACAATATAACTCTCTTCTATTGACACATTCATGATTAACAATAAAAACATCACACACTTTCAGAACCTATTTTAACAATGAAAATACGAAACTAATTTTATGTATAGTTTGATTATTTTAATAAATTAATTCGTTTTCAACTCACACATAACAATAATAATTATTTAATTCATACACAAACAGAGAAAAGCAACATAACCAATCTGCAAATGTCAATGTGTCAATACGTTGAAACCAAATATTCTGTAGAGAAAAATAAATAAACCGGAGAGTAATTGATTAAATAAATTAATAGCTTTTGTATGAATAATAAATAATTTCACTTTACACGTACAACAATTGATAGTCAACAAAATATGAGCTCTTTAGTAAATCTAATCAAAATTGAACTACCGACTCAGTAATTTACATTTCTAGAGCAGGGTAGTTTATTTATTAAGGAACTTATGTTACAATTTCAGGCTACAACGTCGGTAGTGTATTAAAATGACCGCAAGTTAGGTTAGTTTCGGATTTTAGTATTACCAAATATTATTTGCATCAACTTCCTCGGTTCATTAGAGTTTTCTGTTCATATTAAAGTATAAAATTAAATTCTGCGATGGAACTTATTTTCCACTGCGATGTAATATTTAACTTCGTACAGGAACGTAATACATGAAGTATAAAAATTTCACGCTGTAATAGAATATTCCAGACTCAATATTTGGAAGGCGTTCGATGAATTTTCAAATTATTTTTATTCGGTTACATAGAAATATTTTAATAATCTATTTTGTACTTTCTTATACACATACATTATCATATGTTATTTCGCTTGGTAGCGTTAAGTTGCCCAAAAGGCTTATCATTTGCCGTATATGAGTATTTTTAGAATGTAAGTTCAGTAACCCCATTTATAATAGAAATTAAATTTTTAGGTAATTTAGATATTTAAATTAGTTTAACAATGCTTTTGAGTAAGAGCTATAAAAAATATTGTTATACACAGAAATGTGAAAAGTATTAAGTATTCCGTCGAACGAATTTAGGATTAAGGAGGTTAATATTGATTTTTGTAGTGGTAAATAATAAGTAAGTAAGTAAGTGATAAGAAAGCCAGTGGTGGCCTAGTGGTTAAAGGCCCGCCTCTCATGCATGAGGGCGCGGGTTCGATCCTGGCGAATACCAATGTGATTTTTCCGAGTCATATGTACTTTCTAAGAGTATTCAGACACCACCGACATACGGTGAAGGAAAACATCGTGAGGAAACCTGGACTTATAATTTCCCAATTATAAGTTTGTAATCACCAACCCGTCTTGAGCAAGCGTGGTGATTAATGTTCAAACCTTCTCCATATGAGAAGAGGCCTGTGCTCAACAGTGGGCTCTGATAGGCTTAAATTTATTTTTTTTTTAATTTAAATAATAAATATTTTTAATAATTGTATTAAACGATCGATTATTCACAACAACTTATTTTCAACTTAACACGTTTCTAATGTAATGTACAATTCTTACGAAACAGATCCATGTTTCGTAAGGCTTGATTTTGAATTACCTAGAGCCTGTTTTTAATGTCTCATCTTAAGACCCTAATAAGGGAAGGCCGAATGTGATAAAAAGTTTCCAACTTATTATTTATAATCCTCAGCAGAAATCTATTATTACTGGAAAAACTTAGACTAGAAATTGTGTTATATAAAGTATAAAAACTTAATATTAAGAAGAAAATACAAATATAACAATAAATTATATAAAACTCAAAGAAAACTGCACGCTTTTGTAAGTAAGCTTTGCTTTGAGGACATTGTTAATTTGTAATACTCGTAGATGCTAATTAGATGTTATGTCTACTTGACGCTCAGGCTGCAGCATAATAGACTAAAAGTACAATATCCTGTTCAGGGTGTTGAATAGCTCTACTGGTGCACGGTTGCTAGCCAAGCGTAGAGCTAGTTTTGCATTCGAATTCAAAGGACGCTATTGTTGTTAAATTCCACAAAGCTTTGGAAACATCTTCCCAGGAGGAATACTTAAAGATTCAGTAACTAAAAAGCACGACAGGCAACTGTTATGGATCACTTTTCTTAATAGTCCGTGCTTTTTATTTAAAATTCAGGCAATCGTAGGTAACTTGGGTTAAGTAATATATTGTTTATCAAAAGTAAAGAAAAGATCGATTCTCATTATCCTTTTTATCAAATGCAGCGATTTTCTCTGAAAAACCAGCCATAGTCTATAAACTTAAAACAGTATCCAATTGTTGTGAGACGGTCTTCAATATATTCACCTACAGCGTAATAAAGCAGAAACGGTTGTCCAATGATAAATCTTACAATATCTATACAGAAACATGTGTGAAATAGTTTGATACGCAGCTGATTTCGTTTCTTGTCGAACTACACACGTATAGTTAAAGGCATCTTCGTTCTTTTGTCTTAATAGTGGTTTGTTTGTTTTAGCTTGCTCTTTCCTGATAGGAACTTTGCTCCGGGTAACGTTTGATCTAAACTTGTCTCTTGCGATGGATAGCATTTATTTTATTGTGTTAGTGCCTGTCTGACTTTGACTTTAAATTAAAAGAAACAAAAACAAACTTTGTTCCAAATACAAGAGCTCATGATATTTTGATTATTTTAGTTTATGTATAAACCGTACTTATATTTAATATAAATATATGTTAATACCGCATCATGGTAATGAGGAAATTTGAATAGTTTTTATAAAAACAAAGGCTTTTTAAATAATAAAGGAACTGTGCTCCTAAGAACCGTCTCGCTTCTTCTTCATTAATATTGAATATTGTATAATTTTAATATTTTTTTTAGTTTTCACTCCTGTATTTTATTTTTTCGGGCATGTCGTTTGCATTTTTAATATCATCATTTAAAGCAGTTTTATTACACGTAACAAATAAAACAATTATATTCTTTGTGTACACGTTATAAATATCCGATATTTGGTTATTCACGGTCCATGACGGAACACGTAATTGTTTTTCAAATAAATACCCTTCGATTGAAATGTTTTGTGTCATGAAATTGTATTTTTAGAGTTTTTTGTAACTAACAAATATAATGTTTTCTGAAAAACTCTAACGAAACATCAACTAGGAATAAACTTTGTTATAACCCAAACTAAAACTGTCAATCATCATATCTATGTGTCATTGTACGACGTTTGATACTCTCATATATTATCTAAAAACTCACGACAGGCCTACAAATCTTAATGAACATAAAAATTTGCTGAGATTATTCATAACTATATAAAAGTGAGGTATGTTTTCGGAAAATATTTGAAAATAATTAATGAAAGAAATATATCAAGTTACCAAAAAACCGACTTTAATAGGTCAGGAAATAGTATTTAAGTGTAATTTTTTCTTAGCTTTTTTGTTCTTCTGTTTCTATGATGTATTTTTGAAGTAGGTATTTTACTAAAAAATAATTTTATTTCTTGCCTTTTACTGTAATTTTAAAACTGGTGTGTTAGATAGAGTAGCTGTTTCAAGATGGGGAGACTTTCGTTGCGTTCATTTTGTATGAGAAAGAGCCTAGTCAGGAGTCTGAAGTTGAAAAAAATGCGCTTCTAAAGCATAATAGATCACGACGTCTTCAAGAATCATCCGAAAATCTTGAAAAAGTCTTTATCAAGAGCTCACTTATGCATGTGTGTGTAAGGGTCTTTAGAATTCAGTTGTCACAGAGCGTTTCACAGAAGTGACCGTGCTTTTTGATTTCCTGAGTTTCATGGCAACAAAGATTCTGCCACCATTGCGCGGTGTGAGTTTAGAAGCTATAACTATATATATTAGAACAGTCTTCAAAAATGCGTAAATATATATATATTTACGCATTTTTGAAGACTGTTCTAATGTTCAAACTATTAAGATTTTGGTTAAAAAATTAGAGAAGACTGGCTATACCTTGGCTAAACAACGATCAGGACCAACAAGGACATCACTGACAGAAGAAAACATCGACGTAGTACAAGAGTCAGTGCCTGAAAACCCTACTCAACGTATTCGTAAGCATTTTAGTGAAATAAATATACCCAGATCAATATTAAAAGTCAACTTCAAAGATTTTAAAATAAACATTTCATATTTTATATAGGTTTTTTTATTTGTTTTTCAGTTCAGAAGACTTGAGTGGAGCCTTTTTTATCCATAAACAGCTATTGAATAAGACGCCTGAGCAAGGAGAACATCGATTGTCGTTTTTTTATGAACGGCTCTCAAACTAATCAGATGAAGATCGCGAATGTCGATTAACTTTAGTCAGGCACTAATCTACTCAAGTTATTTTAAAGAAACAGCAGAAAACAGAATTATTCATAGATCAATCAAATATCTGTCCACGATAGAAGTTTGGAAAATGCAGAACAATTTAAATCAGTATCAATTTTTGGTTTCCTTTTTTTTTTTTGAATTCCTTAAATTTTTGGAGAATCCCGTCATAGAAACTTGATTTGGTAACAATGGGACCACCTAAGGGATTTAACCTTTCAGACTAAAAAAGGAATTTTCTATGTCGGTTCTGAAGTATTCTGGACATCAGGCCACATACAGAAAAAAGGATTAATGCGAAACTTTTATCTTTTAATGAGAAGTAATAAAAAGACGTCAGTAAATTCAGATATAATAAAAATTCAGCGAAATTATTAAAATATTTATATAGTTACAATGGGCGCATTGTTTAATATAAAGGAATATACATGTTTATTTTTCCTTTTATTAATACAATAAGCGAAAATAAAACATAGACACGTAATTGCCCCTTTAGCCTTTTAAACAATTAGGCTTTACGCTCGTGACTTTAGGCTTCCATTTATTGTACATGAGAGACGGAAAATTTAATATAAAAGAAACATTTGTATAATGACATAATGGCTTTAAAAAATACTTTAAAATCAAAAACATTTTTTATTTTACTCCCATATTTTAAAATACGGGCAAAAATGTTTTGTATAATTTTAAAGTTGTCGTTCAAACGAAAATACCCAACGTTTAGTCTCAACATTTTTTAATTTTTAATTTTTTTCCTCTCTCCTATAATCTCGTCGAAAATATATATATATATTTAAATAATATTCTATTAAATACGTTTAACCTAGTTATCTTCGTTCAATGGTACTCGTTACTATGATTATTTTCTTTATATGATTAAATAAATCGATGTTTAATTTTTTTCTGTCACTTTTTTATTCTAGACAAATATAATATAAGAAGAATCAAAGACTTTAATCTTAAAAAGTGATTAAATAACTAATTGATGTTATTCCATATATATGTTACATTTAATATTATAAAAGATATTGCTTCAAACTTTGTCCCCAATTTTAGCTATGATCTAGTTCAATAATTACCTTCATTTATACGGCTTCTAAATATACCAGTTCCCTGTTATCAATGATAATTAATTAAATACTGATACTAATCCTATGATATATATATACGTATATATTATCATTATGTGAAGGGATTTCAGTTTCTATCTGATATATCAACGGGACCTTTGCTTTGATACAAATTGTTCTGTCAACATGTGTGCAATTAGAATTGATCAAAATACAAAATCGATCGTAATAACGTAATATCTAAAAACAACAAGATGTTCCCATGTTTTTTGATTATATGTTTAGTGTGAAACTATTTTAATACGTACAATTAGCTTGAAAATTTTATACTGTACAATATAATCGTCCTTCGTTTAAAATCCTTTTATTTTTCAAATAAAAATCCAAAAAATACCTGTTGTTTTAATCAACAGCCGCCCTTGCAACAGTGACCTTGAGTAGAGCAATAGATTTTTTACTTATATCGAGATACTGAAAATGAACTTAAGCCTCTCTTAAATGTAACTGATCTTACATTTCATCTTTACGTGTCTCTACAAATTACCATTAAATTTTAATATTTATTTAAAATTACTTAAACAAAATTTATTTTAACACGTCATTTACATTACCCTTACTGTTATTATATCAGCATTAATAAAAAATTATGATTATATAAATTTTGTTATAAAATCTAGGAGTGGTATTTGTTAAACATATTCAGAGTTACTTGTACATTTTAGTTGCGAATGTTTTAGGTTGTTAAAATATATTCAGTTTCTCATTTCGACATTAAATGAAACCAAAAAGAGAAAAGGATTTAAATTTTTAATAAAGATACATATTCTTTGTGCGGTATGATTTTTGTTCAAATTGAAGTATTCACCAATACACTAATGGTATTCTCACTAACTAAATAGTACTAAATTTAAAACAATAACGAAATAAGAAACATTTGCACTGGGATAAGCTTAATAAAAGAGTATATTGGTAATTCAAAAATGTATTAATAAAACCCATCAAATAATTGAATGGACATGAAAGAAATTTGTACTAAAAAGAGTTATAATTTTTTATATTCTTACATATATGTATACATTTTTAATAAAAGCTGGTTATGAAATTAAATTATGTAGGGTGGCAACCGGAGATTCCATGAAAACTTTTATGTATATTATTATAAGAATTACTTATTAAAACTTATAACCTACACCTAAGACTACATGATTAGGCCAATGCGAGGATAGCATTACCATTCCATTGCTTGTGTGGTATCAGGAATCTTCTGGTTCACACGGCTTGGTGTTCGTACCCCGGAGTCAACAGCATCACTCGTTATATGATATTTTAACTATACAACGATAGTGCCCCGGAGGTGTTTATTTATTCCTTCATTTGTAGTACGTACGTAACCAGTACGAAAATATTTACATCAAATATAGTTTTGCCTTTATTTAATTAACGTCCTTTCAGAATTTTCAGAGTTTTTAAATGTTAAATTGTCTTCTAACAGAACATAGAATGTTTACAGTATGATCATTAATATTTGAAACATTTTTTTTCTTACCAAGTTCTACCATAATATGTATATTTTAATAAAATAGTCATATTCATAAGCAAAAGTTTTGACATTGATTAACGGCTTTTATTTTGACGCTGTTTTCTTTGTCTTAACTTTTACGATTAATCTTTAGATATCTGTACAAAAATCTGAAACGAACTTTAACAATATTTGTATTAGAAATTAAAACTTTATCTTTACTTACTGTATACTCGTGCAATGACTTTCATTACGTTATGATTAAAATAACTTTTTTTACAATAAATGAAGTGTAAAAATCAAAATGATTTTAAATGACTATATAAAATACATTGAAAATATTTAATTTGGAAACAGACTTCACGAAAGTCACAATTTTACTAGCAACGTCTATAGAAAAATATATTGACTGCTCCACTCATACCCTCTACGTAAATTGAATAGTAGTAACTGTAATTGAAAGAGCACTGCTACGTATCTCACTAGTAATCTTGTAGGTCAGACATTTCATTTTAAAATCTCCTCAAACTACACCACGATTCAATAGATTTCTCTGAAATCAATTATCTAAATGTTTTTGTAAATACACTTGTTTTTATTATAGGTATGTTAAAATATTTTATTATAGTTTATGATATAATTAGCTACACTGCTTTAAGTTATCTAAGAAAAAGTCGCAAAACTCTTTGTAATCTCTGAATTTCTTTATATTAACGAAATAGGTAACTAAACACATGAGTCTATAGGTGCTGATTTAATATGTACAGCTAAAATATACATTTCAGTAACCGGCTAACCCGAGTCGTGGTGGCCTAGTGGTTAAAGGCTCGCCTTTCATGCATGAGGGCGCGGGTTCGAATCCCGGCAAGTACCAATGTGATTTTTCCGAGTCATATGTACTTTCTAAGAGTATTTAGACAACTCTGATGGACGGTGAAGGAAAACATCGTGTTGAAACCTGGACTTATAATTTCACTATTATAAGTTTGAAATCATCAACCCGTTTTGGGCAAGCGTGGTGATTAATGCTCAAACCTTCTCCGTGTGAGAATAGGCCTTTGCTCAACAGTGGGCTCTGATAGGCTGATGATGATGATGATGAACCCGTTTCGTCCCTATGAACTTCTAATGATGTTTAATAAACAATAAAAAAATTAAGGTTATTTCTAAAACCTTAATATCAACTTTAGGGTCACATAAAATATTGAATAAATAATCTTGGTCTTTGGACTAAGAAGAAAATATAATAAGTCTGTTTAATAGTTTAACAAATCTTCGCAGTATTTTCCTTTATACCTAAACTTATAATTTCAATAAAATATTAAGTCTTACTTGCGTATTATAAACTGATCTCATCCTATGAGAAATCCTATTATCGTTTTAAAAATTTATATATTATATTAATAAAATGCAATGAAACTATAAAAAGATTACACGATCTTTTTAAAAAGTATCAAAATAAACAATCAACCCATTTTTAGCTAGACTTATGAGATATTATTTGAGTTACTTGAGATAGCTTTTGCAATATTAAGTGATATATTTTATTTTAGAATTATAAAATACTATAACAATGTATTTTTATTTATATTTTTATATAAAAATGTATCGAAAGACTAGCTGCTACTGGTAATAACTGGTATTATTATGAAAATAACGTAAAAATGTACTTGAATCAAGATGGTTCTTGAAATATGAAAAAAAAAAAGAAGGTAAAGTTTATAATTCTTGAGGATCCTTTAGACGAGGAATGAAGAGTTTTGATGACAAGACATGAAGTAAGCAGCAGCTCTGTTGTACGTGTCTCCTCTGCACGACTAAGAAACCGTGGCAATTCAGTGTATTATTGTTTATTGGAATTTAATCATACCATGACACCTAAAAGAGACAGAAGAATAATCCTTTGTGACTCTTTAAACAGGATCGAAAACAAAAATTTACACTGAAACAAAAAATTCCTGAAAAATATAATATACATAATAAAGTTGAATATTTTATGGATCTAATATTACGTTTAATTATAACCATTAATATTTACCAAAATTTAGGGGTTCGGATGCAGATGGAGTTTATTGCAAAAAGTTTTGGCATTAATTAGTTCCAATATTTCAATTCAAATACTACCAAAAGTTGAACCAATAAATAATATAATAATCAAAATATTCGATACATATTTATATTATAAAAACAATCTTTAAGCAGTCAGTTGTATTATATACAGATATCACGACAAAATTGCGAACCGCTAACGTCTGAATTGAAGTACCATTTCAATAGATTCCTTGTGATATTCAAAGAAGCATATTGCACTTTGAGCATATTCATTTACTTTCAATAACATTCATAAAAAGTACAAGGAAATGATCCTCGAAAAAAATATAATACAAACTTTTTGTACAGCGTAATTATGTACAAAATAATAACTAAAACATTTAATAGGAGCATTTTACTCTAAATGATTCTTATTATATAAACAAGAAAAAAATCTTCTGCATACAATCTAAATGTAAATCGCAGTCCACATCATTTTATCCGTTATTTCAAATGTAACACATATTTTTATATCTAAGCGATTTAAAAAAATTATGTCTTCAAAAAAAGCTTAGAAATGCTATCCACAATACACAAAAATTGTACAACATACTCTCAAATCGTTTTATTTGCCCATATAAAGATTGTTGATTTTTGTCAAGCCACCGAACAGTTACAGCTGACTGCAATAAATCACATCCAGTCACCATCACTCACTTTCGTCAGAATGACTTATGTTTGTGAATGTCACTTCATATATGCTTTATATGCATGTCAGTTATAAGAACCATAATTCATATGTTCAGAATGCAATAATAAAAATCAACTTTGTTTTCTTATGAAAATATAATTAAGTAAAATTTTAATAATATTTTAACTTACAAGAGTGAATGGGCAGTCCATGGTATGAATGCCATATTTAACGAGTAACTCCATTATTTTACAATTACAAGTTATAAAAACTGTCTAAATCCATTTAATTTTTCTCCCCATACAAAATGGAATCGACTTATTAAGGGCATGTTTTAATAAGGTTATGGTACCCAAATTTATTTAAAAGTCTATTAATTATTAACAAAAATTTTTCGTTGACAACGAAATATATAAAAAAAACAAAACATATATATAAAATCTGATCAAATTATTCATCTTTCATTTTAATTAGTATTCGTTTGTGTTCGTTTCGCCACTTTACATTTCTACTTCCTACAAAAGTGAAATATAAGTCAGTGGTGGCCTAGAGGTTAAAGGCCTGCCTCTCGTGCATGAGGGCGCGAGTTTGATCCTGGCAAGTACCAATGTGATTTTTCCGAGTCATATATACATATGTACTTTCTAAGAGTATTCAGACAACACTGACAGACGGTGAAGGAAAACGTCGTGAGGAAACCTTGACCTATAATCTCACAATTATAAGTTTGAAATCACCAACCCATCTTAAGCAAGCGTGGTGATTAATGCTCAAACATTCTCCATGTGAAAAAAGGCCGCTGCTCAGCAGTGGGATCTGATAGGCAGATGACGACAAAGGTGAAATATATTATATAACTTGAACCGGATTTAGTAGGCTAAAGTTAAAAAAAATTTAAGGTATTCAAATAAAGCGATAGAAATCATACCTAACATTTTCACATTCCATACAAATTTGAACTAATTTAAAAGGCTGTACATATAATAAAACTAAAGATAAGTTATTTATATCACAGGCAAATGAATGGCATACATTCAAAGAAGTATTTATTAAAAATGTGAACACTTTCTATTGATCGAAATATTATTTGGAAATTTCTTCCCTTTCAACAATTTTGAGAGGTTTCCGTACATACACTGTTTTCATCAAAAATTATGAAAATTTACTTGCAACGAAAAAATGAAGAAGCTTTCAGATTTCAAAATAGGTATATAGAAATCTCAAAGCTGTACTTACAGAAGGAACCCATTTCAGACCGCTTTCCGGACGAGCTGAGCTTTCATTATGCAATCGTTTAAAAGGAAACAAACAATTAGCATAGCGTTTCAAATAAGGCCATGACCTAAACTTCTACCTATTTTAACATACAGTTTATATTTCGATTCTAATTAATGTATAAAGAAAATATTTGTAACAGCGATATCTGTTTACGAACTACCCTCGATTCATTGTGATTGGTGACATTTTAATATTCATGAATTATTTTATTGTCATAATTAACACTGATTAAGCTATTGTGATTTTGATTAAAACATTGTTTTCATCTACATTTGGGTGAAAATAATTTGGTATTTGGTAATCAATTGTTCCATTAAATACCTTTGTAAAATTACTAAGTTTAAATAAACAATGTTTGTTTTTAATTTCTTCAGTATTATTTTAATAAATAATTCTAGCTTCGAGATTTTTTTATATTTGCTTATAAAATACAAAAAAATAACTGTAACTTATTGCGTTTATTATGTTAGACATTTTGTCCTGATTTATGAAGCGGACAGCTTCAGCACAGAATTAATGAATTCCAGCTGTCAACATTTTCATTCACTCAAACCTGTGTTTGTATAATTAAACTATTTACGAGAAATTAAAGTGTTCACTTCGAAATTTAAATTTCCCGCTATCTAGTGCTATTTCTTTCATGTCATATTTTTGACTTATGATTCGTAACAGTTATGAAAAGAAAAATTAATGCTTCACCAGCAGGCCTTGAACAAAAATGTGATGAGTAATTAATAGTTCGAATTTCAAAAATACCGGTGGTAAACCTACCAAATTTTGTCTATATACTACTACGAGAATGATATATATAATAATACGATCCAAAATATTTTGTAAAAATGGGTGAAACAAAAGACAGGTGAAAATTTCCACCATTTGACCCAGACGGTAACGCAGGTGACAGAAATTGTGCAATCATATTTTTGCGTCATAAAAAATATTACCTTTGCGACTACATTTGTTTAACCCTATGAAAGATTGGGCTAAGGTATTGGTTGATAATTGGTTGGATACAACATTTATGAATACTTAGCAAATTTGCTTTAAAAACTATAGCTTCTTTTGAACCACAAAACTGCTATTTCCCAGGTGTGCTCATCTTCAGAGGACATAATTACAATCTATCTAGGAAAATTGCTGAGTTTCTGTCTCATTTATAGGTAATAGGTACGGTACGTTAAGCATTTACTGGCAAAATTGAATGGAATCAAAGACTGGCTAGATCACTTGCGGAATTAATTTCCGTGGTCTCTTTCAATATTATTAAAGCAATACAAATTAAATTTACCAGTGCTTAAGCTTTTCAGATATTATTTTGCTAATCGTATCATTCAATTGAGTACACGAGAAAATTTTAGATATCAGTCGTACCCTTCCTTACTGTAATACTGGTAAGAGATTGAATCATACATTTCGTCATTGCTTAAATCGAATTTAATTCGCAAAATAGACTTGATGAAATAATGTATTGGCATTTTTTACTTCCAAAGCTACCTGCACAGATTCAGCACGTTGCAATGAACGTTTTATAATATTATTGGCAGGGTTTAGATAGAAAGATGTGTTTGAAAAAATAGTAAATGAGCAGACATAAATAGACCAAAATTTAATGATATCAAATAACTCCAAGTGAACCACCTACGGATTTTGAATATATTTACTCAACTAAACTGTATAGTGATATATGTAAATATTTGTTTTTCATAATTCTATCTGTGAAAATTAAGCTTCACCTGAAGTGCGATATAATTTTTTATAAAAAAACAATATGCTTGTTAAACGTACGATGTCAAGTTTTAAATTGAAACCTAAATTGAGCAGAATTTGTCTTTGTCAATTGACTGAAAAAAAATTTGAAACTTGAAATTTGAAACTTTGAAACTGAATTGCCAAGAAAAAAAATATTAATTAATAAATACAGTTCCATTCTTAACTTAGATATCAGATCACTCGTACCATCATGTGCAAAACCACCGAAATTGTATGGGTTACCTAAAATCCATAAACATGATGTTCCGTTACGCCCAATTGTAAGCCAGATTGATTCACCAACGTACAAACTGGCTAAATATCTTTCAAAAATATTGTCACCACTCCGGGGCCACACAAAGTCATTTGTTAAGGATTCCTACCAGTTTGTTAAAGATATAAAACACCTTAAATTGACAGACAATCACAGTATGGTCAGTTTCGATGTACAGTCATTATTCACTA
>JAAAKD020000207.1:14482986-14525113 GCA_010014825.2 Danaus melanippus | reverse complement strand
GACCTCGTGACACCGTGAGCGCATTTTGCCGGCATCCAGAGCGGTACGCCAGAAAATTAAGAAATCGATGGCGGTAGATGATAAATAACAAGACCAACTGACAGACATTCACATCTCGTCTGCCCGTAATCACGGTTGCTGAAAAGTAGCCGAAACGTCGGGAATATGTAGTTTTTAAACAAAATAAAGCACGCGTAGTATATCCGAAAAATAATCGTTTCATTTCAACTTTGTCGTCTTTTCCTTGTTAAAAACACGCCTGAATCCTATACTTCCTTAAATGTAAGAACATAGTGTGATAATACCGAAAGCCGGTGCAAAACTTAAATTTTAATATTTAGATATTATTATCTTGTAAAACCTGATGGATAGATTCTTTTAAAATATCTCAATATAGCAGAACTTATAATTGATTGTGATAGAGCACATTCGAAATAATAGCAGAGTACCTAAATAAAAGCTTGAATTAATAATCACATAGAAGTGCCAAATGACGTTTGCAGCATCTGAAGCTGCAGTCAGGGGAATTTCTGTTTAAATTTATATTTTAATTCGAGTATAATATTAACATTACTTTAATATTAAAAGCATATTAAAGTAATTCAATTTCATTGATCGTGTCTTTGCAATGTTTTTTAAACTGCAAAGTTATTAAACGTTATAAATACGTTATGCTATTGTATTGTTTGCTCCGTCTTCCTGAAGCCTCTGTGACATAATTTCAATAAATTAAATTCAGCGACATACTTTTATTAATATGATTAATTATATTTCTTTCATTTGAAGAATGTTGTTATTGAATGAGGTTCCTTTTGTCACTTTTTTGCAATTAATGAGGTATTCTTTTGGTACTGTTATTAATTATTATGATTCTTCATTTATAATTTCTTTTTGTGAATATAGATTCGTCTGTAGGCAGCAGCCACACTTTATTGCAATTAGCCGTGTCAGTAATTTATATCCTATAAGAAATAATGACAACATTTTTAAAGTACATAAACATGGTATGAAAATACGACTCAACAATATTAACCATCCACAACAACGTATCGTCTAAAATGCGGATTCTTAACTTATGACCTTCCTATTGAAAATGTTCTCAATGTTTTGAAAGTTTAAATACAAAATTTTCAATTATACGTAAAAGAGACTTAGATTAACAAAATGATTCTCGTCACACGTCATTATGCTTTAATTGTAATAAAATTGTTGGTTTTTGACAAAAAAGAAATTGTAAGCGGCGTTTTTACAAATTACACGACTATTTAACAATATTCTTATTCTACATTTGCTTAGTGACGCTACACACGAAGCGTATTCCGTATTTTATTCAATAGAATATATCAATAATAATATAATATGGGTAGATGTATGAATGCAAAACTATTAACTCTACTTACGTATGTAGCTTGAGGATTCTAACTTATAATGAACATAAATACAACCAAATATACGCTTTAGCGAATTCAATTTGACTTTTCAATCTATAAAAATATTGACAACAAGATACACGGTAAATATTTTAAATTAATGAACAGTTAATAATACGCTGAATTAATTTCTATATTTCCAGTTTCATTAATCAATCAACAACATTGGCAAAGTATAACTATTTACAGATTTCTCTGCATTGATAACACTTGTAAGTTTTTCGAAGTATAATTTTGTATGATATTCAAAATATTTTTATTCCATTAAAATTATCTTTAGTTGATAGATTTATATATTAATCGGACATTGAATGTCACTTATATTTGTACTGGGAACAGCCAACAGCATCTCCTCACGAACAGTCGAAGGGATATTATTCAGTTAATATTATTTCTTCCCTTAGTAATAGTATTACTAGTTATTACTTTAAGAATATTTATTTAAAATAAAAAATTAATAAAAAAAAAAGACAAAACGTTTCAGATGTTCGATGATCTATTTAAAGATGCTGCAGAAAAGTACGCACATACAAATATTCCTTTGGTAAGTGTTATCTGTATTCCTATTAACAACGGATCTAATTATATATTTGACAGTGTGTGAATGAAAAACCTTGTAACTGAGGGGGTTCAAGTAGGTTTATAAGTCGTACTAACACTGAACGGAATATATAAGTTTAAGTATAAAGAGCTTATCAACTTTATCGGTGTCATTGTAGCCAAAACAGTCCTTTCAGTGCGCCACTAATGAATTTCTTTTGAATTTTTGTGTATAATATATAATACGTATAGAGTCAGTCAATAGAGTCAGTGGTGGCCTAGTGGTTAAAAGGTCTGCCTCTCATGCATGAGGGCGCGGGTTCGAAACCCGGCAAGTACCAATGTGATTCTTCCGAGTCATATGTACTTTCTAAGAGTATTTAGACATCACTGATCAATGCATTCCCAAAGAGGGTTGATGTCAGGCAGGCGGCCGGTCGTAAAAACAATTAGCCAAAACTGTTTACAACATGTAAGGCAGACCCTAGCTAAAGCTGGGAAATTGCCAGGTAGAAGAAGAAGAATATTAATACGTATATTGGTTCGATTTATCATTTACCATTTATAGATAATTGGCTGTGTAATTAAACAATGAAGAACAACAAGCAAACAAAGTGATTGGCATATTTATTAAGTCCCAAAGCCTTATAAATTACATTTTAAAATAATAATTCACCTGATTGAAAATGTTAAACTGTTAAACAGCTTAACAAAGAGGAATTGCTTTTTAAAATGTTATTGTATTATAGTTTAAAAGCGCAATACTCGATGAAATCTCACAAACGGTAAACTGTTGTACAATTAAATACCATTCAATTATGTTTGTATAATAGTAAATGAAGTGAAGCTATTTGTGTACTGTACTTATTAAATATCGTAAAATAATAAATTAATGTTTTTTCTTATAAAGGATTATTTACTTCTTATTCAAAGCAATATTTGTAATTATTAATATTATTTCTTAATACGTTTGGTAAACAATATTAAAATTACAAAAAATTTCAAATTGACACATTATTTTAAGATATGTAAATTTAATTTGTCCAAAATTTCAGAATCAGTCACGATTATGTAATAATTTGTTAAGAATTCTGTTCCGTAAATCATAACGAAGAAGATTCATCACTGTTTCTATATAAATGTAGGTAATTTGATTTATTCCCAGCAGTTTTTAAAAATCATAACATTATAAATAAACACAAAACTAAAAGATTAAATAGCATTATACAATTTGTGTAAAAAATAATGAGAGACCAAAATAGACAACTGTTCATTCACTAGTTCCCACAAATCTAATTAAAAAAATGAATTTATTTGTATACCCAAAAATATCCATAACATTATACGCTATTTTGGCTCCTGAAAGATAATTGTTTTGGTCTTAACATCGAAAATATTTAGTTTTTGCTGACTGTTGTATCAATTAATATTGGACTGAAAGTAACTGATCGTTCCAATCGTCACTGCCACAAATAACAATCAATAAACGGTAATACAAATGTATTCATGTTTGAAGAGGAAATTCAGGTGTGATCTAAGAGAAACCTTCTACTCTTATATATTGTTTACTTGGCCTACATTAGTATGTTTTGTGTCTATTTCTATAATCTACAGTTATAAATATAGGTATTATATTCAAAACTGTATTCTTTGTCAGCCGGTTATAAATTTTTGATATTAAATCGCTTTTCTTTTGTTTACATTACTAACACTAGAGTTTTTAAATGGGTAACAAAAAAACTAAAAGTTCTATAATGCAATTTATATATATATGTATATATATATCTTGAATAGCCTTGTCCTTGTTATCGAAGTCCTTTGAGCATGCGATGCACAGAGTTCCTATGGCAAACCGGTTTTCGAATAAAGTCATAAGCATAAAAAACTAAACTTATTGACGTCGTGTTCAAATTTTGCATGATGAAATCGTGACGGTTACGTCTTCGAATGTTCTGGCAATCAACTGAATGGTAACATGTATGAGTCGAGACGACTTTTAGGTAAACTTAGACATCCTGCAAAACGAAGGACGGATGGTTTGAGAAAGATGGGGGTAGCTAGTCGATGCGGGCCGTCTAGGATAGATTAACTAAATAGGCAAACTTTACATTTCAAACAATATAGTTAGAGCTAACCGAGTAGTATGTGTAGTTATTATTATTATATGTAATCTACAATAATTATGACCATCAAATGTATTATATTCTGTTAGACAATGAGGTTCTTGCATAGTTTATTATGTATTTACTGGTTACTGTTGTGAGCCATGTATTACAATGCAAAGTGCCCTTTAACGTGTGATTGAATAATTCGAGTCACCCTTGCTTATAGTTAAAACAGAAAACAATAGCCGATCAATATAAATCCATTATCTACACTGATTGATCCGAAATTATATTCAAATGGCTCGTATCAGGCTTTTGACTGTCAATTAAATTTGAGAATTATAATTTATGCATTGACTTTATATTACTCTTCGCAGTCGTCGAAAACTAAAGAAAACTTCGGCAGCTTCGCTGTATATAATCCCTTCAGTGTGATCTCTCAATCGATGTTTTCTTGCAAATCAAGTACTCGTCTTAGAATTTATCCAAGACTTCCTTGCCGTTACCTACAGCTTTTCTTCAATTTTAGCCCATTTAGAAATGTACGTATGAATATATAAACTTACTCATTTAACTGTTGCTACATACATAATACATCACTGACCAATATTAGTTGTCTGTTTTTCCTCGAGAATTTAAAAAAATAAATAAAAATGTTTTTCTTATTTATATATTGTATCCCATTATTTCTATTATAGATTGGAGATGACAAAGCCAGGTCTAATTGACAGAAACTTTCATCTCGTCTGCCTGTGATTACGGTTTCTGCAATGTAATTGAAACGTCAGAAAAAAATGTAGAAATACGCGAAGTTAAAAGTAGCCTTATCTATTTGTTTACTAATAAAAATCCTTAGTATAATTATGAGAAGCAGTTTTTTTTTATGAGTTTTAAGAGAATGAACAAACAATTTGTAAGTTACTATTGAAAATATTTGCATTTTTGTTTTAATTTAGTATTGTTTTAAGTATTTGATTTCATTTCTAACAAGCCTTCGCTTTGTCATACACTTATTTAATAAAAATATTTAATCAGCACCAACTAATATCAATCCTATTTAGTGAAAAGATTTATATGAACGAACTTAACTCACACGTAACATAAAGTCATGAGTAGCTCGTAGCTGCAGGAAAAGGCGGAACGTAAATAAGTCTACCATAAATATAAAATTTTAAATCATACGCTCTGCAAACTTCGCTAGTAAATCAAAAAGTAGAGTACTCTACTATTACAAACTCTTGAATATATTGGTATGTTAACAGTGTAGGGTCAACTTTACAATTTTAAACATTTCTAAATATTCTTCGCGTGCTATCACGTTTATTTTACTCGAATTTGAGACTCAAGAAAAAGATGCTATCTCAAATATTTCAAAGTTTCCTAATACTCTTTATTAAAATAAGTTAGATGAAACTGGTGAGAAAAAAATTATTGATCTTACAGCATTGAAGTATCTTATCTTTCTATGGTTATCAAAATATTCAAATAATTAATAATCAAATAATTTAACATAATGAGAAATATTAAAAATTACATTTGCCCAGCATTTTTGTAAGTCAACGATGTCAGACAAGAATGAAGATACTTCCACATACTTGTCAAAATATTGAGAGTAGATTTTAGTTATAAATTAAGTTAAAAACTTTTTGCGACTTAGCCAATTATAAAACTGTCTATATTTTACAAAAGACAGTTCGAATGGGGAGAGATGATAAATATCTTAATTTCAGAAGTGCTTATTCTGGCATATTTTACGGCATTTCAATATGATAGAATTATCAGAAAGTTCGATAAATTTAAAAATGTATAATCTTGGAATATTAGCTATTAATAAACATTACGTAATGAATGCTTACACTATAATACTATGATATTATAATATTTTCTACTAATGTCTAAATAATATTTATAATTATTCATATGTATTATAATACATTCAAATTACTATTTACTAGTAAATACTGTAGGAAGTCTGTACTGAGCTGACGTTTCAATGGTTTCTTATAACACTTCCTTTTTTTTACCATTTTCTTTGTGCAGTAAAGCTTCCTTAGTAAAATGCACCAGTTTACCCCTTGGGAAATAATAGTGTCTTAAAACGATTGCTGGAAGGAGTTTTTATGCTAGATAAAGCTTTTTTAATGAGCTTAGAGCTCTGTTACTGTTGTCGAAATAGCTGTATGGAGTCTCGTTGAGTTTAATGGAAATTATTTTTATACAAGATCCTTTGTAACGTCGACAATAGCAATGTTAGCTAAATGCTTATAATTGTATGGGCACAATGGAAATTATATGAAAAATAATCTCTTTATTGATCAACAATCGCAGGTATCATAATTGTATTGTAAGTATGGAATTTCACTTAACGCCTACAGGTATAGTGGTCTATGAGTTTAAGCTTTCGTTAATTTCTATATTTTATATTTCTTTTTTATTTACTTATGACTATTTATTTCATTCGTTTTCATGGACATTCTGTAAATTTTTTTCTAAAGTAGCACCGTCTAGATGTGCTCCAGAGGGCATAACTGTCTTAGAAGTATGTATATATGACCGTGTTTATGATTTTTTATCAGAAATCCGTTTCGTCGCTTAGACTTCTAGTTAAGGAGCAAAAATTAATTTGACAAATATAATTAAAATCCCAAAATAAGGAACGAATCCGATACGAACAATTTATCTAAGTATATCAACTTCATCTGCAGTTCCTCTGGAACAAAAAACATTGGAAGAAACAAACGTGTCATAGAATAAGTAATATTATATTTTGAAATAACATTAGTACTTTTTAATTTAAATTAGTCGTTGCACCTTAAAAAAATAAAGGAACTAAATAGTTGCTTGAACCTTTGCTATAATGATTTTTTTTAATCTTTTCAAGTTTTTTTATTTCAAAGATTTGTTTAAGTTTTTCAGTTTTCATTTAAAACTTTATAATTTCTATCACCATAATTAATTACCATTTACCTCTTAATATAGTAGAAAGCTTCATCAAAAACATGATATTTATATATAAATAAAAGATGTGCTTTATATTTATACCTGAAATTTGTTTATTAACATCGTAACGGCTGTACATAATTAAACCTAGATCTATATATAATGAAAAATTATTGGTGCTTTTATCAAGTCCAGCTCATATAAAATTAAATATAAATGTATTTAAAAAAAAAACTCAGAAATAATTCAGGAGGGGAGAGCCAGGCTAAGAATTCAATAATATTTACGTCACTAAGAAAAAGTATGTTACATTATTCACTCAACAAGTAATTCAGTATTAAAACACTGATATACATATATAATAACTTAACATTACTTATGCTGTTGTATCAGAAGAACTGATTACATATTAATAAACTCATCTTAAATACATTTATTATATTGAATTTATAAAATTATTTTTATCATATATAAATAATTCAATTCTCTTAACTTTATATTCATAATTAAATCTTTGAAGCATTTAACTCAGCATCTCTTACAACATTAAAACCATAATTAAATGTACGCAAACAAGGGATTAAAATAAAACTGCTGATTCTCTCTATAATAAATGTTGTTATTCCTTACACTTTTCTTTTAATTTCACGCTCTGCAACTATAGCGTATTTTATAACATCTTATTTTTTAAATAATTCTCTCAATATAGACATTGATCGTCTGCCAAATAATCTCCTCGTCCAGGGACACTTTCCGTTCAGTTTATCGACAACGCTTCAAAACACACAATACACTTCAATTACTTTGAGATCATTACTTCCTATTATAAACATTTTCTGAATAGTTGTTACAAAGATCTATATACTTGTAAATATTGATATATATATTTTCAATTAACCAATTTATCACTTAGCTTGTACACATTCGTCTACATTTTTATTTTTGCTATTGACCTTCCATATAAAGTTTTGAGTTTTTTTGCCTGAATGAAATAGTATTATAGATACAGTTTTTTTGGGAAGGAATTCATGACAAAGTAACAATACAACTGTCTCAAATTCTATTACAAGATGTTCGATATAAAAATGCTTCCGTCAAGCTCTGATAAATGAGACACTATGTATTCGATTTGTTCCGAAGTGCCTCTGCAGCTTGGGTAAACCCCTAACCTCTGCGATCTCCGTTTAAGGTATATTTTAATATTTTTATTTTTTCACAACCGTAACAAACATAGTTTAAATATATTTGAGTAGGTAATTATATTATAATCCCCTATTTCTACGACTACTGACTTATAAACATATGTATGTATATCTATATTTAAAAGAAAAAATCCTTTAGGTGGTTTACGATGATAATCCAAATAATTCACCTCTCCAATAAACATAAAGTTTTTAATATCTCCTTCCACTTAAATACTTTTACATTTACAACTTTAGAGTTACTATAAATTAACTTTTCCTTTGATGTTTAAAGTTTCGTAAAAGGTCATATGGAAATAATAATTATGCAAATAAATTTGGAAAGAAATTTGGAAACAGTAAAGCTTGGGTTTATTTATTGTAATTCCATCTTCTACGTTTCTATCTTTTCTTGTTTAATCAAAAACTAACCCAATTTCTTATGTGTCCGTTGTAACCTAGTAGTAAAGAACATAAAATTCTATGTTTTTTATCATTTAATATCAATATGGGTATTTCATAAGAAATAAAATGATAGTAATTACAAGATTAACATGAAAGCAGATTTGTTATTTATAAAAATTTAAGTACTCCTCAGGATAATTCTTCAACTGTAAAATTTTTTAATGTGAAGAGTTGTTAAATGTGTGGACGTAGGTGTTTTAGTTTTATGTTAATTTTAAACTTATTTAAATTTTGTAAACTTTGAAACATTTATTTATTTTTTCTTTGCAACTCACCAATATGGGAAAATGTTTTTATAATTTCCATTTTTATATATATATTGTATTGAATGACAATGAATAATTCATTCCTTAGTTAATGTTAACATTTTAAGTTAACATCACTTTTTAAGCGAATGTTTTTGAATAACGGCATCTTAATAAAGAGTTTAATTTAAAACCTACCAAAGTACCAAAAAATTTAAAAAAAAAGTTGTATCTTACTTGGTTATCTTTATTATTAACTGCCTTTAACGAAAAGTTTTTGAATTAAAACTTCTTTACGCACGCTTGACTTGGGAGTAAGCTGGTGAATGCGTGACCTAAGCGTTACGAAAAGTGTGATCGGGCGAGGCGAACGAAAGTGAAAGGGAGATATAAGTTAATGAATATAGATAGAGAGAGTGTTACGGTTCGTATATTACTGTAGAGGTAAGGAAGAAAGCAGTGAGGGCACATCTTTTCTTTCTCGCTTCCTTTCATAGCCAGTGCATTATATAAATAAGTATATGTATATACTTTTTTCTCAGTCAGCAGTTCGTTTTTAGTGTTCTCTGGATATCTTTCTAATCTTCATTCGAAAACATATGTATTTTATTTCTTACATCATATGCCTATTGTTTAGGACTTACAATCAACCACAGTCATTACTGTTTTATAAGATGATGAATATAATGAAAATAATAAATAATAAGAAATATCTGTTTAAAAATATTAATTTATCAATGGTTAACCCATAATAAATTCAAATACTTGTACAAAATTAATATGTGTATATGTATATACATGTCTATATTATACATTTATAAACCTATGCATATATATATTACATATAGATGGAGCGAAAGAAGTTTTACTTCAGTCGTGTGGTCTAGAGCACACTGGTTTTTTTTGGTTTAAATATCCGAGTTTTCTTATATATTATAGTACTAAGGAGAACTTCTTCTGGCTACCTATAATAGACGCTTCATCTGGCTGGACTAATATCTTGCTGAACCAATATCTTGCTGAAGTGGAATAAGAGCTCAGTCATATTAAAAGACCAAATGACTGGCAAGATACATCTATTAGAAAATATGGAGAGGAATACATGAGAAGTAAATGTTTAGGTTGGAAAACTACATCATTTTTTGAATCTACAATCTCACAACCTCAGAGGACCGAAACCTATATCTAATGAGTGCTACTAGTGCTAGGGTTGAACCATAAATTTAAAGTTGCTCAGGTAGGCTTGTCATGTCTACAGACAATCAGCCAATAGACGGAGCCGAAACGTTTTCGTTTGCATTTTTAAGATTGCTTGAAGATAAATTTTATGTTAAGGCGATAAGCTGACATTACTGATTTATTAGATAAATTTATTTCTTGAAACTAACAAAAAAGCGTACAATTTCTAATAGTAACATTTTTAAAGAAAATTGAGGCATTAAAAATCTATTTCATTAATCGTGAGTTGTACAAAAGTTTTTTGCTTAACTGAATCCATATCAATTTGTTGTAAGTACAATTAATTACATAAATTATTGAGAATATTGCAAAATAATATAAATTGATATCAATTAAGGTAATTTTATTCGAAACTAAGTGAATTAAATATCATTTGGCATTAAAGAGCAAGATTTGACCAAACAATTATTTTATTGGTTTATATAGTAAAAAAGGTATTGGAATATATGTACGAATATATACAGAAACGATGCTCTGGTTGTACAGACGAATTTAAAAACTATAAAGCAAAGTCAGATGCCACAAAAACATGAAACTAAATTGTTCTGTCTCTCCAATTTTAGAATTTTACACAAACTGACATGACAGAATTCATTCAATTTCATTTTACTTTACAATAACACAGTCACGGTTCCATTTAAAAACTTTTATACAGGCTTTGCTTTTATACTCAAAGTTTAACACTGAAAATAACAGCATTATTTAACTTCTAGTCTAAACCAAATGATCCAAAACCAATTTTGAATAAGAGCAAAAATAATTAATTATTAATTTCTATTAACGTACTTCTGTACGAGATTAAAGAATTTATAACACTATCACTGCAGTTTTTGTACAAATGATTTCTTTTCTCTTCTTTTTCATAGTTTAGCTACTACTTCAGTATTGTTTAAGAAGTAAATAGTTTTACTACTCCGAATTTCACGTTATTTGTCCTCGTAACCATATTTAAAAATTCATTAAATGTGACGCATCAATTAAAAAGAAACCTTAGTGTGCAAATATTATAATAGTTATTACTCACACTTATAAAAATCTTTTGCAGTATAATAATAAATTTAATAAAATGTACATTGCAATAAAAAATACTGAGATAGAGTTAAAGAAATGGAACAATTTCAAAAATAGCAATATTCTTTGAAACTTTGATAACAACTGACTTGAACCATTCATCGTACTTTATAGGTTGTTGCCACCTGCAGCTATATTTTATTAAGTAGATTTTATACGATTTCTAAAACAATTATATAAAAAGCTAAATAAGTTTGTTCTAAAAATAGCCTATTTTATGTTACTTATACATAAAAGTATAAGTAATAAAAACATTATCTCATTATGTGTTATAACACTAGCCAAGAATATTTAATAATAACCTTTCAAGGTAGTTAATTTAGTATGATTCAGTAAAATTCAAAAAATATTTTGCCTGATTGTTTTACCTTTTTCATAGACATATATTATATACATACATATTCTATTTTAATTTAACATTAACATAACTTTTCTAATATAAGATAAATTACAACTTCTAAGGGTCTATAGAAAGACCATCATTACACTTTCAATTTAAGACATCACACAAGCACATAATTCGATGTTGAGAAGTCTGATACAAAATATTAAAGCAGATGTGCAATTTTAAAGCCATAAACCCCAATAAAATACTAAGAAAGGGTTTTGTGCTATATATGTAAACTATTCTATAGAGATTATTTCGTAAACTCTTCAAAAATTTACTATGACTTCACTGTATCCTACTGTATAATAAAAAATATTTGCTAGTAATTCATTTACAATTTTCAATGAAATTTAAAAAGGTGAAATTGTAAAAAGATTTTATATGTTACTGATAGTATTTAAAGTATAGACATATATGTAGATAGTGATTATTATATTTGAATTTCATAGCAATTATGGCCCCGCAATGTTTTTCTAACTCTCCACGATGGCCAGTGAATAGATGTTGAAGGGTATTTTCAAAGTGAAAATATCAAAGTCATACCAATAAGATAACTAAATTTCATTTTATAAACTAATAAAACAACGAAATTTTTTACAAGTTAATTGAATTTTTTAAGTAACTTTCCTTGTTCGTATCATTATATCTGTCATTGATTGACAGATTAGTTGTTTTATTTAAAAATAATATTTTTAAAAATAGGATATGTACCTTCGCATTTCCAATTCTCAAAAAAAAAAGAAAATCTCATTACACGTTGAAGCTTTTTGGGACATGGGTTCCGTTTTTATGGAATTAAAATTGAAACTGGTGATCTGATCGAATTTATTTTATTTGTTTTGATAAATACCACCACAGATAACTAAGCTATCGATTTCAGTGGTGGCCTAGTGGTTAAAAGGCCGGCCTCTCATGCATGAGGGCACGGGTTCGATCCTGGCAAGTACCAATGTGATTTTTCCGAGTCATATGTACTTTCTAAGAGTATTTCGACATTACTGATTAATGCATTCCCAAAGAGGGTTGATGTCAGGCAGGCGGCGGCGGGTCGTAAAAACAATTAGCCAAAACTGTTCACAACATGTAAGGCAGACCCTGGCTTAAGCTGGGAATTTATCAGGTAGAAGAAGATAACTAGGCTATCGAACAATAAAAACCTAACTCAAGCTAACATTCGGTTGCCGAAATGAATGACCTGAGTCGCCAGTATAGCGTCCCACTCGCTTCACTCAATCAATTTTAAAACAAACGCTATCGAATTGTAAAACTTTAAAAGTAGCTTATATTACAAATAAAATAAATATAGGCATTAATACGTAAAAAAAAATACTAATTCATTGTTTAACTTTTTTGTTGATAATAACACCAAGTCATTATTATTATTACTCTAGGCGGAGGTATGAAATTAATACTTGCTTAATTACTCATATATATTCCATTTATAGTGCAATGTAAAACAAACAAATCTCACTAGGGAGTGCCTGTTAAGATACTACAGTAAATATAATTTGTTGCCTGTAGTATAAGGAGGGTTTAGCTTAATTTCTACATTAATTAACTCAACTTACTGATGATTAATTAACTCAACTTACTGATACTTATATTTAATGAAAATATTATTTGCAGTATAACGCTAATAAGAACACATTCTCTCACTTACATATTCTCCTCCATCTCCTTCATGAGCATAAAGCAAAAACTAATTACTTAACGTTCTACAATCTTGTAGTGCCTTGTCCCAGTTGCGATTTAACTATCTAGATACAGAATTCTCAAAGTGCTTTTCTGTGTTCTTGGGTTATGAATAAAAGACCTAGAATAGACCTGATTCATTAATCTGCTTATAAATTTTTAAAGCAAAATTCTTTCATTTGAAGATAACTATTTACGATAATAACGCGGGAAGAAGTGGGGTTTATAGGTTTTTATTTTATAATGACATCAGTTGTACCTACCGGTCGCTACATTGGCACCGTTAACACCTTTATATAAATGAAAACTTTAAAAATATGATTTAAAAGTGTTAAATATGTCGTTTGTTCATTGAAAATACGTACATGAACTTGACCAACAAGGTATAGCTTGGATAGTCTAAAAAAACAAACATTAACAGTAAATGGCAACAGCGTGGCCGTTATGTCCTTCATCCTTTAAATCTTTTTGCAAAATTATCATTGTTGTAATACATAAACATATGTTTGTATTTCATAGTGTTTTTGCACTAAACTGCATTACCTACTAAATCAATTCTAACAATAGATTCTATATATTTGCAATAATAGTCTACAAATTTATTAGTTATATCAGCCGTCAATCAAGTATTTAGATAGAACTAGTCAGCCTTAATTTCAATACGGAATATTTGCAATTATATTATTGGACCGTCAATATAGATTTGTTTTTTATTAAAATAATTTTTATTGACATAATACTTGACAATTCAAATTATAATAGAAAGATCTGACGGTATGAAACAAATTAAGGCTAGCTACTTGTTTTCAGGAAATCTCATTCTTTAATTCTAAACATTTTGTTTTTAAATAATTCAAGTTTAACAAAGGTCTCTCCTCAATCCGTCTGAGAACGCAAAACATCTTAGAATAGCTTGGTTATGAGTTAAAGTTTACTTAGTCGTTACGTTTTATGTCTTAAACTTAGGTACATTTCCTTCACATGTGTAAAACTTAAAATAAGACCACTTTTCTTCCTTTAATATAAATTTGGTAAATCTACCAATGATATTATACATCATTGATTCTCGACCGTATATAGAATATTGCGAACTTTTGTAGACATTTTAAAAAGGTACCTAACAGGAGACTAACCAGTTCTATCTTTGCTATTAAGTGCATTACGTCTGTGAAGAAATTCTATTCAAGACTGTATCATATGGGATAAATTTTCAGGACATTTTATTTCCGTCATCTTCATAGCAAGTATGGTAATTGAAAATAACATTAATAAAAGTGAATCTAAGACAAAAAAAAATTAACAGCGAGCTGTCTTGGATGAAGAATGATAACTCTTATTAAGATTTAATTATTATTTCATGACTTTAGTTACAACATTTAACACTAAAAATCAAACGACAGATATATGAGGATTTTTTTTCAAACATTCAAATGTACTTAGGTATCAAATTACAAAGTGAAGACCGAATCTGAGTAATCCTGAAAGAAATTTATAATTCAATATACTAAAAGAAAAAAGAAAACCTCAATCAGTTTGAATGCGGTAAATAAAAAATGTGTATTTTTAATTCATAACTGTCAGCTACTTTATATGGTACAGCAGCTTGTCGCGAGATTTCCATGTCAAAACATGTAGCAAATAGAACATGAAAATATATATAATAATATAAAAGTAAGTTATGTTAACACTTTAACAGAAAAAACAGAATTTTGAAAAAAAAATATATGAGGAATTTCTTTTCGTATATAGATATTTTTTTGTTTTTTTTTAATTTTCTTTATGTCAAAGGCAGCAAACCAGCAGACGACCGACTTGGTTTTAAGTAGTCACCGTTGGCCACAAACATATACAACATAAGAGATATTGAGAATGTGTTGCTAACCTTACTTTTTGAGGAAGTAGGAAAAGGTGGGAATAAGGAAATGACAAGAAAGAGTGGGAACAGGGAAAAGGCAACCATCTCACTTGCTCGTTGGCAGAAACGCAGCCATTAAAGACTACTTCACGCCGATCTTCTGTGAGATTGTGTTACCTTCCCAGTAGTGGAGCCAGCCCTTGTTCGAGTTGAATAGACTGACCACAGCTAGACTCTACCATAATTAAAAACAAATTAAATTTAATATGGCACAAAAAATATTTTTTTCCACCATTAGGCATATAAAACAAAATAGCTCTTAACAAATTAGATCAGTATTTTAAATAGGACACTGTATTCTAAAATATGTAAAAAAAATCATAATAATATTAATAATATTTGCAATAAATATTTGTCATAGAAATTTACTCTTTGCATAGACAAAATAAGCTCATTTTTTATAACAAAATCTTTTTTTTTTCAACTTGTATTCTTTACAACTTAAATAAAATGTTATGATTTATTTGTATTTGTCTGTTTTGATTAAATATTTCTATAATGTAAATATTCCACAGGACATTTTCAATATTTAACTGACTCTACTAACTCATGAACTTATTACAAGCAAAAAACATTTTTTCTTTTTATAGGTATGGATAAGACACTTTGGTTGATGCCATCATTACGAATAATTACGCCTTCTGTCCTAAATTCTACGTAATCTTGTTTCCAGCAATTAATGGACAGCAGTCGCATCACAAAGACAAGTAACTACGTGTTGTCAGATAAATCTCCTTTGGGAACAAAGATTAACGCTTGCTTAAAGATACTTACACACGTAATGAGCATATAGATCCAAATAAAATAGCTCTTGTACTCATCAAATTTCATTACAAAAAGCAAAAGCAATTAAGAGACATTTGCAAACATAAATATAGAGATATAATTGTGGGTAATTATTATATAAGTATGATAAAATTACAAACACAGCATCCGTTCCACGATAGTTCATTATCCACCGTGTACTTCTTATTCAAGCTACTTCATGTAACTTCTACTTATAATTGAAGAAATATCAAATATCAACTACCATAACGTACTATAAGAACATGTTATGGAATTAAGATCTTATTTAATAACAAATTTAATTAATCCTTTCTCTTCTGCTTTAATAAATAAGTTATAATTTTAAGGTACTTCATACTTACATATACAAAAGTGACATAATAGAAAAAATATACATATTTTTTTAATATGAATTAAATTGTACTCTACATTAATAAAATAATTAACCTAATAAGTGAAAAGAAACTCTTAAGATGATCATAACACTTCCAATAAATAGGAATTATGTGTTTCATCAGTAAGCACCTACAGGCTGATGATGGTGATGATGTATTATATAGTCTTTGTCATACAATCACTGAACACACATACAAAGAATATTTGTTGTAATGTGTAATATCTACTTTTTTTAAGACCATGCTATAGTATTATACATAAGCTTTTAAAGTATATAAATATATTTAGTAACAAAGGATTACAATTATATAATGAAACTCCTGTAAAATACTTTCCGAAATATGAAGTGATATATGTATATATGTAAAGATATATAACGCATATTAAAGGTACAGTCAGTGGTGGCCTAGTGGTTAAAAGGCCCGCCTCTGATGCATGAGGGCGCGGGTTCGATCCTGGCGAGTACCAATGTGATTTTTCCAAGTCATATGTACTTTCTAAGAGTATTTAGACATCACTGATTAATGCATTCCCAAAGAGGGTTGATGTCAGGCAGGCGGTCGGTCGTAAAAACAATTAGCCAAAACTATTCACAACATGTAAGGCAGACCCTGGCTGCCAGGTAGCAGAAGAAGAAGATATAATGCATATTAAAATAATATTTAAGTGTGTCTTAAAATATCAATATATATTTTATAACAAATTTTTTTACAAATAAATTGTGAAACAAGTCGATCGTTGTTCCTAGTATGTCATAAATAATTAACAATATAAATATACAAGACATCAGTTTTTTACCCATTACATGTAAATATCCAAGATCTTATTGAGGATATTGTACATATTTTTCTTTGTATAAAACTTTCTATACAACAATATTCATATTATATTTGGTAGTCTATTTGCCATGAACAAATACATTGAGAAAAGTTAATTAAATTTTAAGGCTATACCGTAACTTGATTGCATTTTCATTATCTTTAATTGTACAAGAAACATTAACGCTTTTAAACGACACAAACATTGTTCTTGTACTAGATCTGGAGATATTCAATGAAAGTATGTTCAAAAAACACGCTTTCGTTGCCGGATAATACTTATTTTAATATAAATGGGACATTTCTTGTTAAAACATGTATCTAACAATTATTTTGAACATTTCTACACCTTTGATTTTGTTTCGATAAAAAATGTAATCATTGGTACACTAAGAAGCACAGACAAAGAGTAATATACTCCTAACACAAGGGTAATTGTGTTTATTGCATAGACAGACGTTATATTGTACCTCACTGGAATTGTCTGTCACTCGAAATATAAGCTTTTAATATTTATTTATTTTCATTTGGGTAAGTCTTTATGGATAATTGATTTATTAGACATATAAATCTATAGCCCATAGAAAGTTTGAAATTCGTGTATGCGCTGGGATCCAAGGTTATTTAATCTCAGATAATTAAATAACAGAGTGAATATGCAGTCAGTGATATAACGGATCTAAAGGATCTGTGACCTCACTTTTTTATCTATATCTTTGTCATTATAAAAAGATTAATTATCCCATATATTATATTTATATACGACCCGGCAACCGCACGGTGAATCCATTTAATTCTAAGAGGTTTCGACTCTGAAAATCTGGCCCAAAAATTAATGTTTATATTGGTTCATTATTTTTTTATTGATATTTCTACAAACGCAATGGAGACAATACAAAAAATATAAAAAATGTTATTTTACCAGTTTACTTTAAGTACTTAGGATTCTAAAATAATATTATACAATATTGGCAGTCTGAGAGAAGTTAAGTGGCTAATTTCAAAAACAATAAAGTAATTTTCTCTGCGAAAATCCTACTTTGAAGACTTGTAACTATATAGGATTTATTTAACAAGATAGAAAATCTTTCTCGTCGCTGATCAAGTACCACTATGTACCTAAGCACGTACTTGGATTCTAAATTGCCCAGCCAGTCTTTTATTTTTCAAATTGCTAATATTAGTAGTTTAAGAGTTGTAGTCATAATATTGTATATACATACTATAGTTAGGAAATAGATTTTTGTTGTTTTACTACGATAGTGCGTTTATCATTGGAGTATTAATTCTCCATTATTATGCCCTTAGTATGCCCTTTCTACACCAGTGATAAAAAGGATCATATCACGTATCATCCAGAAGGGGAGAAAATTCAATTAATTTGTATAAGAAAAATTGTGCAAATTTTAAAGCCTGTCCTAGCTCATTTACTTTAATACTCACTAAATTTATTCCATAATGAGTAAATTTAGTGTAACATTGATTGAGTTCAGTCGAAGGTAATGAAGTGACTATTTTAAAAGTTGTCTATATCTGAACAGACTTATTTGTAGTACATTAACTTTTATAAATAAATACACGTGATGGCATGTTTCTAGATAGATCTAACAGTGACATATTGTCTTATTGACCCCACCAAGTTTAAAACACCAAAGTGTGATTGTGATCGTTCATTGCTTAATATATACTTCAATCGACCTCATTTCATGTTTCTCAAAATTTTATTTCTCAAGTTTCAATGGACTTTATAACAATCTTCAAAAAGAATGTGTACAAGATAAAGAAAACTCATTTTATATCTTAAACTTTATTTTTCTTAAATTTTTACGTTTCTAAGATGTTTTAATAAAATAATTGATTAAACTTTCTTATGTATTTACACTTTTTGTCGGTAATATTTTATTGACCTTGTATTTTTTATTAACATATATTTTTATGTTAATAAAAGATTTTGTTGCAATAAATGTTCCTTTGTTTTACCCCTTCGTAAGCGTATTACTATACAGCAGATCTACTAAAGAAACTAACGAAACCACTATGTATTAGCTAGCCACATGTGAAACGTTTCATCATCGTTTAGTTTCGTTAGCCTATTTCGGATTCATAATAAAAATTGAACAATATCTAGTGTACCTTTTTAAATTTTGAATTTATTGCGGAAATTATTTATCGATCAGGAGTATTTTTTTATGAAAACTATTTGAAAGAAGTTATTATGAATTTACTAACAAAATGTTAAAATAACTGTACGAGGTTCCTAAAATTTGTTTTAATTTTTTGATGTGAATGAAGTGAATAAAAATATTTTTAAGTTGTCATTAAAGACGATCTATAATCTTCTTCTTCTTCTACCTGGCAATTTCCCAGCTTTAGCCAGGGTTTGCCTTACATGTTGTGAATAGTTTTGGCTAATTGTTCTTACGACCGGCCGCCTGCCTGACATCAACCCTCTTTTGGGAATGCATTAATCAGTGATATCTAAATACTCTTAGAAAGTACATATGACTCGGAAAAATTACATTGGTACTTGCCAGGATCGACCCGCGCCCTCATGCCTGAGAGGCAGGCCTTTTAACCACTAGGCCACCACTGACTGTCATTAAAGACGATCTATAATAGTGCATACATATAAAATATATGTTTATTATAAATAGTTTATACAAATTATGTTTTTTTTTTATACAATTATGTCATAACTGTTTAACCCCTTCAATAATAAAGTAGATGATCGTCGTCAGGTACCATATACTGCTAAATTGTTTAACAATCACTGTTGTCTTCCGAAAGTTATTTTTGATATCAGTTTCAGTTCCCCTTTTCGTCTTCTTCAACTAGTGCACAATCAACGATTTCTGAGTAGAGTTACTGTGATTATATATATATATATATATATATATATATATATACTTCAATCTTAAAGGTTATAAACCTCATTATCCGTTCTACTCTGCTAATAGAACACATCCTGAACTAAATACCCGATGTAGATGAAATGTATCATTAAATTAAAAAAAGATTTGTCACAAGTTATAATCCTCGGGGGCTCATTGAATTTTTGTCATGTTTTTCATTGGAAAGTTTCATGCCGAATCATTGGTAAAAATAAAATTATAGATGAAAATTTATGCGTTTAGATCCTCATTAACTTTTTTTACGCCGATTTGATTATTTGCTAACTCTATTTATTTAGCTATATCAGGGTTTTTTCTTGACGTTTTCTGGCGTCCGCCATGCTTTTCTTGTTCACATCTTTTGGGTCATCTGTGAAAACTCTAGAGAGATCACGATTTGTTATAGTAGTTTAGGTCCAAGATAGTCTCACTGTAAGCTAACTAACGTGTATTCGGAATGTGGCCGCGCTCTTGATTTTGCACTCACACATTAATTAATTTTGAATTATTAAAAAAATCAAGGACATTCTTTGAAATATTTTTTTTTAATTAAACCAAACACAAAATAATATGTGTCGCTATTTATGTCATTTCTGTACACAATATTTCCACTTCGGTGAATCAATTACAAAATAAGTACAACCACTACCTCTTCTTGTTGTTGCATTTTTTTATATCTTTTAAACTCGTAAACTATTTCTATTAAAACCTTTTTGGTGTTCCATTATATGTTATTAAAAAAAGTCACTTTTAATGTGCACAAGTTATAGCGACCTCATGAAGATGTATATATTTTTTTTGTAACAAAGTAACTTGTTCCTTTACGAGTATATGTGATATATTTTCATTTCTTGGATGTATTATTGGAATTATGTTTGAGTAAATAAAAATATATATTAATTTTTCTTTTTATTTTTATGATAACATTCCTTTAACAAAACTTTCAACAAGTCGATGTTATTTTAAAACGTTTAAAAACTGATTTCATTGTAGTACAAAGAAGTAACATTTGTAAAGGATATATCGTTCGAACGTTTTGTAACAATAAAGTTTTCTTTGTGACAGAACAAATACGACGCCGATGAATGTATACGATTTATTCGGTTACATGTATAGTGGGTATGTATTAGAAACACACTTGTTTTTATAAAATCAATGCACTTAAAACTCGAGAAAGTACGAAAATAATACAAGGGTGTCCAATTCTTATGTAAGCATTAAGCCTTGCTTTTCAAGAATCATTACTTTAAGTATGTATGACTATACATATATTTATCCAGTTTGGAACCTAACTGAACAGAAACAATAGCGAACTGTTTTTCTTTGGACATATAATTGAAGCTTTAATTACAATTACATAAAGTTGCTGGTGGCCGTTAAAGGACCTTTATTTAAATTTATGAATATCCGACACCATTTTTCTTAAGTGAGCCACTTAAACGGAAGTACTACAATCGAGCTTGATACTAAATCTTGCGGAATAATAGGCCAGTCGGGCCGGTATGCCGACAAATGTGAAAAACTGGCTATAGGAGAACTGCATACATATGGGACACAACAAAGCAACAAAAGAGCTTTAAGGAGCAGACGATCTTTTTTTACATTAATATTACTTAATAAACATCATCGGTTAATATATTAAGACTTATTTTTTTATATATATATAATTTTCACAATTAAGTAAATTAATCAAGCAAAATTAAAATGAAGTGAATAAAAATTTGATAATAAAAAAATTAAAAAAATAAATAAAAGACTCTAAAAACATTATTACAATTAACATAAAAAGTAATAAATGATTAGTATGAAATACAATTATTTAATGACTAATGTCATAATGATAAAAAGTCTATTTATCAATGAGGTTATTCTGTATCCTTTAACTTTATAACAAGTATATTTTACTTAACTACCAACTCAGTTCTATTCACAATTTTAAGTCCAACTAAAAGTTATAAAATTTGTCCCTAACAAATCCTTTTTTCGTTATTCTAAATTGGGTCATCCAATTACATGTATGACTTCAAATTATTGACTTGGTCTAGTCATTTTATCTTACTCAAGAATTTAGCTATTTTGTTGTCAATAACATTATTGTAGTATGTTACAATTTATTTTTTATTTACTAACTGGTCTCTTGAAACTATTCTTTCTTGATACTAATCCTTAACGACTTTTGATGTATTTCTTATTATGTAAGATACATTTCAAATTACTTTAGAACTCAAATGCTATTTCAAACGAGATTTAAGAGAAATACGTTAACAAAATTTACAATAAAAATTTATAACACTAATAGTATCTCTGTCGGGGATTCATAAAAAAGAATGAATGGTATCCATAACAATAAGCTGTTCCAGTGAGAAATAAAAGTGTGTAGTGTGTAAAATTTTTAAAACAGCAATTCTCTTAGTGGCTCAACAATATTTAACTGAGAATAAATATTTGGCATTATATCGAATAGCAGTAGTTAAACTAACATTCGACGTCTTTTTAAAAGGAATTGCGATTTTTTACAAAATATACAAAATATCTTTACTTTTTTTTAATTCAAATGTGTTCTTAATTATTTTTTTCTTTATAATATTACTACTGATTTTAATTAAGAAAGTTTGCATGTATTTTTTATGTTGTTTCCATGAATGTTTATACACTATACTGTTTAATTATAATAAATTACGAGATAAGGTCATGATACTTGATTAACCCAACAAAAGGCAGTACTTTTTGGATGACAATAAAATATACAGGCAAATTAACATTTATGATATAATACTATATGATGTAATACATGGTAATAATAACTTATTACCATGTATTACATCATATAGTTGACAGACTTCCTATTAAGAAGATTGCCATCTCATTACGTTTTTAAGGACAAAGGTTTAAAAGATAATAGAATGTTTTTACATAACATTCATAAGTTTCATGTTTCCAAATTTTAACAGCATTTATTCGGTTTTTGCTTGAGACACATTAAAATTTGCCAAAACTTGTCACACAAATTTGAAATTGTCATAAAAATATGTGACAAACAGACTAGATATGTAAGAACTTTTAAAGAAGAAAACTTTTTAATTGATCACGTCTGAATACTTTATCAATGAGATTTAGCGATAATTAAGCTGTTCATTTCAAGTCAAAGATATTTACAGAATCAATTTTATCTTCCATTTTCTTTTAAGTTATGAACCATGATCGTTTCTGAGAGTTCGAGAACCAATAATTTGGTTTCAAATGAATCCCTTATCAACAATAAAAGATTTCTGATCTCACAAACCCATAGCATTTGATTATATTTATTAAAACATTCATACAGGCACCTAAATATTACTGGCATGGTTTAAATCCTCAAGTAAAGACGTAATTGATTGCCAGTAGCTACGAGAATTTCAATTAATCCCTTCTTCCATCTAGTATCGATATAAATTAAGGCTTTAATCTTTAACGCGCAGTTTAATATAATCTGTAATACATCCATATTTAAGCAACATGTACGAGACATTCCTATTTAAAAGAAGGTTTTATTAATGAGTCTTTTATTACCCATCTATTAAATAATATGATACTCAACAACAAATATAAATACTAAAACCTGTTAAAATTACTCTATTTTAATTATAAAGGAGGAAAACAGTTGCTTTAGTTTAATAATTTTAACGTAAAAATTTATTAGATATGTTTTAGGGTTAAAATATAAAAAGTTACAACTTATAGAATCCTAAGATCAGGAGTTAAAACTGATGTAGGGATGTATTTAAAGTAAATCTATAACTTCTGGATAAACGAACTGGTTAGCGAAACTTTAAAACAACAGTCGAAGTGTTATCGTTGAGGTAAAACTGTTTGAGTTTTATAAAAAAAAAACTATATTTATGTTTACAGAACAGTGTTGTATTAATGGTTAATAAATTAAGTGAATATAAGTCATAGAATATTCGTCATAAATTCCATCGTAAAATTGAAAAAAGCTCAAACGTAGGAGATTAAGCTCAGTCAAGATTCGGTCTTAACATTTTAGGCTTTTTCATTTTGTCATAATTTAAATGTGAGGTTGTAGTCAAATACTTTTCCTTTTTAAAATGTAAATATAAAAGATTTGAAAGAAGGAAAAGAATGCAATGTAGAATAGCATTTTGATAGACCTAAACCTGACAAGAAATATTCTTCTCGAATAAATTATTTAAAAGTAATAACTATCTTGTTATTTTTGATAGGACGCTCTTTCGTATAGTCTCTTTTATGTTGTTATTACGACACATAATATTACTAACATAAACAGGTTATTATTGATGATGAAGCCCAAATATATCCTAGATATATTTTCTTTCATGAAATACTATACTTTATACAATACGAAAAATAATAAAACAAAAAACAAGATATGAAATACTACTAAACGATGTGTTTAGCATTATTCTTTACAAATGCTATTTGCCAATCAAACGAATATTCAACGACATCTAGACTAGATTTGTGATTATGACTATATATGACTTAAGTGGTTAAAATTACAGAAACAAAAGTCTAAGTCTTTCGTGATATCCCTCTTTAAGAAATACTCCAATTAATTTATCAGGCATAAACTAGGACTAATGGTTAATAAAAAAAATATAAATTACAGTAATGCCTGTGTAGAGATTATTAATTATTTGATATGTTATACGAGAAAATTTATAAAAAAATATGTACCATTCTACTAAAATAACATTACTTTCCTATTAAATATTTCATAAATTGAAAAGCGCGTTATGGACATGGCCTTTGTTTAATTAACAAGCACAAAGAAGAAACAAAACCAATGTGTCTATGACATATTTCAACTTATTATTTCTGTTTATAACTTAATATATTCTGTTTGAACTTAATTATGTCATCGTAGGTATGTATTTATAAATAGTTATACTGTATAACAGGATATTTCGGCAGAACCATCCTTGCTCAGCAAAACCATCCAGTCGCTTGCAAAAACGAGTCATAACTTTCAGCTATTGCATATATTTGAGTGAAACAAAATGTTTTATATTATTCAAATTAAGTTCGAAAGTGCACTTTTTGGTTAAATTGATAATATAACTTGAAAAAATATTGTTCTACAATTCTTAATAATTTTACTTTATACCTAATTAACATTTATAAAATTTTATAAACTAAATATATTTGAAACTGTAGTAAAACAAGCCCTCTGCAACCTAAATCTTTACTTGAAACGGACCACATTTTTTATTGCCTCTGTAATATAAAGCGTAGGAAGCTTGGTTATTTTCAACTTTTTATACAATTAAATTGTCACCGCTTCACTTGGCCGGGTGCCAGACATTATTACATTAAAGAAGAATACTTGACCTCGATATTATGTACTTTATTTTTGCCAGTTTATCAAATTTCTTTTTTAAAGTATAAAACGACGTGATTAAGAGTAATACATATGTAATGTAAAACTCCTGTAATTCTTTTAATAATACATCAGTAAAATTTTGGAATGATTGATGTGACAAAAGATGTTAGGCGAAAATAAGAATCAAAGTGTGTATACCCGACTTTTGCTTGTTAATCTATATCTTGGTTATGTAATATTCACACTTGTCGTTGTGTATAATTATAATTTGGAAGTATCTATTGTGTAGATGGTCAAACAATCCAAAAAACGTCGGCGTTTATGTGTATAGAAAGTATTATATGATTTTTTATATAATTTAAGACAACATTGCAACTAAAAGAGAACGAAGTGCGTTCTACATTCAGGTGTTTACGTTAAATCGTTTTATTTGATGTATATATAATATATCACGTTAGAAAAATGTTTTACATCCTTAATGGCAAACGTCAGCCGTGGATTACTTCTTAAGAAACGATAAGAATAATCTTCAATTATTGTCCCTTTATAATATTAATGCAAATGTTAACTTTCGTTAATTTTGATGACATAATCATAGCTACTAGTTTTACGATTCTGACGAAAAGCAATAAAAATCGTAATACGTAAGCGATCGATATTGATATTTTTAATAAATTACCGTGAACGTAAAATAAATTTGAGAATTATAATCAGGTAGGAAAAATATGAACCACTCGAGCATTTTCTGAAACGTTGATGAAGAAAATGCTTGCAGCGTTTTCTTCGTTAGACCTTAAAACATGTGATGGTTATATTTCAGAATTTTATATTAAATAATTTTAAAGGCATTGTGCTAATAGAGCTTGCGATTCCTTGGGAAACCAATATACCCAAAGACCATGTGATCAAGGTCAATAATTACGAGCTTACTAATAAACTCACTAAGAATAGGTTCGTTGTAAATTTCTAAGTGGTAGAAGTAGGAGCGAGAGGTATAACAGCCCAAACTCTGTACAACCTACTGAATGACGTCTATACTAAAAGGCCTGTCCAGAACTTACTTCAATTCATTCTTGGAACGTGCGTTGAACGATGGAGAGGAGAGGTGCTTGGACGGTGGAGGTGGACGTTTAATTCGCGTTACATAGAGGCCCCTTAACTCACCCCCTGGGTCACAAGTCCCAGGCACCGTCGCAACTCCACTCCCTGCAACGCGATAGATCCGGTACCCGCACGGTGAATAAATTTAATGTTGAGAGGTTTTGTCTCTTAATTTAATTCCTGAAACAAGTTTCTTAAACAAAAATACTTTTATTAATTATTTGAAGGAAAGATGAAATAAGTAAAACAATATGTTGAATTTAATGAAGAGGACTTAAGTATGAATAAGATTTGCTTTACAATAATTACATTCAATTTCTTCTCTGCCACGAACAAATCTTGTAGCAACATACCTATTTTATAATTAATTCCCCAATAGATTAATGTTTTCAACTCTACTTATAAAACACTCACTCATTTGAAATTTTGATATAATAAAAGTCAATAAAATATTGCAAATAGTTTCATTTTATTAGTTCAGACTATACAAGTTGTTCTTATACAAAAAAAATATTTGTAGCGATCCTTCAAGTCAGATTTTCCGGTAGCACTAGAAACACATTAAGTTAAACACTACAGTAATTACGGGCTTTTAATTAAAATAATTTTAAGAAAATGATAGAAAATTAGAAGCCCATAAAATTGTTCATTGTAAATATACTTAGGATTGAAACAATAGTGTTTTTTGTTATATCGATTTCACCGATGTACTCATATATACTCGATATTATATGTTAAGCCTGAGTGATACTAATCTATTTTGTCTTCACATTTTGTACAAATTTAATATTCATTTTATTATTTACACAATTAAAAAATGTCAATGTAAACTCCTTAAAATGACCAGCAAATTCTTAAATAGAAAAATTTTTTTTTTTTTTGTCAGCTCTATCTTTTCCCCCCTCAACATGATACTCCGAAATTTATGACACAAATTCGTATTTTCTCTTCTACGCGAATACGATGACAAAATACACACTGCTTAAAATAAAATAATAATATAAGAGACTATAAAATAAATAATTGACGTCATGAAAATATTATACTTCAGAAATAGAAAAAAATTAATTGTTCAACATCGAGTTCAAATATTGTAGAATTAAAGCATTCAAAGCACCAGTGGTTTTTAATCACCGTTTCAATGGTTATGGAGCCAATACTTCATTTTCTATTCATATTAATCACAAGAGCGGATATAAAAGGAAAAAAGACGTTCCATTATTAATTCCTTGCCGTTCTTAGAAATAATAAATGTATTAAAACATGTCGACAGAAAATTTGTATCACAGGATTTGTATGACAGGAATTTTGTATCATGAATTGAAATTATAATTCTTTCAATGACATTGTATCTTGCATTTATCAAAAAAATTGCTACAGTCTTTGTTAAATTTGTGTGTTTTCAAGTCAATTTTCAAGTCAAGTCAATTTCTGACTGTATGTGTATCTGTATGTATCATTGTAGCCCTCAAACAGGATTACCGATTTCGATGCGGTTTTTTCATTTGAAAGCTTGTTTTCTTTCGGTGGTTTCTAGATATATTTGTTTAATATTGTTTCATCATTCATCCATCTTTCATCAATCCATCCATCCATCCATCCAAACATCCATCTAAACATCCATTTATCCATCCATCCATCCATCCATCAGTCCATCCCTTCATCCCTCCATCCATCCATCCATGCACTATCTTCTTTAACTTATACATATTTTCCTCTCACTTTCAGTCGCCTCCCTGATCACATTTTCGTAAGGCTTTCATAATTTTACCTCCAAGCGTTACTTCAAAAAATCTGAATAACATTTAAGTATACTTTTGTAAGTCGGATTAGGTTTTTTTTATATTATCTTTAATATTACAAATAGTAGTTACAGAAATTGCAATAGATTCTTATCATATTCTAACTAAACAGTTAAACAAAGTCAGGGAAAACTCAAAAAAAGTTAGGGAACTTTCAAGTAGACATATTGTGTTCATAACTCATGCAAATATCAGAATATAACGATTGCGAGCTTTGACGTTAGTGAGTGACTGTTACTAAGTGAGATTTATCGTATCTGCAACAGTATCCGCGATTTCAATGATTTACAAGCGGTATCCACTACAACAAAACCAACAGGAAAATGCTTAAATATTATTATTTCTATTTCACTCGTATTTAGTTCGAGAAAATTGATATTAGTAGCTTTGTATTATATTATTATATAAGCTACATACGTTTCATTTCATAAAATTAATTGATTGTAACGAAGGATTAAATTGCTTTTCTTCGCTTTACCTTACAACAAAACTAATCTTTTAAGTTTATTAAAAGGCTTTTAGGTTAAAGATAATTAATTATATATGTATTTAAACCTTATTAAGTAAAATTTCCGATTCCATTAAAATTGCGCGAAGTAAATTACTTGTAATTAACAAAATAGCCTCACTTTGCCGCCGATCCAATTAATAAATCGGTTATTACTCTACTGATGTAGATAGTTCAGGTCCAGCTTAAAGTTTAATGAATAAATTATTCAGATTGACCTAAAATAAAGCTACTAAGAATATTGTAACCTGGAAAGAGAATTCTCGACAGAGTATTTGTTCTATTCCTTATTTATTTAAAGCAACATTTAAAAGATGATTATTTAGATTTTACTTTTTTATCATAATTTTTCATCTTCATGAAAGATATCATAATTTTTCATCTTCATCTCTGTTTTAAATTCGTAATCCCAAACTGTTACAAGGATGTATGTGCATGAAATCAAAAAAAATACTTTGTCCTTTTCAATATCAGGATTCTTTTGAATAGATGAGAGTGAAGGTTTGTATTTTAGTGGATACTCCCCGACATAAAAGAGGTATCCTTAATAAATCTGGGTGAGAGGATAGTGGTAAATAACTTCCCAAAAAAATCCGTATCGATAAAATGATTACGATCGAGACGACGCTGTTCAAGTCGATGTTGTATGTATATACATTGGAAAACACAAGCACAATACTCTTCTATCAAGGAAAACGAAAAAATATTTATTCACTATAAAAAGTAATATAGGTATAAAATCACAATGCCGTCTGCGTTTATATTAATTTGCGCTTAAGATTTCTTTTTCAGAATGGAAACTTTTACAAAGGAAGAAGTAATTAAAAATCGGCCCCAGGTTTTAATTATACAAAATTGTTTTTCGTTGACTTTACAACGACACTTACAAAGACCAGCCAAAATGATTTATTTATTGTATTTCTTTTTTACTTTCCTGATAGTTCTATGTCAATTCATATTATAGTAATAGTGTATACAAAAATATTTATATTTATAAAATGTTGTTCGGCGCTTTGGAATTGAATCGGTGTTGGTCGAAGTATTAACTTCACCAACCGACAACTTTCTAGGTAAAACAAGTTTCAAAGTAAAACTGACAAATAGGTGAACATTTGCAGCTTCCAAGAAATGTTATTAAAATAGCCTTTCGTAATCTCAATCCTACAAATTTAGCATGAGATGAATATGCACAAACTGATAATGCCTGATTACAAGCGGGAGTATCTTAGTATATTTTTAGTTAAGGCCACAACTATCATCTATTGTAAAATTACGAGTATAATAACAATAAATTGTAAATAGTTGTTGATTTTTTTTTTGTAATAGATGGTCTTTAAAATGAAAATAACTATGCTTACTCCATTCATCGTAGGATTCATCTAGTGGTTGTAAAAATTAAACGATATTAAGTGACCACATCTCGTCTGCCCGTGATCGCGGTTGCTGAAGAGTAACCGAAACGTCGAGAGTATGTAGTTTTAAAATAATAAAATACGCGTAGCAATCCGAATAATATTAGTATCAGTTAAATGAAAACTAACGAAGTCTTAGATCTCATTAAGTATAATAAACTTGTAAAAAAATTAACTTAACGCTAGGTCTTCATTAATCTCAATAGCAAGCGAGATATAGATGTATCATATTTATTTGTTCCACGGAGTATGGAAATGACTATGATTTACTTCTCAACAACTTACGTCTGTCTATCCATCTGTAAAATGTTGCATCAATGTCTTTATTTCAAATCTCAAAGTAACAAAACACGTATTTGTTTTAAAATATGTATGATCCTGCATACCTTTTGCTACGTCTCTTTTCCATACATGATTTCCAATGAATATCTTATGAGCTAGAACATGTACGCTCATACATATATACGTTTGGGATATATACGTTTGGTATTTAAAGCTTCCTGAACAATTAAAGATAATGGATTTTGCAATCAACAATTACGGCGTGTCCTTAGAATAAATACGAAATTTAACTACCTTTTGGCCACGTATTTGTGTATGACAAATATATTACTAAATAATAAATATGACATCTGTCACTCAGAGTAATCAAGATCAATTATTGTACGGTCATTAAAAATAATAAATATAAACAAAAGCTTATATTATTAAATATGCAATTTTATACCTTAATGTGTATTAATTAGAATTCAAAATGAATTTTCGTCTTTGATTCAATGTATATTATTCAGTCAATAGAAATTCTTAATTACTTTAAGTCTCTTTGAAAGTAATATAAGCTCAATGTAACAATGATAAATTTGGTTACATTTGTGTAATTAAATTCGACTAGATTACCTTCAACCAAAATTATCTCCAAATGCTTACTAAAGTGTATTGGAATAGAAAATAATCTGAATAACAACATTTCACGATCTTTTTAATGCTACAAAACAATAAATTGAGATAAATATTATGAATTTCTATTCCCCTAACTATGTATACCGAATTCCCGATTGGGCCTCGGGTATCTATTCATTTATGGGCTTTAAATAATATAACAGAGACAAAAATTATCCACAGTAATATAACCAACAAATCAATCAATAAAACTAAAGAGGTAACCTTAGATTATATGACTGATTCAAACCTTATCCTAGAAAAAATATAAACTAATGAATGGCTTGGAATCTTCGAAACTGCTTTTTTATAAATTAAACTTTACATTGCCCGTAAAAAAAATTCCATACATTAGTTGCGAAAGATTAAAATTTTTTCGTCTTTAGAGCTTTCATTTTATTTCAGGAATCCACATCGACTACAATAGCTTCGTGCAAAAGCCGAAGTTTAGAGATTTATAAAAAAAAATCCTTTTGATTTAGTCGTTGCAAAAAAAAAGATAGTTACCCAAAAAAAAAAATACAGCGGCCTTAATTGGCATTCGTTTTGTCTCTAGTAACACATTCCTGATGTTTTTTATTTAGTTTATCAGAGATATATTTTAGTGTTATTACTTTTTAACCAACATATATTTGCCTCTTGATTTACATGATCCAGATATATATTAAACGGTATATCAGTGCCCATCTTATATGGTTATTTAATATACACAATACCACTAATTTACTAAGTAACCAAATCAAATATTTACATTTATAATATACTAAAGTTATGTATGTGACATATGTATGAGTGTATTCAAGCGAACGTTCTTTCCCATAGGGATTTCATTAATTACACAAAGCTAGATGTGTCTTTGTGATGTGATATGATTGATAGACGGAAGCACGTTACCATAGAATCTACAGTAGGATCCGTAATTAACTGTAGCAATTATACAAATGAAATGTTTCTTCGAATGGCAAATTCTGATTTGAATAAATTAGTTCAGATCTAATTAAATAGCATAACATTTGATGGTAAAAAAAAAATGTTATAAATTTTTAATAAGTAATTATGAAGTAAATATATTTAAAAATAAGTGTTGTCGCATTTTTTTTTTATTAGATTTTGACTTTTAAAAGTTAATAGTTTACCAGTTAAAGGTATAGATCAAGAAAAAAAATGAGTTGTAAAAAATATAGTCGCCTGAAATACCAACCGGATCACTTGGCGGTTAATGACCCTGTTTGAAATTGACTCCGATTGAAATACCTGTTCAATCCTCTCTAGGAAAACCCAATATGTAGTCTCTTAGTAAACCTTAGTAGGGAGTTTATTTCATAGCGCATAGGTTAAATCCTCTAAAGCCTCAACGTTCGCGAGCTTTAGGTCACCAAGATGTGGAGGTAGACTCTCTGTTGATGGCGATCAATGCCGTTATAAAATGTAGCTGTTGGCATCCTGTCAAACAGTTCCTCGATACCCATCCCATTATACAGGCGGTAAATTACAAACAGTGAGGTAATATTTCTACTAAAACTTAATGGTCAATACCGCCCCTGTGGTTTAAGGGCTGTCCGCACAGCGCGATTTTGAACGGAGAAAAAGCATATAAAATAAAAGCAATTCTATTCTATAATAATACTTATTACAAATTGTAGTCGTTATAATGATATGCATTATAAATAAAATAAGTAGGTAGTGCAACTTATTTACAAATGCAGTATTGAATTTTTTCAAGTAAAAAGTACTGTTCCATGAAAATAATGTGTCTTTTAATATCACAGGTCATGTAAAACTTAAGACAAAGGGTGCCAGAGGAGACATTTCTCAGCAAATTTTTGTAACTTATTCTAATTTCCTACGTAGATATTTTAAAGATTATACTTTCAAGCATCCCTACCAAACTAAAAATTAAAATTTTACTTTTAACTAATTTCCTTTTAAAGAATATAAATAAATTTAGGAACAAAAATTTGCACGAAATGCAATAGCCTTTGTTTTCTTATCGCACTTCAATTTGGTTTTGAATTAAAGTTAAAACTTACTGTTATATGTCAGTGTCCAACTTTCAGTAAAAAATTTAAAGCCAGTATAAAAGGTTATAAACTGAAGCGTGACTGTTATTGTATACTATATAGTACTTGATGCAGTTTGCGTAAAGTGCTAAAACCGGAGGCACAAAAGAATTTAATGTTTTGTTAGTGTTTCCTAACCGAAATCTGTACAATGCAGTATATTTTACAGCTGAATAGACATTTGTTACTGAAAAGTGGAAACTTTCATTTCGATTTCGTAAAATATTTACGATGTTATTGGTACATCTGGACATCTAATATGTTATCATTGCGCTGGATTCGCTATGTCCAATCATTTCCATCTATAGCCGCTACTTCAATTTTATTAGCACAATATAAAGAAATTAACAATTTGCTATTTATAAATTTGGATAGGTTGCTGATAAATGAAAGAAATTCCTTCAATTGATTACTTAGTAAAAGTTGATAAAAAAAACTTTGCTCTCTTTGTTATAATTCGTACAAATTTTTCTTGCTGCCTTATCAGCATTATTCCGTATTACTTTATCATTTTTATCAGCGTAATCCATCCCCTACTAGACATACATCTCCTAAATAAAATAATCGTTACACAACTCCTTGACAAAACCTAAATTTTATAAAAGACTTACACAAGTGAAACAATGTCAAATTGAATTATTGTAATGACCTGAAACTCATTGACATCAATATTCAAATAACGAAAGTACACTAGTTTATTAAATGGATTTATTTGACTGTATAAACATAATTAAGCCCTTCCAAATAACTGTCTGATTACAGTCAGTATCAAATTCCTTTCTGATATTGGGACACATATGAAAATTATAATATAATTTATATAAATACATAATTCAAACCGTATGAAGACAGATATGTATCTGTCTTCATACGGTTTCTAATGATTTGACAAATTAATTTTATTGCTCTTGTTTACAGTAAAGACACATTCATTACTTGTATCAGAGAAAATTTACATCTTAGTCATTCTTTGAATTTAGGCAATTCTTTGATTCTGACCACATACAAACATTTTGTCAAGCAAGTAATTTAAAATTTCCATTAAGCTGTTAATATTGATGTTAGCATAGTTAAAAATCACTTTAATATTGATGAGTAAAGCTAAATTTATTTACAAAATCAGTACACCTTAATATAACCTCCCTCAATATAACGTCTTCCTTGATTTAACAAATTCTTCGTAATCCCCTTGAATTGTCCATAAGAGTCAATATAAAATATACCCTTATATTGCGAACAACCTCTTTATAACGAATTTTCAACTATCAAAAAATATACATACCTCTAATTAAGGCATTTTGTGACCCCAAAACCTTTATATAAAGTTCCCACCTTTATATAACTCTCAGTCTTATAGTATTCTCATTCATGTACCAAGTGCTTGGACAAGGTTTTGTTTGTAAAACAATCATTGTCGTTTGATGGAGAGTAATGTGAACACTTCTGCTCGACATATTATTAAAGATTGAATTAAAAAAAAACCTCTTCACAACAAATTTTAAACCAAACTAACCTCAACATAACAAACCTCAGTTCAACGAATTACTTCATATAATGAATATTTTCTAGTTCCCTGCGATTTGTTATATTGAATTTGCTCTTAAAAAAGAAACCTTGCAACCGTAATTCCTCATTTACATTAAAATTTAATATTGAATTAAGCATTTTACACGTTTAAAACAAAATTCTTTCATTCTGGTGTTTAAGCTCGTAAAATTAAATTTTATTTAAAACTCAATAAATTTTTAATTAATCCCTCAATCACGAACGAGAGGTCATGTATCTCAAGTGCTCTCATTTATTCAATCAATTTGGTTCATTTCAGGTATGAGTTAATCACCAGTTTTTTATATGCAAGTGATTAAGGCGACTGAGGGTAGAAAACAATTAATAATATGCACTGTTAACAAATCTGAATTTAGCCCGGACAGAGTTCTAATTATATAACAATTTATCTGTGAAAGTTATAGATATAATGTTTCATTACTCACACCACCACCCTATCCAGTTAGCTACCGTTCGCAAATCTTTGTTACAGAGAGCCCAACACCTTTGTGATGCTGATCACCTAGAGGCATAGCTGGAGCATGTAAAACATGCTCTCGCCATCACCAGCCTGCCCATGCCTCGCCAGCATCGCAAGAATCACTTGAGGCCACCCATAGTTGAGCGACAACTAGATGAAAGTTTTCATACCAGTATCGCTGAAAAGTAGCCGAAACGTCGTGAGTATGTAGTTTTTTACAAATATAAAACGCGTAGTATATCCAAAAATATTAGATTCATTTAAATGTTTTATATAAATATATCTTCTTCTACCTGGCAATTTCCCAGGTTTAACCAGGGTCTGCCTTACATGTTGTGAATAGTTTTGGCTAATGGTTTTTACGACCGGCCGCTTGCCTGAGATCAACCTTCTTTAGGAATGCATTAATCAGTGATGTCTAAATACTCTTAGAAAGTACATATGACTCAGAAAAATCACATTGGTACTTGCCAGGATCGAACCCGCGCCCTCATGCACGAGAGGCGGGCCTTTTAAGCACTAGGCCACCACTGACTTTAATAAATATATATATATATGTATATATGTAAATATAAGATGGTTTATAAATGTTTTTTTTTACTATATAAGCTGTAATTCAGGAATAGCTTTTTTATAGAATTCGTGTAATGGGAAGCGAAATATTAAATTTTAATTTTTTTTATTATTACATTTTCAATTTTTATTTCTTTATATTTATTTTTTCTTCTTAATTCTATAGTTATTATCGCTTATACATTAATGTCAATGTACTGAACCCTTTTATTTTAATAATCACACAAATGGAGAGTGTGACTAAAACTAGTAATGTTTTTCACGGTGCAAAAGTTTCAATAATACATTTAAAATGAAAATAGAAGTCTGAATTAATCTGTAAGACAATATTTTTTAAATAATAAATAAACTTATATTAATAGACTATTATATACAAATACCTTAAATTGTCTTGTGATACTAACGAAATAAATACTTTATTTTTTAAACATTTTTGTGTTTAGTAACGCTTACATACAGTTTTTGTAGTAACTAAAAACACGGATCTAGAAAACTGGTCACACGTCACACGGTTTCTGAAACTTGGCAACATTTTTAGACAATAATACGCTTTTAAACGATGAATCTTTTTCTTTTTTGGAAAGTCTGGTTGGGAAAGCAATTGTGTTTTGGACACAATGACCGCTTTGCGAATAATAACTTCCTTTGCCACGTTAAGAAAATAAACAAAATGTTTTGAACAATGATAAAGCTATTAGTTTCATTTGTTTTAATGTATTTTTAAAGGATTTTGATGATATTTTCAGTATAAAATACCGCTTTAAAATACATGGGGTTACATCTATATTGCTTACATATAGAAGCAAAACGCTATTCAATTGTTTTATAATAAATTTATATAAAAAATTACAACAAAATTGCATTGATACACAAATGCTTGAAATATAACCGCTATCCACAGTCCGTGTTAATTTTCACACTTCACTATATTAATTGGAAGATTTTTTTTTATAAATGAACTTATTGCTTTCATATATATAATAATGTGTTAGTAACGACAAAGTAAACATATAGCTACACTCCTCAATATAACTATTCGGTTATGTACTTTGTGTCATATCTACATATCAAATAAATTTGAAGTTTAAACTGCTCGTACCACCGAGTTTTGGTGGCCACTTACCCTGAGTTGTACTACTTACTTCTTTACTTTGATCCTTTGTTGTTTAAAAAACGTTTTTCAAACGATTTGAAACTAAAATCTTACTCTCAATAGTACATTTATTCTACAGCTCTTTCATCTCAAAAGTTGAACACCCTGTTGCTGAATGTCGTTTTAGTTACGAAGTAACTTAACTCTTCAAGTCGACTCAAATCTTACCAAACCTTTTAACTAACAACAAACTTTGAAGATATTTTTTTATATAAAACCGTTCAATAACTTTATGCAAGAATATAAAATTTATAGAGATTTTTTTTTATTTTAGAATAGATACATTCAGTGGCTGTATACTAAATACCAAACCATATTTGGATATTTTTATTATGAATACCGCATCGGATATATTTTTTAAACCAATAAACTGAATTGCCTTTTGAAAATAAGTATAAATATGTTTTTGAATTATTTTATTATTATTAGAACTATTTCGCTACATAAAACTACTTGGGTTTTATTATAGCAGAGCAGAAATTTAGCTGAAGGATATTTAAGGTAAGGAGTTTAAACTGAATGGTTACCTCTTTTAACACTAAAATAAAGTGTGTCTAGATCAATCTAATAGTCCATTTTAAGAATACCTCAACAATAATTAAAAACTTGTATGCTGATGATTATATTCGTACTATTAAACTATTATTATATCAAAGTTTCGATAGATATTAATCGCTCGAACATTTTCAAATAATAATTCAAGTTTGAAGTATGGCAATAACGAAAACCCATTTCGCATGTAACAATGTTACACGGAATGCAATTGTCAGGAGCTCTGTATTATTGAAACGCGGATATGTATTTTATGTATTTTAACATAAATTTATGATGAAATCGGTTTAATAATCGGTTTTACATGTTTGATTCAACGTTACTACTAAAATTTCTAAGCCAGAAACATATTACTCATATTAATTTTTTTTTTAGCAATATCACATTCAAGGGTTCTAATATTACTATAAAAAGTAGTTTATCATTTTCACATCACAACATGGAGAAATTACCATTACAACAAATCCAGGTTGTTAAGTTTAAACAACCACCGTCCAGTATGAAGTCCAACAAACGCTGGATCCTTATTAAAGTGGGTATTGTCTTCATACAACTTTTAAACTATTCGTAGTGATATTTTTCATTAATTTATATGAGAACAACATTCTCTAATTGACCTATACTGACTACACATCAGCTGTGTTCTGGCCCAATCGTTATTTTTGACAATTCATAACCAAACATAAAAGCCACAGAAATAAAAGTCAAATATAAATCCATGAAAGGAACAGCGCATATCATTCCTTCAAATCATTTCCTGTCCTCGTATTGCCTTTCAAGACTCTACAGGAAACATTACCAGATATAAGATTTTGTGTAACATAATCGGGCTCAGAAAAAAATCTTCAACTTTATTTTTCTGTGCAAGTTGGCTACACAAACTAGGACTTATCAAAATATATGTGTTGCAGCAACAAAATAAACCGAATTGGCAGGGCCTGCTGGAAAAAGAAGCAAAGGCAGATCACTTAAACCTTGCGCTGACGATATAAAAGAATAAGTAGGCAAGGACATGATGACATTTTCCCAAAATAGGGACAAATGGAAGAAATTACAGGAGGCTTTTACCCGGAAGGGGTTCGTGTAAAGGAACAACTAGAAATATATTATATAACAAATATAATTATTAACTAACCTAGTTTAAGTAATCTACTAACACTTTGAAATGTAACATAGTTTGTACTGAAATATAATAACTGTAAAGTCAGTGGTGGCCTAGTGGTTTAAGGGCCCGCCTCTCATGCATGAGGGCGCGGGTTCGAATCCCGGCAAGTACCAATGTGATTTTTCCAAGTCATATGTACTTTCTAAGAGTATTTAGACATCACTGATTAATGCATTCCCAAAAAGAGGGTTGATGTCAGGCAGGCGGGGCGGTCGTAAAAACTATTAGCCAAAACTATTCACAACATGTAAGGCAGACCCTGGCTAAAGCTGGGAAATTGCCAGGTAGAAGAAGAAGATAGTTTGTACTGAAATAAAAAAGCTTTACTATTAGAGTATTATTATTATTATTAACAAGATCAAATGTGTGTCAGTCGACCCTAAAAAAAAAAAAAATCCTATCACTTCAGTCAAAGATTTCCCTTAACACTAGACCACAATTTTTTTTTGAACGCACCCATCCCTTGTGTAATAATAGTTCTTAAGTAGCACAAATAACGTATCTTTAAAAAAACCAACGCATTCATGTGAAGTCTAACCTAGATAGATAGCAAGATAAAAAACGGTGCATTTAATGTTCTGTATATACTTAAATGTCAAATGGGATAAATTCAATTCATGTTTTTCAAGAATGGGAATAGTAGTTTCATTATGAAAGCTTTTAAGTGCGTGAGAGCGGTCGTTACGATGTGAAAATGGAACTCCCAGAATAAGGTCACAAGTACTACGAATAAATCTTAAATTACGATCTCCATCAAATAAACAAAAAAAAAATGAAGACAGATTTTTCTCTCATTTAAATTTTTAATCGAAATTAAAATCACAGGATATGTTTTATACAAAAATCATATTTCTGCAAATAAGATTGAGAAGCAGTAATTATTTGATTAAAATAATAATAATAATTGCTTTCGAATAATTACACAAGCTCTTATCAAAAATAAAAGCATTTACTTATTTTCATCATAACTCTAACGATAGTTAGTTTGGAAAGCACGATTTATTACAAGTCACATTCAGTCATGACTACCGTTCCGTATGATATTTAAAAGAGGATTTTGTCTCTCATTTTAATTATGGTTACTATTGCAAACACCTCGAAATGGTAATATCCCGATTGTCATGTAAATATGAACAAAATTGTAGAGTGAATTTTGAAGCAAATCTTCTTAAAGTCAATAAACTGGAGAAGTGTCTCTTATTTGTATGGTTGTTTGGCAGGCTACCAATGTCTCAAGTTGAGGGTAATATTAAAAGATATAGGTTTTAGGAAAAAGTTATTTTTACGGAGCAGAAATATAAAAAAATATATATATAAAAAAATGTTTTTTTAAAAGACTACGTTAACAGTAGTTTTATTTGAGGTCCTCTTCTCAATTCTTATTATCATGCTTTCAACGTTTATCAGATGTTGAGTTAAGCCTTGGATTAGATTTCAAATAAAAAGCAAAGTTAAGTCTTTTTCTCATTAATAATGTAAGTTTCATTTCAAACAATAATTATGTTCGCACGTTTCATAATACAAGAAGCCATATATGGTCACAAAAAGTCCTAGTACCCTACAATTATTTTTACTATGAAGTATAACTCGTATGAGAAAAAGTCGAGTCCATTAGTCTGAAGTTAACAAAAATAAAGAAATAAATATAGCACTACGTCTTCCAAAGTCATCCGAAAAACGTGAAGAAAGACTGACTTAAATGTGCATTTATATAAAAAAGATTCAATTTAATTCATGTTTTTTATTTTCTTTAATTTTTAGTTGATCTCATTATAAAAAACCTGATTTGGATACATACCATCGGGGGATGTAACCTTTCAGAAAAAAAATCTTAAATCGGTATTAGTAATACTCTACAATATTTAAGGATAATATTGCTAATAGTAACAGCTAGTCAGTGGTGGCCTAGTGGTTAAAAGGCCTGCCTCTCATGCATGAGGGCGCGGGTTCGAAACTAGGCAAGTACCAATGTGATTCTTCCGAGTCATATGTACTTTCTAAGAGTATTTACACATCACTGATCAATGCATTCCCAAGGAGGGTTGATGTCAGGCAGGCGACCGGTCGTAAAAACAATTAGCCAAAACTATTCACAACATGTAAAAGGCAGACCCTGGCTAAAGCTGGGAAATTGACATGTAGAAGAAAATTGCTAATAGTAACAGCTCTATCTACACATAACTAAAGCTTTCATATAATTTACAGCTTTTTGAGTATTTTAATGAACTATTTTCTTCCTTATTAAAATTAGTAATTGTCCTTTCAAAAACAAAAATGTGCCAACAACTTTATTTCAATTTCTTTCATAATATTCACCACCAATTATTAAATTTAAATTTTGTTTCGTTATTGAATGATTTAGTTGATTTAATAGAATTCATTTTCTGAATTATAAAATAAAGAAACAATGAAAAATTTTTATTGCAAATAAATAAAAATATTGAAAAATAATTTTTGTTTGTTTTTTTTTTTTAAATATAATTTAAAATATAGTAAACATTGACAATTACGGTATCTTTTAAAATTAGGTCCTAGTCGCTTTATTCCGAGGATTCTACCACAGGAGAGAAATTAATATTTTATTTTGGAATTGATATATCTTTGACATGAATTTAATATAGAATTTGTTTTTCATAAATACCTATCCAATTTCTTTTATAAAATTCTAAAAATTAATCACTTATACAAAGGTTTCTGCCCAAACAAAAATAATCCCTTGACTTTTTTACAGCTTCTTCCGAGACTTTCAACTTGAAAAGAAAATAGTTTCCACATAAGTTCAACTTAGCCTTTAAATAAGGATTGTTTTTAAGAGATTAGTGGAAGATCAAAATAAGATAAGAATATGTAAATATTTTATTTCATGTTGCAGACGAGCAGACGGCCTACTTCATGGGCAGTAGCCACAGAGGCCCATGAACATCCGCAACACATCTGTTGCGGTTGCTTTGCCAACCTTGGTTTTTTTAGAAATAGGTTGGGTGGGGATAAGGAATTGACAGGACATGGCAGGCTGAGAGAGGGTGATATTACCTCGGTGGAACCAGCCCATGTTCAATTTGTAAATTACCTAACTACAGCTAAGCTCTACCATCTGCAAAATTTAAATACTGTAAAATTTTTGTACCTACGACTAACTTTCCTTCGAGTTACTTTTAATTGTTAAATAAAATATATTTAAAACTCTCATACTATTAATAATAATAATAATAATAATAATAATAATAATCTTTATTTCGAACACACAGTCCATAGGGTACAAAAAAAAAAAAAAAAAAATAGTAGAAATTAAAAGAACATAGGATAGTACACAAAATTAAGACAAAGCATCATCGCACCTGGGCACGCAGGTAGGTCTTCAGAATGTCTGAGTCGTACCTGTCGGCAATTACT
>JAAAKD020000207.1:14441861-14476504 GCA_010014825.2 Danaus melanippus | reverse complement strand
AAGGTGTTGTGCTCTCTGTAACAAAGATTTGCCAACGGTAGCTAACTGTATAGGGTGGTGGTGTGAGTTACCATTGAGATACCTATCCGTATGTGTGGGTTTCCTATAAACAGTATGTCCCAAAGTAATATTTTTTCTCGTCTTCTCTTTTATAAGCCTAGCTCTTTTATTTTAAAATTAAACTACGTATAGCTCACGGTATTTATTACCACTATATGACAAATTGTATAAAATAAACGTAATAATAATACTCAATGTATATATTGTATTGCCTGTCAGGAATATTAATGCTTATAAAATCAAAAGTAATTTAATATTCACTGTTTAATATTCATTTGTAATTTTTTCACATTATACTAAAAGTCAGCTTCCAAATGTCAACGAACCCAAAGGTTAATTAATACAATTATAGGTTTATAATTCAATACCTTTTACAATAGTAGATAAGTAGTTATTTCTTGAATTATGTTTTATTGTTACAAGTATTACTTTAGTATTTATACAATTCTATGAACTTTATAATTACATTAATTATATTGAAACTTGACATATGGATGTCTGTTATTATTCAAGAGGTATAGATGTCATTATTGGTCATTCCCCATGAAATTCTTACGTGAAGACCCATTATATGAAACTAATTGATATGTAAGTTTGTAAGAAATATTTCCAGAATAAATACTGGCAACATATACTTTTTTTTTAAGTTTATCCTATGTGTTCTCACGAAGATGTTTTTGTTCACATTTGAAATTATTTTTACAGATAGATGGCTTCACTCAATCGATAATAATTAAAAAAAACAAGACCATAAATAATAATTGGAAAATAATTTATAACAATTATGCAAACTTAACAAAAAGTGGAACTTAGTTTGTACAGTTTTTAAAGGTAACACTATTATAACTAATATCTTCAGAAATTTCGAAAATTTTGGCATTATTCATAAGAAAGTATCAATGTTGTGTCTTTATTTCGAAGACGTAGACGTAATGATGGAATAAAGTTTTTACTTCGTATTTTCTATCAACAGTTATTATTTATTATATCGTACTTTTATACTTAAAAGTCAATGGTGGCCTAGTGGTTTAAGGCCCGTCTCTCAAGCATGAGGGCGCGGGTTCGAATCCCGGCAAGTACCAATGTGATTTTTCCGAGTCATATATACTTTTTAAGAGTATTTAGACACCACTGACATACGGTGAAGGAAAACATCGCTAGGAAACCTGGACTTTATAATTTCCCAATTCTAAGTTTGAAATCACCAACCCGTCTTGAGCAAGCGTGGTGATTAATGCTCAAAAACCTTCTCCATGTGAGAAGAGGCCTGTGTTCAGCAGTGGGCTCTGATAGGCTTAAATTTTTTTTTTTTTTTACTTTTATACTTATAAAACTTGTTTTCGGCTTATAATTTAATTTTAGAAAACTTACTGTAATATTGAAATTTTAAATTAGTATTCCATTCTTAGTCCCTCTCTGCGGAATAAAAATTTTATAAAGTGTATTTTTTTCTATAAAATTCCGTTATCCGGATGAACTTTTCGCTTTGGCAGTAAAAACTTAAAAATACTTGAATATTTCAGCCTTTTTCGGTTAGCCCGAGAGGTGTTGCACCTGCTTGGTATGAATAGGATTAAATATTAATTCTATTAAAACATATGAAATACATTGCATCATATCTACTTATGGAATTGAATTTACAATTGGCTGGAGACTAAACGTTTTGTTTTTAAATAGTGACCTTCTTGAAAAACACTATTTTTTCTAATCAAAGTAACTGTTTGCTTTCTATGTATACTGTTAATAGTATAAATTAAAATATTCTCTTATTCTTGTATTCGTTCTTTATAATGATACCTATTATAACGATACGTCATTAAACTGTCATTATTAAAGATTCTTGTAATAGTCATGGTATAAAATTTACTATCCTGAACTATTAAACGATTTAATCAAAATTGGATTTAACGTTAGAAAAAAAATTACCTCTGAAATTTTCTATGGCTAAATATGATTTAAATATAAAATTTATAACAATAGATAAGGAATTTTATATCTTTATGTATCCTCTACCTGGCAATTTCCCAGCTTTAGCCAGGTTTTGCCTCACATGTTGTGAACAGTTTTGGCTGATTGTTTTTACGACCGGCCGCCTGCCTGACATCAACCCTCTTTGGGAATGCATTAATCAGTGATGTCTAAATACTTTTAGAAAGTAGATATGAATCGGAAAAATCACATTGGTACTTGCCAGGATCGAACCCGCGCCCTCTTGCATGTGAGTCGGGCCTTTTAACCACTAGGCCATCACTGAATTTTATATGTATATAAACTTTTTATCTTTATAACTTTCTACATTTCTTGCTATCATAAAACCGTGTGTTAAATTAATATTTAAGCCACGAAACACGTCGAGATAGCTTAGGCTCTTTGTGGCTTAATTAGGCTGTTGAGATATGTTTTGTATGGAGCAGTTTACATAGACCCAAACAAACCGTTTCAAACGATTTTACATTCATTACTCAGATAGAAGATCACTAATTAAAAAAAAATATAATATCTCATGAATTCTATATAATTTATAAAGTATCAAATAATTTTACTTTAACAACAGAACTTAAAATAAATTATTACTTACTTTACTAGTAATTGAAATAAGAGGCTTACACTGAAAATTATATAAACCGGTTATGAACCGGAAAATGCGATTCCATACGTATTCTTTATATAAAAAAAACGATGGACCATTTATCAGAAAAATGTATCTGTAATTAAGATGCATATTTAAGTAAAATATCTCTAAAACATTAACAGAAACGCTGTACTAATTATGTTTAATGGTATGTTTCATTCAATCGAATGCACGACGAAAACTCGGCTTGTTAGTAGGTCGTCCTGTAATTAGATTCCTTCACTAATTAAAGACTTCTATATTCCCAGCTGAAACTTTGAAATGTCTCTTTCAGACGATGTTGTTGTGTTTGCAGCTTATAATTTTTAGTATACGGTAACTTCGAGCTAAAACTTTTGTTGGAGGTAAGTTATTAGGTTGTAACTCTAAGATTAAAGCATCAAAGATTTTGTTAATAAACTAAGTGCTTATTTAAAAATGAAAGTTATTCCGTAGAAATGTAAATATTTTTTTGTTACCAGAACTCAAATTCCAGGTGCTAGCTATAAATTATAACATAAAAATTAAAGCTTTTATTCATTTACAGTTGTTTTAATATTTTTCTAGTAAAAATATTAAACCCTTTATCTCTGTAGTTTTCCCGTTTTGACCTATATTGTATTTTTCTATATTTTAATTCGTTCAATATATTCGTAGTAAATAATTTCAATGCTTTAGTATTGATTATAAACTTAAAAAAAAAATGTTGTTCTAGAAAATTCTAGAATGATATATAAACTAGAAAGATCTGGAACGTTCAAGACTGAAGTGGAAAGTATTCAAAAATGTTTAGGTTCTGATAGAATGAAAAATGATCTAGAAAACTTTGAAATAAGTATACGTTAATCGTCTAATTGGTCGAAAATATTCTGGATAGTTTCAGAAACTTTTAAAAACTTCGTATAAAAGTCTTATAGTACAAACAACTGGAATATTAAAAATGATATATTACATAATACTACTACTAACCTGATTATAATGTAATCTTTATAATTTTTTTCTTAGACATTTTAAATGAATATTAGTCTGGGCTTTGAAAACAATGGTTTTATTTGTAACTATAACGTGTCTGCGCAATCGTACTCGTGGACTTTAAAATTGTGGTCAAGAAGAAATGTATAAAGTGAGTTTAAACAATTTTATTTTTTTAAAAAATACAGATCAAATACTAGACGATGCTGGAACATGTTAAGTTTTTTATTTCTAGCAAACACATTATACTTTTTTTTTACATAAAATTTATTGACTTATAGCTGGGATATGTTTGATACAAATCTTTATTTGCTTCCACGTATTGAATCATCTAAACGAAGTGCTTTTACTAGGTGTGTAATGAAATAGAGGTAAAAGGTCAATAAAATTGAATCACCATTTCATAAGTTTTACATGAAATATTTTCAATCCCAGTGTGAACATATAAAAGCCGTTCATTTCGGTATAGAATTTAATATTTTGTTGCATTAATATCATACTAGCACTTCGCTTTTTAATCCCGTTTTCTATTTTGGAATTAATATGTTACATTTATTTCTACGGAAAAGTAATAAATTATTTTTTTAATACTTTTGTGTTTTATTCAAATAATGAAAAGATTCCTTTCTATAAATAACGTATTTCATATGTTAATTACAAAAAATAATGGAATAATATATAGCAAAGTCAAAAAGTAGACGCCAAATACATGCTAAACCAATTTTAGCAACTTCTTCGGCGTGAACTTCTTGTATTGGGCCCGGAGAGAAATGTATACTGTGTACTGTTCAAACGATGTATGTATATGGTAATCGACTAGCAGCGGCGTCTACATATTGTGTCACGACACTATATACTACATACAACTGTTATGCTACTATCCCACGGGAACTACACAAAGCTCTAGGTTAAAATATAGTCGATGTAATATTATGATGTCTAAGTTACATTACTATATAGTTTAACGAGAATCCGTTAAGTTATTTTTTAGTGAAAACCAATGAATATCAACAAATCCAAACAACAAAATGAATTGAGTTTGATATGAAAACAAATAATTTTTTGATTACATTTATATATATTTTATTGGAGTTTAGAATAGGAAATACTAATAAATTTCACCACAGTTACATTTATAATAGGTAAATGAGAAGTTTGTACTAACGTCTTTACTGTTCTTCACATAATTTTATAAAGATGGCATATATTATATCACTTGTAGTAATAGGGTATTATGTAAGTAGTAGTTATTTACTTAATTGGAACTGAAAACCGTTGTCTTTACAATTAACGTCCAATATCCATTTTGTTTTACAGTTATTGGGATTTTTGCTTTTATATCGGTTTTGATAATAGTGAATCGTGTTTAAAGTATAACACTTTGTTTTATCCTAGTTTTATAAGGATTTAGGGAACGCGTGTTAATGTATATAAATTTTTTCTTCGTTATTTTACTGTAAAATTTTACCTGCTTTTACGAAATTATACACGTACCTCCTTTTTAGTATTATTTTGTTTCATGTTTGCATAAAAGCTGATCATAATTATGTATTAGGACTATATTTTATTTTAATTAGAATTTTTTGTATATACTTTTTAATGTATAAAATCATAAATGTATAAAAAGTCAGTGCGTGGCATATGAAAATCTCTCAACTAAGCCCCAAACAAAGTAAGGTATATGAAGTATTCATCGATTAGCGTGTGAATATTTTAAAAGCAAATTAATATATTTGAACAATACAAAATGTCTATTGAAATGGATTTTCTATTGAAATATTCCCAAAATTGACATGATATATGTATTTTATAATACAAATGTATACAGCTTATTTTTAATGGAATAAAATTATTGCTACGCAGCTAGTTGCCATGTTAACATTTGAAATCTATTTCATCAACTCACTCACACTTTGTTGTATTTATCTTTAATATATTTTATTAATAAAATTCATAAAATATCGCTGTAATTTTATTAAAGCAAAAGAATATTTATTTTCGAACTTTTTCGTACCAAAAGACAAGCAACAATTAGAATACAACTACGGAACAAAAAACAGTTCATTTTCGTATTACTCTTTCGTGTTTTCAATCAAATAAAATAATTTTCTTAAAAAATCATTAGGCAGTACGGTTGTATTTTACCTTTTTTTTCCTACTCTACAATATTGCAATTATAATCTTGCATTTGAGTTGCGATATTGAAAGATAAAAAAAATACTGTCAAAATTATGTCAAAATAATTACCTGGTTTTGATTGTTTGAATATATGTATCAAAAGAACTAATGAGATTAAGTAACTCAAATAAATTATTTTTAGCTTTTGCCCTTGATCTTGTCTGCGTTACTTTCATAATTAGACATATACCTATAGCTGATTAGTCAGCTATATATGTTATTGGTCAGCGAACTGTTTCGATTTACAGTCAGTAAATAAACAGATTTTGGATTTTATTAGTAATTTTTTATTTGGTCGAACGAATTCGAAAGTATCCTATGTTCGTCTATTAATTCCAACTTAGCTCCTCAAAAATTTTCATCCAAACCCTTACAGCCGTTCTTGAGTTATAAATAGTGTAACTAGCACGAATTTCTTTATATAATTATATAGATTATGAGGGTTACCAGGCGTACAGGCAGTTACAGGCGGTTTATATAACATTATGTAAAGGCAGACGAAAACTCACAGCGAGTTACATTTAATACAAATATCGATAATTTATGTCATTAAAAAGTTACCTACCCAACATTTGTTCCGCAACAGGTATGACGGTGACTAAAAACCAGTTTCGAACAAAAACAAAAAGAAAAATATTTGATTTCACTCGACCATATATAGTAATACTATTTTAAACCAAAAATAAAATTTGATAAATCGGTTTATAATAACAAAACTTTGAACTTTAGCATGACAGTGGACAAATGGAATGATATCCTCAGCTTCATAGGAATCCAAAACATGACAGATATTAATAATTTACATTTTCATTCAATATTATTCTGTTCTCAATATCGGTTAACGGAAATTCATGATGGCCTTTGATCGCACATTTAATATAAAACATGAATTATTTATTGAAATAGAAACGGTTCAATTAAAATTATTTCGCTGAACTGATGATATTTGTTGAACAAAACATTATTGGTATTATTATATCTGCAACACTAAACACATATTAACAGATTAAAGCATTCAATAAGTTTTATTTTTCGTAGCCAACCAAATAACTTTACAACTCACAAGATTTCTTGGCAATGTAGCGAGCATTTATAACATAACTTGAGTGTATACTTTTGTTTTTTCGTAACGTTTTAATTAATGATAGTGAAGACTTTAGTGAGTATTAATGTAAATAAAGTCATATTTATTGATTATTACTTTTTTATTATTTCGAACTCTCTCGAGGTTTTGGTTACTTTTTCAGAAACCGCGATCATTTCGTCTCCCGTGATCACGGTTTGTTTAAATAAAATGTTAGTTCTATTTAAACTCTTCAAGCAAATGTGTCCATTATTTTATTTAATGTTTAAATTAAAATAACAAATTAACAAAATTTTTATCTGAAAGAAAAATAATAAAAGTGTAAATTGTAATGTTATCTAAATGTTTTATGCAAAAATTAAAAAAATACTATAACGATGTTTTGAGCAATTATAAAAAAAAAGTGCCGAAACGACTCACAAATATTTTTTTCTCAAATACAAGTTGTTGATAACAAGAGACCTATGAACTCGTATTAATTTGGTTACAACGAGCATATAAAATATTATCTACTGATATCATAACTAGCAGTTAAAAATATTATAGTTAAAAGTTTGTTTTGAATGCTTCAAATAAAACTTTCTTTTTTACAAAGATTTTTACTTACAAATTATTTTATTCTATAAAATTTCTAATTCCACTTGAATTGTCATGTACATGATACTCGTCTTTTTTAAATATTTTGTCTTTAAATTCCTGAAAGTTGAAATGTCATGTCTTTTAACATAACAATTGACATTACCTACGGGATTTCGTTGTTATTATAAATTAAAATGTAAATATATGCTTTATCCGACCATAATGAGACGAGACTGGACAGATTTTAAAGGACTATAGGAAACAATATTTGTAATGTAAAACATAGAAGGAAAGCTCTGAACAATGAAAAACATGGACATGAAAGGTAACAGCTGCTACTTAGTAAAGTATGCTTATATCAATTTCACACGTCTCGCTGAACGAGCGTAGTACAAAACTCATTTACAGGCACGTCAGTTACTAAAACCATTAGAAATGGTATTACGCTTTTTAACAGAGGTAATGTAATGTTTCATTTAATATATATTTATTCAAATGTAAGTAATGTTTCCCCGTACAAAACTCCCGACCCTAGACATTCTTTCCTCCTTTCATATTATGTGACTTGAAGTTTTTGAATAAGTAAAAATTTTAATAATTAATGATCGCGAGATAAGACAACGAGGATGAAAAGAATTTAATGAGGGATATTGTCTTTTATGAAATGTTTCAATTACATATTATTAGTTGATAATAGTTGTCATAGTTGTATTTGATTTATTGTTAATAACTGCAGTTCTGCGCCTTGTTTTAACCGTGTTTGCTAATTATGTACTAGGTATGCAAAATAATTTTTCACTTATACTTAGCGAGGTGATAAAAAATTGAGCTTATAATATGTAACATGCATTTAATTTTAACTTAAACAAAAAATCATCTATAAACATTGATTCATTGACATAACGCTCGTATTCTCCACATGAATTAAAAAATAGGTTAAAAATTCCTAGTGAGATATTCAATGGTTTAGTTAAATCACATGGTAGTTAATAAAATCTGTGATTCGATAATATCATATTTATCAATGACGTTCCTGGTTCTAGCATAAACGAAGACGATTATAACTTGTTCTAAAAGTTGCTAAGTGGATAATTTAAAGGAAAAACCTGTCAAAATAACTTCAATGAAACAGAAATTTTATAATTAATGACAAGAGAAACAAGAATGTTATCAACCTATCGGTTTGTCATAACGAAGTCAAAAGCTGATGATGTACTCCACTCAAACAGTTTACGGCTTACCAACGAGTCATTTAACAGACAGGCGGACGAGCGAATGGAAAACCAATCGAATTGTAAACTTGTCTAGTTCATCTCAATTTAGAGCGGAAACTCGTTTGATTCCTGCATAAGTTGCAAACACACCAACAAAACAACCGAGCAATGTAAACTATAAAACATTTATACAAATTATTTCAGTCCACCTAGTGATAATCTGTTTATTTTACATTGAACAGACACAAATTTTATTCATAAATAGAGACATATACATTTATTATATTTACATATATACAAATGTAAATTTATATAATGCAAAACCTAACGCTTTTATAAATGGATTAAAGGAAGATTTTTACCTCCTTTTTATACAAACACAAAGGGAGGCAAGTAATACAATTAAATAAATTCTGTCATTCGCAACTGTCGCTATCTGTCGCTCGTCTGTTCGCTCCCTGAGGAACGTATACCTTTTTTAATTTTAGATCCAACAATATTTATTTTACGGAGTCGAACCGAACCTAACTTTGAACATTTTAATACCTTTGTTAAGTTTGTTCTTGAACTAGACATTTCATAAAATCACCACTACTTCAGTGGAATTTACTATAAAAGGAAATATTTTCTTGTTATATAAAATTTTTAATTTAACCATAAAAATATTCCCTTGGATTTTTATTAATAAGCGCTTTAAAAGCTGAAAAATTATTTGTTCAGTTACCGTTGACTCGAGAGACCTCAATATTATTCATTCAGAATTTATTAAATTTCGTTATAATTTAAACCACTTTCACAACGAGACGAGGAGAAATTTAATTGATAGGTTGATGGATGTCAAGTAGGACAATTTAGCTTAAAAACGGATGAAAAATATTTTCACAATATACAAATTGGTAGTTTATAAGAGATATATATGCAGGTACATAAACTAGGAATTCTAGAGAACACTTTATAATACATGGTTTACTTTATAATAAACAAATTATTAAAACTTTAATTCTATTACTCTGGTTAGATAGAGGTAGGAGTTCGGACGATGGAGGTGAGTGTTTAACTTTTCACGTTTTCACGTTGAGCGTTTTATCTGGGTTGCAAGTTCCAGGCACTGTTAAATCTCCTCTCCCTGTGATGCGATGGACCCTGCACCAACACGGTGAATACATGTTGGAAAGTTTCGTCTAACATATAGAAAAATATAACAAATAATTTCATTCAAATTTCCTAATGGGTGTTATTATTTAGTGGTCAGTTTTCAATAAAATTCAATAGACAATTTTTACGCATAATTTTCACTGCCTTTTATTTGCTTAATTTATTCAGATTTTTACATCGGATCAAATATTATACGGTAAAATATTATTGTAAAGAATTTTCCACTTCTCCACAATATATGACATTTTATTTTAAAGAGAAATTACTATAAGTTTATTAAAAATATAAAATGTAAAGGTTTTGATTTGATTAATGGAATCAATCAAAACTATTATAACCTAACTAGCTAAATATTTGCTATCAAACAAACTGTTAGGAATAGTAATCTTCAAAAACTGTCCGTGCTTTTTCAATTTCAATACTAGAAGTACATTTTCTTCGTGAAACCTATCTGCAACGTATTGCTGAATGCTTCTCTAATATTCATCTACAAAAACGTCATGCAATATTTTAAATCCTTATGTGTTTTTATACTAAAATTTATGTAATGTAATGTTACAACTTCAGCAATATAATAGTAATAGTTTTTAATTGAAGAATCACAAAAAAATATTTGACCATAATTTTCCCACATATAATTATAATCTATAATCTCATTGCATTTTTGTCAATTACTATACATTTTTATATAGTTAAAAAAAATATATATTTCTCATCTTTATGGGATTTGGCTTACGACTCCTTTTAAAGACAATGGTATTTATAACAGTTTTTCATTCTGTTTCAAATCTGAAAACTGTCTCACAAAATAATTAATCTTTTATAACTCAATATTAATTTTTAAATTAAAAGTCCTTGTTGATCTGAACTAAATTTACATTTTTATTTGTAAAGTAGCTGTTACCCGCGAATTCGACTTCGAAAAAAAATAAACAATGAAAAACCTTTTAAGCGCCACGTGCGTCCTGGGTCCCACTAGCACGTGATAACACTTAAATTAGGGATTGGGATAAAAAGTAGGCTAAGTTACTCCTTATCATATCAGCTACCTGTCTGTAAAAGTCCCGCCACAAAAAGTCCAGCCATTTCAGAGATTAGCCGAAACAAACAGACGGGCAGACAGAAAGACAAAAATTGTAAAAAATGTTAATTTGGTGTATATACCGTATACATATTCACATGCATGTAGAAAAAAATGGTTATTTCAATATTACGAACAAATGCTCGAAATTTTGTTCAGCTTAAATAAAACTGAGATTTAATTTCAATAACTTAGATTCTAAAATATAAGGTAAATACAATAAATAGAGTTTAATAAAATATAATCAGAAAAATTGTTATATTTTAATTATTTATGTCCTCATACGTACATATAATACTTTCTAAAGTTTTCACTCAACAATTTCCACAAAGGGCTTGCTTGGAGTACTTGTGCATTGTGCAAATGTTGGTGACTCTCTAGAAGTGACTTCTCACAGGAATATATAAGCTTTAAGATTTTAATTTTGTTGCCTGCAATTCATTAATCAATGAAAATGGGTTTCGTTTTTAAAATTTAGGCATTTCTTAAAAAAATATCATTTTTAATAATATACACTGCAATCTTAATACCATAAAATAATATTTATAAGACCGCGTTTGCCATTATCAATATTTTTTATACAAAAATATTACATTATAATTGAATTTTAATTTAATTAATAGAAATTGAAAACCCTGCCTCAATTTTATTTCTTCGTCCTTAAATAACTTTCTATAAATTAAGCCTGATATATTTCTGTAATGTTAGTTATTTTCTTTTGTGAAATAAAAATCGAATCATAGAAGAAGGTTAAATAACATTATTAAATAATATATTATTTAGTTACTGTTTTTTAATATATTTTGAGCTCATATTCTGTTCACTGTTAAATATGATACAATATATAATTTATTAATGTGGGAGTTGAACCATTTCTAGTTACTCAATATGAAGACAGACACTCCTTTAATTTTCTATACAACAATAAGAGTGATCAATAATCCGAAGGAAGTCGTAGATGTGTTCTGTAATTTTCTCGAAATAGATTACGTGTCTCGAGCAGAGAGCTTGAAACACCGATCTGTTACAAATTATGTTTGATGCTATGTGTGAGTGAGGCTCTTTACCATTCTATGAACATATTGTATTTCATTATTTTTTATGTTATGTATTTAGAAAAAGACCTATGTATTTCAGATTAAATCTATAAAATATTACAGACTATTCCTTAAGCGTAACCTTAATGTTACAAATAAATTTTACTGTCTTCCAAAACTGTCGTAAAAACTTCATGGGATAGCTACCTATTTAATACTGAATTCGTCTGTTTATATAAAGAAAAAAATATATTATTATTTTATTATCTTTCATTATTATTTACGTGTTAAATTTTATTTCAATAATTATTTTAATAATATTTTTACATTTTCAACACGTCAAAAACATATTGAGCAAATTAAATTTCGCTGTCTTTCAAACTGTCAATAATCCAAATGTAAGAAAGCCGAGTTAATTTTTCTTATATACTTTAACTGAGAAATATATGTACATACTCGTATACTACATTTATAGAAATAAGTAAAAAACACATGAAATTTTTATTGAAATCACAAATACAAAATGAATTAGTTATTATTTGAACAAATTTATAAAAAAGATAAAAGATTTGGCTGAATACTGTTTTACGAAGAAGTGAAAACCATAATAGTTATAAATTTCAGATCTAGAACCACTTCACAATCAATATCTACATACATATGAAATCGTATTTATTTATGATAGAGTGATTTGGAGTTACTGCAAAATTATTAAATTACTACTTAGGATACTAGTATTAGGATACTTTGATACTGAACAAATAAACTTAAAACTTGGCACGAGATTAAAAGACTCGCAACTACGTTCCTTTGTTAAAGCCTTGGTCCCTTGTGCTTGTAATATAGGGCATGATAAAATTTTATTCATGAATTTTAAGTTGCTTAACTTGACATTGTTTCATTTCCATTTTCGAGAACTTGCTTTGTATGAATATTTAAAATAATACCTACATTTTAGGCTCTGCACCGCTTTTGTTACAATATTCGGCCTTATGTAATTTTTGTTTTGTGAGTTCCATCAAAACTAGTCACAAATTTAGCTTTACATATATATTAAAAAAAAATATGATAGTGGTGGCCTAGAGGTGAAAAAGACCCGCCTCTCATGCATGAGGGCGCGGGTACGATCCTGGCAAGTACCAATGTGATTTTTCCGAGTCATATGTACTTTCTAAGAGTATTTAGACACCACTGACATAATATGGTGAAGGAAAACATCGTGAGGGAAACCTGGACTAATAATTTCACAATTATAAGTTTGAAATCACCAACCCGTCTTGAGCAAGCGTGGTGATTAATGCTCGAACCTTTTCCATGTGAGAAGAGGCCTGTGCTCAGCAGTGGGCTCTGATAGGCTTTAATTTATTTATTTTTATTTATATATTTAAGTTAATATATTGAGTAAAACATGGTTTGGGAGATCAAATGTGTTTCTAAAATATGTATATCTGAGCTATTATTCTCATATAATAAAAATTCTATAATCCAATATGATCCAAAAACAGAATTCATCCTCGTGTTTACTAATCTGCTTAATTTATAGTTATCTTTTAAACGATACCACATTTATGAAACTTGTTATTAGTTATAAAGAAAAAACATTATATATGTATATATTAATTTTTAATACTTATTATATTATTGTATAAATAGACATTAGAAGTTACAAACGAAATTTACCCTACATATACATATACGTTTAAAGGAATGATAGGTTGTCGTTCGTGTTCTGTTATCAATACATTGTAACAGATTTGATAGTCCAGTCATTTCATGGTGAGCTGTTGCGAGCTGAAGTTCTATATCAATTTACATAAATGTATTTTGATATTAATTATTGTTTCAAATTTCAAAGATCCTAATCATTGCATGTGGTATCTCTCTCAGTGCAAAATATATGTTAAACAGTAATAAACGGTTTAAATATGGTATAACCATAGCTTATCCTAATTTTGCTGGGAAAAAATCCTATTATTAGACATTTAATACACATATTCTTAGGAGGAATTCGTATAAGGAAAAAATTTGCATTGGTCTTATTGATGGTGGTTTTCTTTCTTTATATATACATATATAAATAAAGTTAAAAGCTAACATTATAATATATATCAATATCCCTATACGCGAGATTTATCTTTCAGTAGATATATTGATCTCATAAATCCCAAATCAGAATACAATCACGAGCCTGACCGTTTGGAGTCAGTGACAGTAACTAAGTGAGATTTATTAGAGCTGAAACATTTGCAGTACCATTCGCAGTGCTATGTTTTAAAAACAAGTTCAACAGGAGGAGAAGTCTTTATTGTTAATGAAATACAATCTGCATAACATTTCAGCAACTTTATCTTCTTCTTCTTCGTCTTTGATTAATCCCGACTTAAGAGACGTCACTTTTAAAATATGTGTAAATATCACTGCTCTCATATTAATCATATTGTAATTATCTTGAACTGAAACCCTACTGTAATTAATATCGCTGTTTACATGTAAACTCATTAAAAATATGGTTTTCATAGCCGCTTTTTATTCGCCAGTGCACATCATTTGAAACCAATAAAATTATGATTCCGTGTGCATTGAATCCAGCTTAAAATTAATCCGTTTTCCTTTTGAGCCAATTACTTACTTTGGTATTAAAACAAAAATACAAAGAATTATTTGCAAAACTATGCCTTTGTTTCCTCCAGCGAGGGAAGTCATGAATAATCGTATGTTTCTAAGAGCATTGTTAAAGATTTAATGTGTAACTAATATGTTAACTTCACCTTTTTCTTAATATCATTTATAATATTCCGCCAGTCATATACTTCTTGAAGCAGTCAGCATCTATTTAAAACTTAAATATATCTAGAACTGCTCGTATGTGAAAAAATGAGATAATTTTCGTGATTCTCTCCACCTTTCAAACTGTTTAGACTCGGATTATATTGTACAGTAAATTAAAATTTCTATTTCATACGTTTTAATAAACAGAAAGTTCCTTTTCTAAGTGATGAAGTTGTAAGATGAGGAAAAAGGATTCCTATATACAATGAAACTGATTAAAAAACTAATTTCATTACACAATAATATATTAAAATTATTTCTTTTATTAAATTAATTCGAGTTTACAGATTCATCTAAAATATAATAAGGATTAAAATTATTGTAGATTTTCCTTAATTTTGTAGTAATCAAATATTTTATTTTTAGTAGTATCATCCCTAAGAGGAGCTTAGAAAAATGTTTTGTCATGTCATTATTAAGAACTGAAAGAAAATTATGCAATAGCAATAAAATTAAAATTAAAATTTATATACACAGATTTAACTTTTATTTTACAATTCATTAATTTTATAAATATAAATACGAAAATAATTGAGTTACTATAGTAGACTATAGTAGGAATAATCTTCGACAAATGAATAGGAGATTCGTGCAGACTCTTTCAGAAGTATTCCATATTTGTAACAGCTGCGTTCTGAAATTAAGTAAATTATCAAACTTTTATAAAGCCGGAATATATTGGCGTTGAAAATTATAGAAATTGTTAGTGGAAAGTTATTGCGTTTAAAGATATATTTTTATTAATTAATCAAGGAAGAGATTAACACTGTCAAACAATATCTGCCAAAATATATGTCTTTTAATATGAACTACCGGTCGTTGGACACGGCATCATGAAGCGATAGAAATGTAAAGGTAAATTTAATTTAATATATATCAATAAAAAACTGAAGCGAAAAGAATCAATAATACTTATATCGATAAAAATGCTCATCCAGACCAAAACGAAAGCTCTTTGTTACAAATGACTATATTTTTCAAATTTTTTAACAATATACGAACCGAACGTTTAGGATAAATTATGTTTATTTGCTCTGCAGTTAATAAAAGTGATTATATTTTCATTAAAATCTACAAAAAAAAATCTATTTAAAACTTGTATTAAATATATCTCTACTTCAAACCACAAACACGACTTGACTTCTTAAATACTTATTTATTACATGTATATATTTTCTTGTACATCCAGCTCCCTGTTTTCCATATATGTATATTTTCCAATGAATATCCTACGAGCTAGCTAGCTGGTAGATGAATTATGCATGAATCGCTTGCTTGTCTATTTAATATTGGCTGAACAATTAAAGATAATCAAATTGCAATCATAGTACCTGAGCAGCTTAGAATTGATTAACAATTTAAACTAACCTGAGCAAACGTGTTTGTTAGGGTCAAATAAAGATTTTTAATATCTATACAGGCTGTCTAGATATGCGTAATGTATTTTATGAAGATTTGTATTAAACAAAGATAGATAATATTAAGAATAGTTTATTCTTATTAAATCTAAATACATACTTAGTCTGATCTCAATTGAAGCTAGTCGTCTCAAATTATCTTTTTATGTCATTAAGTTTGTTTATTGAATAAATTCATTACTTTGTTTTAACTTTTATATATGTGTGTGTCGATCAATTATTTGGCTGTTAATAGGCGACACTTGGAAACAGACAGACGTTTGTCTAAATAGTTTTATTTGGAGTTATTTATTTAAATAACATTATTATATTTAATTATTTTTTTAGTTACCATTAGACTGAAAAACAATTTTAGCGTTTATAAGACTTACCTTATTTCTAAAGGGCTTTTAAATTGAATGTTGTAAAATGTAGGATTAATTATTCACACAGTGACTGACGGTTAGCTATTAACTAATTGTGTAAGTCAAGTTTAATCAAGAAAATTGCAGTTGACATTTGATAGAGGCTTTGGAACAGTATCCAAATGATACTTCAGGAACATCATTCGCCTATATTATACATACATATTCCCTCTCAGAGCTATGTCAAGCAGTATGCTTTATTTTTTATATAGTAAAAACGTTCTACATTGTACATACAAATAATAATTATTAAATTCATTGTACTTTAGTACATACTTTTCATTTTAAGAATATCTTTTGAATGAATGATACATGTCATGAAAATTTTAATGTTTATACTCTCTAAGGGCAGCCAAAAATATACGAGAAAACTAATACACGAAAGTTTGAGATGAATCAAGGACTTTTCTGTTATTTTTAATGTACACCCATGAATTAAATGTAATTTGTTCGATTGATTTTCAGTTGTTCTCGTAGCAACGTTTTATTGTTAAGATAACACATAAATCTTTGATGTTCATAATATTTCAAATATGCATTTGCATGGGTTCACATATACTAAATCTCCGGTTCTTAATTATGACTGCTAACGTTCATTCATTCGTTCTGTTCGTTGAATCGTTCAGTATCGATGACAACTAATATAAAGTTTATTCAGTCATTCAGTCGCAGTATGAAATCATATGTGCGAGACAGGCTAGTTTGTTCTCAATACGTAGAGTGTGAAATTCAATGCTTTAATTATTAACATTTATTTTTATTGATAAATTAATTTATAGACTATATATTTGTATATTAAAAAAAAAATAACAATTTTGAGATTTAAAAAAATATATTTAGAATTAAGTTACTTTTTCAGTTTTTAAATACAACTCTTTTCAAAAAGAATCAAGTCGCAAATTAATAAACAGAGAAATTTGGTATAGTACAGCACAGAACTCTTGCTTACGCAAACCACAAATTTCGTTCGATGTTTACATTCCTCTATTGTTTTTAAAATTATAGAAATTAGTCCCATTCATAGAAGTATATTAAGTATATTTTGTTTTTATATATTAAATAATAAATTTATGTTAAAAAAAAATTGCCCACTTGTTTTATATTTCTTTATAAATTTTTAGTTACAATTAAAGTATTAACAGAATTACCTAATTGTCGCGAATATTTTAATAATTCGGTTATATTTTTAAAACGATTACATTTAGTGAATTTTCATTTTTGCGACGTGAGTAATTAATGAAAATACTATAACACAGTAAGTAATTAACGAGCAATTTTTCGTTCATATTCATGTGACATATCTATAAAAACAACCTCTTAACAGGTGGCAAGCGTAAAACTTATTCCCCACCGACGAGACGCGGTATTAAACAATACGATTGAAAGCATTTCATTTCCATATATTTAAATAAACATTTTATTTATTTTGGAGCTGAATATTCCACAAGTATCGATACTCATTAAAATAAACTTTCATAATCCTCAATGTTAACGAATATTTCAATTGTCTGACGTCTAAAATTAAATTATTTTTCAATACAATATTGCAACGTGCAAATGTTTCATTACATAGTGTAAAATCTCTGTAATACTATAAAATTTATATTCTTATTTATAACGTAAGAACTAGTTAATATGAAACATTAACTTATACTGAAACTAACTAAGAAATATTATTTAATTTTAATAGAGAACATTAATCTAAAAATAAGAGTTTTTGACTTACATGTATAATAAAAATAGACAATAATGGATATTAACTTCACGTAATTCTCAACTGAGTGATATAATGACAGAGAGCTAGAGAGAACAAGAATAGACCGAATCTTCTTCATTAATAACCTAGTCAAGAAATCTTTAAGGACGCAAAGAACTAGAATAGACCGAATCTTCTTCATTAATAACCTAATCAAGAAATCTTTAAAGAGGCAAAAAACAAGAGAATAGACCGAATTTTCTTCATTAATAACCTAATCAAGAAATCTTTAAAGAGACAGAGAACAAGAACAGACCGAATCTTCTCTATTAATAACCTAATCAAGAAATCTTTTAAAAGGCATAGAAGAAGAATAGACCGAATCATAGCCATTAATAACCTAATCAAGAAATCATTTAAAGAGGCAAAGAAGAAGAACAGACCGAATCTTCTTCATTAATAACCCAATCAAGAAATATTTAAAGAGGCAAAAAACAAGAGAATAGACCGAATTTTCTTCATTAATAAACTAATCAAGAAATATTTAAAGAGACAGAGAACAAGAACAGACCGAATCTTCTTTATTAATAACCCAATCAAGAAATATTTAAAGAGGCAAAAAACAAGAGAATAGACCGAATTTTCTTCATTAATAACCTAATCAAGAAATCTTTAAAGAGACAGAGAACAAGAACAGACCGAATCTTCTCTATTAATAACCTAATCAAGAAATCTTTTAAAAGGCATAGAAGAAGAATAGACCGAATCATAGCCATTAATAACCTAATCAAGAAATCATTTAAAGAGGCAAAGAAGAAGAACAGACCGAATCTTCTTCATTAATAACCCAATCAAGAAATATTTAAAGAGGCAAAAAACAAGAGAATAGACCGAATTTTCTTCATTAATAAACTAATCAAGAAATATTTAAAGAGACAGAGAACAAGAACAGACCGAATCTTCTTTATTAATAACCCAATCAAGAAATATTTAAAGAGGCAAAAAACAAGAGAATAGACCGAATTTTCTTCATTAATAACCTAATCAAGAAATCTTTAAAGAGACAGAGAACAAGAACAGACCGAATCTTCTTTATTAATAACCTAATCAAAAAATCTATAGAGAGGCATTTCACTATTTCGACTCTGTCAGGTTCGGTTATTGCCATCATTTACAATCCGAATGGCGATTAAGACTTACATACATACATAATACTTTACAATTCAAGACGGAATTCTCCCGCATTCTAGCATGGCTATAGCATTTCTTTTTACCGTTTGTTAATTTCAACAATTAAAATTAATGTGCAATTTTGATAAAGTGACAGAGATTATGACACGGCTATAAAAGGCACCTCAGTCCTAATAATTTAATTACTATGACTGCTGGTGGTTGCGACCTAAGTTGTGATAGTCCAAATAAGTATTTATTTTAGTTCCAAAGTCAGTTGTGGCTTCTAAATAGTTCAAGTTATATAAAACTAACTCAATCAACTCTTAAAATTTAATGAAACTTATTTTTTATAGTGATATTGCTTGAGCATCTGTCAATAAACTGCCGCTTAATATGAAAACTCACTTCAATTACAAATGTATGTATGATATAATAAGACTTTCGTGAGGATTCATTTTATTAAAAGTAATATTTTCGAAAGAACTACCCGTTTTTTATTATTTTAAACGACATACTAACGGCGTTTCGGTTACTTTGGAGCAACCGCGATCACGGGCAGACGAGATAACAAAAAATCATAGCGTGAGCAAAAATCGAGTAGTAAATCCAAAAACATTGAATTTCTTTCATTTTATGTTTGTTTTGAATATTGTAATTAACGGCAATGTCAAAGTAAAAAAGAAATTCATATAAGACAAATATATTTCATCCACTTTGCGATTCGCTTTGACCATGTTCCCTAAATATAATCGTTACCAAACAACAAAATTTTGCAAAATTTATCCTTATTTTATTATAATTAAAATATATTTTTGAATAAAACAAATAAAACAGTTTTCACACAACTTATTTTCGCTTCAGAGTTTTTATTTTTTATACTTTTAACGATCTGATAAACAATAGAGGTAGTTGCTTTAAAGTGTTTATCGAGTATTTTTTGTAAGGCCAATGTAATATACATAAATACATGTATCTTCTTAAAATTTCCTAGGTTCGTAATTGTCAGGTATTGAAGTTATTGAGGAGATTGTATATAAAATGTACATAAAAGATATATGTATATATTACTTAATTAAAACATTCAATCATTTCTGTAACAAATTGTCTATTTTCATAACATTAAGTATGGTCTCTCTTATTAAGCAGCTTTTTTGTCATAAGCGAGCAAAATATTGGAGCGAGAAGAAATTTACACCACAACTGAACAATAGCTTAATGACATTTACATTTTAATTAAATGTACTCGTACGAGCTATTTGTTTTTTGGATAGCTTTATAATCAGTAACCAAACTGTAAACACATTGTAATAGGCTTTACTTACTAAATAGCGAGAAATTGAAAGTTATGTTTGATTTCAATTTGGTTCAGATTAAACTATAACAAATGAGTATGTTAACTTTTGGATAAAATTTTACGGAATTTTGCTTTAATGTATATTAAAGTAGTTGCAAAAATTTATTTATTTATCTGTTTAATTTATTAAAATCAGAGAAGAAAGTCAATATTTTTGTAGTAATTTTTAATTTAAATGTAGCCTACGTCGAAAATCTTTGTATCCAAAAAATAATAACACTCGCCATGACAGTATATGGTGATTTGTTTTTTATAAAAAATTTGAAATACATATGTATCCAAAAATAACACGTATATTTGTAACTGGGTAAAGCTAATGTAAAAGTACTATTATGAAAATATGTGAGTCGAGAATTGCCAAAGCGTGAAAATTACGTTAGAAACTTTTGCAAAAGTTTACCTGAGAATTTACTTCAAACAGAAAACACCAGTCACCAACATTTCCACAACTTCGCACACAATTTTAAATTCTTAGAGCTCTATCGTAATTTGAGCAAAAGCATTAATAATATAGTTATTTCGATGTCAATATTGAAATTATACCATTTTTATTAAGATATGCTCCAATTATAACAATATGATCATTAAATAAGCAGTATTGTTTTACCATTTCAATACCTAAATTACCTTGAGTATCAAAATCTTGTAACAAGAAAATATACTCGATAAAATGTTATTTTCTTAAGTAAAATAATACAGAAACGAAGTCTAATATCATTGATTCATATTAATGACAAAAATCTCAAATTATCCTTCTTTGAGGACTCGTCTTTTGTATTCGGATCACAAATGTTTTATTCCAATTACGAAACATATTTTCATTGTCTAACCCAAAGTATTATTTGAGATATAACATCAAATAAATTAAGCCGTATAGATATTATTTTGGCATTAAAATAAATACATTTTAGGAAATTATGGTACAAGTTACAATATTGCTCAAGAGCTTTTGCAACCCTCTCTTCTTATATACATAAGATATAATATTTTGATGTGAATAACACAATCAAATAAAAGGTTTCATGGTACGAAAAGATTTTATTGTTAAGTATTCTACCAAAATTACAATCTACACACGGTTCACAATAAAAAGCTTACAACACTAACCCGTAAGAAAGGAAAATAGATTTAAAGCTATTAATTTACAATGTCGATTCCAATATCACTATTAAAATAAATATGATCTATTTTACAAGTTCTTTTCGTGGCAACAGTTTCGTTATACGTTATACAATTTAAAATAAATCACAGATAACATATATTTGGTGTTTGGGTATGACACGTGAATAAATGTAAGTAATGTTTTTCGGATTATACTACGCGACTTTATTTTTTTTATAACAAGACCAACTGACAGACATTCACATCTCGTCTGCCCGTGATCACGGTTGCTGAAAAGTAGCCGAAACGTCGGGATTATGTAGTTTGAAACAAAAATAAAGTCGCGTAGTATAAACCGAAAAACATTAGTATCATTTAAATGAATAAAACTCGCGAAAATCTCAGATCTCGTCACGTGAATAAAATTATATTTTTCTTTACATATGATGTTCTGTGTTGATTCTTATATTTTGTACTGAATTATATTATAATACTGATAATCACCCATTGACACAGTTTCAAGATATATCTGCGATATCAAAGAATTTTGAAGTATAACAACATATTCTATTTTTAATTTAACCCTATCAGAGCCCACTGCTGAGCACAGACCTCTTCTCACATGGAGAAGGTTTGAGCATTAATCACAACGCTCGCTCAATACGGGTTGGTGATTTCAAACTTATAATTGTGAAATTATAAGTCCAGGTTTCCTCACGATGTTTTCCTTCACCGTATGTCAGTGGTGTCTAAATACTCTTAGAAACTACATATCACTCGGAAAAATCACATTGGTACTTGCCAAGATCGAACCCGCGCCTTCATGCATGAGAGGCGGGCCTTTTAACCACTAGGACACCACTGACTTACAGTTACATATTCTATTTTACCCAATTTTTATTGCTGTGTTTTTTAAAAAAAATATTAAATATACTAGTGTCAAATAATTTGCTATTTGTCAGGATAGATATTTAAATCTGCTTATAATATTTATCTATTCTTAAAAAAATAACAATCATATTATAATTTCGTTCTGGTTATAGGGATAATAATTGTGTGAGTCATCCGTCAAGTAACTTCTTAATCGGGGTGGTGTAAGTAAATTTTTACGTAAATGAAAGTAGCAATTACGTATCCATCATTATGATGATGACTATAATGATGGATGCGTATGAGAAACAATACTTTTATATTAGTCCCAGAGTATTCGCGAACTTAAAGGAAAGTTGTGATAATAGAGCATACGGTTCCTTGGAAAACCAACATCCCCAAATAAAATTCCATCAAGGTCAATAAATATTACGAGCTCACTAACGAACTCACTTGACATACGTTTGTCGTGGATTTGTGCTCGGTAGAAGTGTAAGCGAAAGTCATAACTACTAAATCTCTCTACAGCCTACTAAAAGACTTGGGCCTGTCCAGAACTAATATCAATTCATGCTTGGAACGTACTTAGAAGGCAGCCCTAGTAGATTCTTTTCAAATATGGTTAGGTAGGGAGAGGAGCTCGGACGGTGGATGTGAGCATGTAACGCACGTTAGATAGGTGCCCCTTAAACTGACACGGTCTGGATCGCAAGTCCAGACACTGTTGAAGCTCCTCTGCCTTCAACGCGATGGACCCGGCACGCACATGTGAATCCTTTGAATGCTAAGAGCATATAAACAGAATTAAGTTTAACGTAAAGATAAAAATAAATCTTTGCAATCACAAAATTCATTTCACTGAAATCAAAACAAAATAAATAAACTATACTATTTAAATAAGTTATTCTTTACAAAACAACATAAAAGATTCATTTGGGAAGTAACAATGTATGTTCTAAAGTCAATAAGAAAATAATAATAATTCAAGATAATTGTAACCAAATGAAAACAATTAATGTCATTTTATTATTATTTTTTTCATACATACATATGTATTTAATTGTTAAAAACGGAAGCCTCAAAGTGGTGGTTTCGTTCAATCAAATAAATGAAACAAAAGAAGTTTTTTCATACAAAAAAGTTTATACGAATATTAATATTTCCTCCTCCTGTTAAGACTTGCAAGTTACCACACGGCTAGTGCAACAAAACAATAGCGCTTTCAACATATTGTCAGTGTCCGAGAGATCTCAAAAGGAAGAAAGTAAATGAAATATTCATAAGTGGATATAATTTCATTTGAGTTAAATATTTAATCATTAATATTGCATTAAATTATATAGAAAGTGTCAGTTTGTTCACTGGCAGTTATACACATATTTTCATTTTATTTCCGTTTTAAAAATTATTAACATCGTGCTAAAATTGTATTATATGATAAAATATATTCTTTATCCAATAAATTAATTTAAAAACACATATTAAAGCACATTTTAAATTATTGACAATGTAATTAATTTCAATGGTATCGATAAACCGTCTTGCGGTTTATCGATAGGGGATTTTAAATTGTAGCCACAACTCTTGAATGCCTTTTGGGAAATTATATTTATAAAGCTAAGAATATTTCTCTTGATTTTGTTATATCGAAGTCTTTTCCAGTGTTGAATAACAAAGTGACAGCTTATTTGCTTATACAAGTACATCCTGACTCGTACTTATTTATGAATATGTATAGGAAGGACACTTTTGCGAGAAATCAAATAATTGTACACATTATGCATCATATCTTCAATTTCCCATTAAATAAAAAAGTATTTTATTTCTCGTCTACATCAAAAGCTTAACAATAAGGCACGTCTATAGCAATCCAGAAAATAATTACAATCTCTGTAAGTAGTTCCTTATCAATTGTATAAAATCTAAGTCATACGAAAAAGCAGAACTAATATAACGTATTGACTTCAACTAAATGACTGGCATCGTGTAATATTTCAACTAAGTAACAAGTAACTTAACTAATATCGTATTCATTTCAATGGCTATTACCCAGCACAATGTTGAACACAGCAAATCAAGATTCAATCATAACGAAACCGAATATCCATTTTAATTCTTTTTAATAGAATATATACATATATAAATAAAAGTTTAAAAAATCTCTCTTGCAAAAGTTTGTAACCAGAAATTTCAGATAAAAAACTAGTTGTTAGCCAATACTTAAAAAAAAGAATAAAAATAATGGAATTACACAGTTCAAAAACATTTTTTTTAATAAAAAATACGTCATTGCATTTTAGATTAATCTTTAACTTGTTAATATTCAATACATCCATCAGTCGTATATATAAGTAAGCTTGAAGCATGTATATTCAAAAGAGTAAAAACATATATAAGGTACTAAATAAGTCATTTAAAATTTGACACTCATAAAAAATTCATGGAACTCTATTTAACTTCAACACTAAGCGAATTCCCTTGTGACTGTCGTGTAGGACAAATTTATTTCGTGAATTTTAAATATAATGTCATTGTTCTATACAGAATTCATTTTACATAAAGTATAATATAAATAGTATAATACCCTCCTGTATATTTATTTTATAAAACGTATTTTTTTGTTCTTGACTATAATTATTCCCACGAAACGACCATGTCGTGCCGAGAGAATGAAATTGGGATAAGAGTAATGTGGTTTTATCTTATTAAAATTAAATAAAAATCATTTCACCGTTAGCCTTTTTTGTTTATAATAAGAATAAAGACTAAAATTTATAAGGAACAACCTTAAATTTGTATAACAAATGTTAAAACTGTTGCTAGTCTTGAAACTGTTGAAGTGTTGAAATTGTTGTAAATAAAAACATGTTGATATTTTGTTAACTTTCAATGTTTTCATGAAGTAAACTTCGTGGCTTTATTTTGTCATAGCAAGGAATTCTCATCACCAATATAGGACTATATAAACAGTAAATAGGGTTTGATTCTCGTTGAATCTTATAAATCAATTAATTAAATTTTATTCTATTAGGCACGAAAACAATTTTTAAAGATACTTAACACCATATTAACACTAATATCATTAAAAAAATGTATGTATTTCATTTACCAAGAGATATTGTACTCGTGCATTCAATAAGAAAGATTTAATTCACGTATATTCGAGATAGTATATACAATTCTCAGAATTCAAATGTCGTGTCTCTCGAGAAACCTAATAGCCTCACGTACTGTACTTAACACTGAATTTAATGTCATTTCAGGATGTTGTGAAGAAAACTAAAATTAAAGAAATATTATGAACAGAGGTCGTGCTTTGAAATACATTAAAAATAGCACCCGGAAGATTTGAATAAACTCTATTTCGAAAAGCTGATTAAAAAAGTTAGTTTTATAATTTAAATGGCCTGTAGTAAAACATAATCCATTGTTTTTTATCCCAAATATAAAATGTTAAATTTAAATACTATAACTTTTAACCTGTAAATATTAGCCTCATATTAATCTATAAATCCACCCGTTTTTTTTTTATTTTCCAACACCAGTTGCACATCGATAATGAAATGATATTATTTTTTAAATATCCTTTTACATAATAATATCACGTATGAAATAAACACAATAGCTGTAAGAAAATTACACCGCGTAAAATAGAATACATATTAAAACACAGCTGACAGCACTAACATCCATTATTTTTCCTAAAGTTCAGTTTTAGTTTTTAGCTAATTATTGTAAATAAGATTCGTGAAATATTATTTTTTAATATATTCCCATACATGATAATAATAAAGGACCATTTATGTGTTACAAAATATGAAACATTGAGATGTACACTGTAAAATAAATAAATTAAAAACATTTTTTGTTCTGATGTAAATTAAAATAGTTGTTTTAAATTTTAATACTATATATTAGAAGAGATGAACAAGCATTTAATTAATAAATCAAAAACTGTGTAAAAAGTAATGCGTAGTAATGGTTAGATAATTAGATGTTAAGAGTAATATGTTTACTTTGTCGAAAGATGGCTAAAGTATGTGCATTGTACAGTTTTCATAGAAATATGTTGGTTGAGTGCAAAGTCGAACATAACTTTTAGCCTCAAAAACCTAATCCGACCTTTAACATTGCGACATAAATAAAAGCGTATATAAATGTTGGTACTTTTAGTTTGTTACATACATATGTTCCGACATAAGAAACTAAACCAAAGAACTGTATAACTATAAAATTGTTACGGTTAAGTTGAGTTCGGTCTAACAGATCCATACAGGGGCGTAGCTCAGATGGTAGAACGGTCACCAAGCATGCAAGATTTACAGATCAATAGCAGTCCCTCCGGGGTCATTTTTTTCGTCACGGTTGTAGGCGAAAGCGATCGTGGAACTTAATTTATTGAGATTTCTGGCGACTCTGGCTGCCAACGTCCATCCCAAGAAACTCTAACAAAATCCGTATTTTCCTGAACCCAGGTGCAGATATAGACCTTTTCAAAAAGCAAAAAAACAGGTCTAATATCTCTTTGTACTCAGTGATCGTGCCGTTTCACAAAACAGTAACTCACTAAGAAAGGAAATAAAACAACAAATAATATCGAAAAAAGTTTGCTATTTTAAAACCAAATGTTCTTTTAGCATTTTCTTCCAATCAAATTAATTAGTTTTGAGTCGAAAAAACTTACATTATCAAAAAGTTTAATTGGCCATTTGATTATTACGGTAAGACGATTATTACGGTATTACGATTATTGTTGCATTCAAGCTATAGAAATAAACATAACTTCAAATATTTCTTGATTAGCTATTCAGGTTTTGGTTTTTGCATATAAACAAGCCAAGCTGTTGATTTTCAACGTTACTCGTAGATAAATGACTTGTTGCCGTCGGAGGCATTTATTACCCAAACACGAAGGACCATTGTATATTAAGAGCGAATATGTGTACAATGGACGATTTTATAAGCAACTGACATTCAAAAGTCTCCTAAAGTTGATTAATATTTCAGTAAAATAATTCATGTAATTTGATTTATTAAAATAAATTATGTGTATTGTATTATCTAATTTATTAAACAGTGTATACCGTCGGACCTCGAAATGCTTATTTCTGTTTTTAAATGAACCTGGAAAAGAAAAAGAACAGACTCAAATGACAATTTGATGTCATAAGAAGTCATCTACATAACTAAACCAAAATGGAAGCGCTGCGCTAAGCTCATTTTATAAATCAATTTCAATTTTAAGTCGTAATAAGGAATTGATGCGAAAGAAAATTTCTAATACTACGCTATAACTATTAACTATGTTCATATATATATGTATATATTAGAAAGTAGCGAAAAGGTGACAAAAATATTTTCGTAATGCCAACTCACATTATCACGGACAATGAAAGTAAAGTATTTTATAACGATATATGAAAGATTCGCTTTGATTAGATTAATTGCCGATAGATTATACGATAGTCTTACAATTTTAGAATTAGGATATTATATGGAGTTCATACAAAAGTTCTCTTTACTGTCATGATAAAAGCTACTGGCTGATTTTTTACTAACTTTTAATCAGTCCTTTTTCATATTTTCATATTTATATTGATTGCATATTTCCCTCCAAAGTTCTACCCATCAATTATATATAGAATTTACTGAACTTCTCAGGCAGTTGAAACCTTCTGAATTTAGTTAAATAAATGATAAACGAATCTTGCGATAAATATTTAAAACATCCTTCTAACTTTTTTCATTTAAATTAATTACTTATTTACAATTCATTACTTATTTACATCCTGTCATGTTATTTACATCCTGTCATGTTATTTTTTCTACCACATTTTATATCGATCATGATTTAAATTAACATTATAATGAATTTGTCGCAATAACTTATATATGGAGAGCGATTTTATTGTAATATTTTTTATTAGTATTCAACACGTTTTGTTATAGTAATATTTTAACATTTCTACTATGAATACAAGGAATAAATCGTCCTTAAATATTGAGTCCCTCTCGTCTTTCCTCATTAAGTTGCTGACCGCGTCCCCGTGGTTTTTAAGACCAATATTTCTAATTACACGAAGCAAATCGGTGAGGTAACACATTAACAGGATTCTTAATCGAATTATCTTTTGAGATACATTAAATTAATTACTCTGTGCTACTTTAAAAATATTATGTTAGAAAAATTGTTGAAATGAAATTTTTATAAACGAAGAATAAAATGTATTGAAATCTATTTACTGTATCTCAAGTAAGAGATTATTAGATTATTTTAACCTGGTATTTGTACAAGTAATTGTATTTCAGTCGCACCTCGGTTTGCAACTTTAATGGTTGTATATTGAAGACGTACGTACGGAATCACACAGAATATATATTTGAATTAGATATATAATTATAAACAATTATTTAATTACTCGACAAGTAATAACTATCTGTACTCATTTATATTATATTTGACTAATAATATAAGTTGAACTAATGAATAAAGAGTGTTGCATACTATACACAAAAAACGCAATTAGAGAAAATTGAAGATACTAAGAATTCATGACATTTTAAGATTTAATAAAAGTAATTGATAGAGGTTTTGAATTTATTTTCCACTAAAAAATAAAAGCAATATTGTCCTTGTTAGATAATTATTATAATCAGTAAATGAGTCATGAGTATATTCTGAATTGGTATTAACAAAGACTTCTTGAACTGACGACAGTAGGTTGAGACGAAACCTCTTAGCACTCGATTGATTCACCGTGCGGGTGCCGGGTCCATTGCGTTGCAGGGAGAGGAGCTTCAACAGTGCTTGGGACTTGCGACCCAAGTGTAGGTTTAAGGGGCCCCTATCTAACGCGCGTTAAACGCTCACCTCTACTGTCCAAGCTCCTCTCTCTACCTAACCACATTTGAAAGGAACCTACTAGGGCTGCCTTCGAAGTACGTTCTAAGAATGTATTAATGTGTGTTCTGGACAGGCCCAAGTCTTTTAGTATAGGACAACAAAATGAATGAATAAAACCCCAATACGACATTAAAGTTAGGTGATTTATAAAACGTTACACAAGCAACTTGTACAAAAAAAATATTTACATAGAATTAAGTTAAATTAACCTTTAGATGATAATCAATGAGTACGAAATCTTTTTATTTGTTTATTGAATTACATAAAAAGCCACTCAAATATATTTTATAGCAAATCTGTTTTGGTAATTCACATTTAACCAGCAAGTGGACTGGTAGCGAGGCGAAACCGCTTTTTAAGTGCATTAATATTTTTGCAATTGATATGCTTGAATATCAATCGTTTTCACAGTTAGCAATGATAATGGATATTGCTTATTTATATACATATATATACTTTAAAAAAAATTACATGGATCTTCAATGAAAGTTTTGAACAATTACTTTTAATACAATAATTATACGTACGTGATTCTTATAATGCACAGTCATTTTCTTTGGACTTAACTTGTAAGTGGTAGTGCCTAGCTGTGGTCAGTTACTACAGCTCGAACATGGATAGGCTCGAGCAGGGAAGTATAACCTTCTCGCAGAAGATCAGTGTGAAGTAGTCTGCGTTTCGTCCGATGAGTGAGAGGCCGGTTGCCCTTTCCCTATTCCCACCTTTTCCTGACATTCTCTTATTCCCACCCCACCCTCTTCCTAAACAACCAAGGCTTGCAACGCATTGAGAACAGAGATGTTATGTCTAAGGGCGACGATAGGTACTGCTCACTGAGTAGGCCGTCTTCTCGTTTGCCACCTTTAACATAAAACAAAATACAAACCCAATAACACTATTTAGGAGAATTATCTCTGAAGTTAGTTTTTAATTTTTATTATATAATAACATAGTAAATTAAAACCTACTCATAAATGTATTTAAAAGACGTTTAATATATTAAAATATAAATTAAGGTTTCTAATTTAAAAAGTTTACATAAATTTATCGAAAGTCCCGAACTAATTATGTACATTTTATGGCCATAAAAATAATATTTTTTTTATAAACCTGCAACAACTAGACTTCACACAACTGGACATAAATTTATACACATGAGTAATTTCTAGCGAGGAACAATTTATGCATCTAGAAATATAGGGAATGATTATGCGATAGCATGTCCCCAAAATGTGTTCGTACTGCAACATAAGGGATCTGGGTTATTTAAACAGGCTCTATACATTCTCCCACTATCAACACAAGGACCTTGTCGTTTTCTGAATAGTCTTGTTTCACTACCGAACTTTACCTACCGGATTATTTGTAATATTTGTAACAAACAAAACAAACATTTCTCATATAGAAAAGATGTTAAGAAAAATATCAATTTAGTTTATTTATGTGATATAGTCCGCTAAATTCTTATTGCTTGCTAAATGAAAACAATATTACTTTAACATCAAACTGTTGTCAAACAAGTGTAGTTTTGCTTTTTCTGTAAATATGCAAGTAATAAAAAAAATTAAGTACTTGATATTTGTCTGTTACTGATAATAATAAGTTAGTGTCATATACAATAATTATAAGATTCTAATTAGGCACTTGTAACCTTTTTCATATTAAACATGTTACAGAGTATCTGTGGGAAAATTATATACATACATTTTCAGAATTATGAAGCATTCTAAAAGTACATAGTCTACAAAGCTTTTGTGGGAAATATTGAGATATATTTAGCAGAATAAGAAAAAGTATAATATTCTTAATTTAAAGTTGCACTTATTTCAATTTTACTATCTTATAAAAAAAAACATTAATATTTCAAAAGCTATCACGAATATAATAATGTGCTGTTGCCTTGTTGTTTCGTGATTAATAGAATTAAGGAAGTTTAGGATATATGTAGTTAGTGAAGGAATCGTGTGTTGGGTGTGATATCAGGATTTGGCATGTATAAAGTATATCATTTTTTTAAGTTTTTACAGTTACTTAAAAAAGTTGCAGTAAGACAATAAACTGTATAATACCCCACAGCCTAGGAGATCCAAATATATAAGAGATCTGGAAACTAAACTCAATACTGCTCCTATTTCATAAGAACGTATGGTATTTGTTTTTAAGAAATAATATAAAATCAGAATTTAGCTTTATAGTTAAGTTTTGCCGAGTTGGTGCAATCTCACAGTTGCAAGCGAAAGCCTCCAAGTAATGATGATCCTTTATTATGATGATGGTCACCGGTGGGTATTTCGAAGGTATACCAGCACGTGTCCTAATGAATCCCACCTTCAGCCGCCTTTCTTTAGAACGAGGAGTACGCAAAATCCTAGTATCCTTTTCTAAGAAAACCAAAAAAAACATTTCATGTAATAGGACATGATACAATTGTTTTTGATTCACGAAGAAATCACTATTTATAATATTTTTTATAAGCACTCATTGTATTCTGTTATCGTTTTATTTAAAATTATTTAAATGAAGTGGTAGTAGTTCTGCTCTTTTTACAGAAAACAAACAAATTTTCTTAACATTTTCTATAAAGAAAAAAGAAACTTGTTGGACACTTTGCGAAATATTTGCTCGATTGAAATGCGACGTTGAAATTTTTTAGAACATATTTTAAAATACTCAAGAACTCAAAAATCATTCCCTGGTTAATAGTATAGAAATAATAAACAAGACACACAAAACGAAATCTTTAAAGCAAAAATATATCATACTTGTATTTCAATCTTAATGACACTTTACAGCATTTTTTATTTTTTACATAAACACGTAGCATAATTTATTTACTGACTCACTTTCGAATTATCACGTAAGTTTAAATATTATTCATAATACACATAAAAATATATGTGTACATGTATTTTTTTTTATATAAATGCTTCTCACCTGTCACTTATTTTATAAATTGGCGTCAATCAGGTTGTAGGTACAGCAGTTGATTGAATTAGCTTACAAACAATGCCAACTAATTAAAATAGTAATACGAAGTGAAATTGAGATTGATTAATTCATACCTCGAGTATTTCTGAATAATCTCGTACAATTTATTTCAGATAGTTGTTAAATATATTAATACAGAGGGTGTTTTTTCTTTTATATAATTAATGTCTGTAATTATCTTAAAATAATATTCATTTTAAATGCTTACACAAATATGTTTAACAATACAAATCAATGAAGACTCCACACTTCAATTTACAATTTCAGCCATTAAGGCCATTACATTCGTGTAACCATTTCATCGAAAAGTAATTTTATTTTGATACAAAATCAAATATTGGTAAAAGGAATATTTCATTAAAATTTGTACTCGCGAAAGTCTTTGATAATATAGTCACAAGAAGAACTCTCACAAAAAATTTATGATTTACATTATTCCTATGTGATTTAAATTTATAATATGTCCGAGAAGATTGTTTCTTTCTGAATTCTCTTTGAACATAAATATATTTTTCCATATTGATTAATAATTGTGGTAGTAACATAACGATCTGTTAATTTTGCATAAATAAACAGATTGTTTCTACCCGAGGGAAGTACCTACAACTAGTTATTGCATAATACAAAATATACTGAACGTTATAGAATAGAATAAAATAGATATTACCTGCACTTGGTTCAAAGCACGTACGACAAACTAGGGGCTTCGTCAATAATATCCTTTAATATAATAGTTGTTTGAGTTCCTTTTAAAGAACACCTGTTGAGGTCAAACCTGGATCTGTGTTCCATCTTTAACTTGGTTTGAAATTTTTATATTTTAGTATTTGATTTTCTGTGTAATAATCTGTTGAACATGGGTGTAAATGTGTGTAACACAAGAGAAATAATTTGTGGCAGATCATTACTTTATCTTAATAATGATAAGTCGGTAGGAGTAAAAAATTTTTCTCAAAAATCCATCCGTTTGGTGTTAAACTAAAGAACGATAAAGGGTATAAACTTATAATGTTTAATTATTAATACTAACTACTTATCCTACACGGAAACATCCTGCGCGATAAACACAGTTGAATGACCTTGATGGAGCCTCAAAAGTTTTTACATATCAGCAACGATAGTAGGTATAATAAAAATATGCTTTGTTTTTCAACTAAATAAATAACCAGGTATTTGGTGAATCGTTTGTATCGCTGCATTCATACATTTTAACTTAAATAATTTTAAACAACTAAACGTTTTTTAATGATAAATATGACAGTTATACTTTAAACTGGTCCGTGTCATAGATACATTGAAAATGTACTACGAAATGCTGGTTGGGGAAAGCTGTCGATTCATTCCACGCCACAGCACGTATCTCTCTTCCTTTTATTATTCATATTCTCACTTTGTCTTTAGGTACATTTATGAGAAATAGATTCTAGGTCAAAATGCGTCTTATATTTAATTAATAATGATACAGCGTACTTTAATAAATATGTTTAAAGGAACTATTACATTATGCAATTGTTTTATCACTTCATTTTTTATAATATCGTTATAGAGCAAGCTTTTGTTTGAATCACAGAGTTTAGGAAAATTGCTTCAATAATTGAGTCCCACTATTTCATCTGTATAAATGATACATGCATCTACTAGCACGGCAAAGTAAATAAGGTTTGTAAAATGTTATATGAAATCTGTCATAATACATTTAACTACTTGCGCTGAAATCACATCATCATCATCAGCCGAAAGACGTCCACTGCAGGACATAGGCCTCCCCCAAGGATCTCCACGACGACCGGTCTTGTTGGGGGCCTACCCACGCTGCGTCTTCCGGTTCGTGGTCGCCACTCAAGAACCCGTTGGCCCCATCGGGCATCGGTTCTACGAGCAATGTGCCCCGCCCACTGCCACTTTAGTGTTGCAATTTTTCGGGCTATGTCGGTG
>JAAAKD020000207.1:14178883-14423897 GCA_010014825.2 Danaus melanippus | reverse complement strand
GCAACAGGGCACACCAGCGACTGGCCGGTCCTGGCAAAGACCGGGCTTACTCCCTCGGAGAAAGGGGGCGATCCCGGCAATTAGGATCGCCCCGACGACGCCGAGCCTTCACAGGAGCCGGGTTACCGGCTTGCACCTACACCTGGGATCCCTCAAGCTGTAAATATTCTCTATCAGTTTGTAATATTTAGTTTAACAATAAGACGTTTAGGATAAAATTATTTGTGGTAATCATGGAAACAAATTATTAAGCCCAATGAAGCACATTAACAAAGTGGCGGCTCGGGTCTAATACTTTGTGAAATATTTTTCATAATGACATTTGTAGCTAAATCTTTCACTGGAACGCGTTTACTACGACGCTCAGGAATTATTTTATGAATGCATTTCTTTTATAATTTTGTAACTTTTTTTGATTTTCAGTAAAAAAGAGGATTATTAAAATTATTTACTTTAAGAAAAAAATCTCATAATGCAAAAGTATTTTCTTAGGTGCTTTTCAAGACAGTGAATTGAATGAACTGTATTATGTTAGAATTTGTAAAGTTTCTTTGATAATCTTGACGTTCCTGTTATTTGAAAAATAATTGCTTATCGATTTTCAGAAACCTCGTATCCAGATTTAAATTGTTATTAAGAATTGCTATGTTTTTTTAATAAAATAATCTTAATAAATAAAATTAATTACAGAACCTTTGTAACAGTCACTTGACTTAAATATAAAATACATATTTATATCCAACTATTTGCATATACAGTAATGAATTTTGGGGCTGTAATAAATTTGAAAAACCGATGTAGATTTGGAAAGCTGCTCTTTAATATTTCATGAAGGCCATGATGAAGACCGTCGGGAATACTGGAAGTTGTGAATCTGAATTTATACAGAAAGTTAGAAGTGAGAAAAGGTTATTTTATATAAAAGACGAAATATCCCAACAAATTATATGTTTAGAAGAACTTTTTACAACTGTAATACTGCTGGCATTCTTGGCAGTATCTTACAAGGACGTTGAACATATAATTTTGAAACATTTGAAAAATTTTGTAAAGGGTTAATTTTTTTTATGAAATTTTAATATTGTTTAACATTAATATTGTAATTATGATATCATATTTTTTACGTACAATCTATTTATTACAAGTGAATTTGCAGTATTTAGTTTTACAAGATAATTTATAAAATAATAAACTTTAGCTTGACGTCTTATTAGTGTTTCTTGAATACCTTTATTAAATTCTATAACTTTTATTTTATTTCTTAATTTCTGAATACATGTTTTATCGTTTTTATTTAATAAATTTTAAAAGGATTTATCTGATAGTTTTATATTTGAATGATGTTATAATTTTCAATTTAAACTAACATTATTCAAACTACGCACTTATTTCTATTATAGTGCATTAAAAACCGGAGCCTAATGTCGGAAGAATTTATCCGGTTTTAAGCTCCTCACTGCAAAACAGACTAGATATGGACGAATAATCATAACCCATTTTATTTGTGTACATTTTTTAAGTACTTACCTAAGTAGCAATTGTAATAATATTGTAAGACAAACATTACAATAGTTTTTATAATTAATAAATTGTTTTAATACGCACCTGTTATAAATCATTTGATTTGATTTTTGTTTAAAGTTAAAACATCATAAAAATGAAATAGATATATCATGTGAGTTTATATTATAGTAAGGTTTGAAAAATTTGTTAAAATTCATTTTGATATTTACATAATGATATCTCCTTCTTCTTCTTCTTCTACCTGGCAATTTCCCAGCTTTAGCCAGGGTCTGCCTCACATGTTGTGAACAGTTTTGGCTGATTGTTTTTACGACCGGCCGCCTGCCTGACATCAACCCTCTTTAAGAATGCATTAATCAGTGATATATAAATACTCTTAGAAAGTACATATGACTCGGAAAAATCACATTGGTACTTGCCAGGATCGAACCAGCGCCCTCATGCATGAGAGGCGGGCCTTTTAACCACTAGGCCACCACTGACTATACTACATAAAGATATCATATAAACAATTATTTTTGAATACAGGATAATAAATATTTTATTTTTCACATCCCTGAACAGAATCTAACCTACAAGTATATTATAATAAATTAAACATAATATTCGTATATAAATAACTTCGTAACTTTAAGTATGTACATAGATGTCATTAGTGAAAAGACTAGTGGATACTGAAAATTACTTAACAAAATGTTTGTCAGCGAAACAGACATTCTGGATTATAAACACAATTAAAGGAAGATAATAAAAGTTTTATTTTTTATATAAAATAGACTTTAGTTTATAGAAGTCAGAAGCTGATGATACTCGTATATTCCACTCAATCAGATCACGGTCTACAAACAAGTCATTTAACAAGTAAGCGGACGAGCGAATGGAAAACTAATCGAATTGTAAACTTGTCTAGTTCATCTCAATTCAGAGCGGACAATTCGACGTCTATCATATTGTCTTTTTCTCCTACACATTTACAAACAAATCAATTTATTTTAAATATTTCTTCAAAACCATAAAAACAATGTCACTGCCCGTTTAGTAACAGCATTTTTATATTAGTGCTATCAAATAAATAAAAACGCTTCTTCAACAGAAAGTAGTTATCAATTAGTCTGCTTTTTTACATCATAACTTTCGACCTGACATGCGATTTTAATATTTTTTTGGCAGACTTTTTTCAATATTCTATTCGCAGTGTAGTAAAAACCGATAAACTTACCTTACCATGAACTGATGAACTTACCTTAAACATATTTGTTCTTTCTGGAGGAAACTGATTTACAATATTATTATATTTTTGAGGTTCGGAACACTAAATTTACTATTGTTCCTTAACAATTTTTTTGAATAGAATTTTACCATACTATTGCAATACTTGACATTGAACTCTTTATAAATACTTACTATGCTGATTATACCATGTGTGAAGATACGAGTATATGATGGATATACTGAAAAGTGCCTTATTTTGAAGATCAGTTCAACACACTGATGCTGTCATTTAATGTAATCATTTATTATTAAACAACTGAAGTAAAGTCGAAGTTTATGCGTCACAAACAAAACGTCTTTAGAGAAAAATATTTTGAAGAAAACGAACCATTTCGTTTTATTCTCACAACTAGTTTTGTTTTAATTTATTTATTTCGTAATACTGCATATTGTCATCAAATTTATTTATACAAAACTATTGTTTGCAAAAGCTGGTTCCCTACTATCTGGAAAACCTGAAAATGAGAGATAAGAAGTTAGAAAAGCTGTCAACTTTGCTCTTCAAATTAGGCTTGCCAAACTTTTGGAGTTCTGATTGTCTAAAAGCTCAATTCTGCTCCGTAATTTAGATCAAGGTCAAAGGTCATCTACAGATACTTTTTAAGATTTTTTCACTTCAATGTACTATGAATATTGTAGTGAAGAAAAGAAATCGATCGTGCAATGTTAAAGAAAAACTGCTTTTTTTATTGGATATGATAAGTCAATAGTAACTTATAAAGCCTGTTTCAGAATTAAATGTACTGACTATTTAATATAATATATTTGTTTAAATAAAACTAATAATTTTCTGATGTACTACGCGATTTTATTTTTAATTAAAAACTTTATACTCATAACGTTTCGGTTCCTTTACAGCAACCGTGATCACGGACATCTAGTCTGCCGGCCATCATTAATTTTATATTGACATCACACGTTGACGGAGTTTTTTTCAAACTTCGTCTAAGTAAAATCCCGTAGTAAATCCGAAAAATATTAGTTTCATTCAAATGTATAAAACTCGCGAAAATCTTAGTTCTCAATATATTTGTTTTTTTAATATTTAGCAATAAGATTAAACCACGTTTTTTTGTTTTTAATTTATTGAAACTCGCGTAGGTAAATAAGAACTAATAATTTGTATATTCAATGAAAGTAACTAGAAATATATTTGGCAAACGATAAATATTTAATATTTTTGTAACACAATTATTAAAACTAATTCATATAAATGTTTATTAAAGTCTTTTTAGTATCATTTAAGAAATAAACATGAGTTAATAAAACTCCGTTAAAATAACATTTCAATAGTATATTTAATTAAATGTGATATTTTAATGTACTGCGGGATGATTGGAATTGTACTTTAATATTTGTTCGAAAACCTCATATGTAAATGTTTACTTATCTGGTTTAACGGGGTAAGGAGTATGACGGGGTAAATGAAACAGAAAAATAATATTTCCCTTTCATTTGCAAATCGTTTGTTTCATAAAAATGAACAATAATATATATCGGATTTATTACAGATCCGTTGTTTTTAGAGAGAGAGACGCCAGCCTCGCTGACGTTACTAATGTCAGTTCTTTCACGAAGGTTTCATGATATTTTAAAATGAAACTTCAATTCCTCTAAATATCCTTGTATTTCTCGAAGGTTCTTCATAATCACATTATTCAATGGTATGCAATCTATCTCTCTGGTCTCATGCGTACAGACGTCATATTTATAATCAAATTCAAACATACTTCTATTCTCCTTTTAGACAGCCTTTCATTTCATTTTACTATTAACAATAATTATGAGTACCAATAAGTTTTAATAATAATTGATGACAGTCTCAATATATTTTCATGTTGCATCCGTCATTAAAGCTGATAGCGCCGATATATACATATATACGTGTCCGTTATGGTAATGTGTATTATTGTTTGTCGATAATATAAAAAACGATGAGAAATGTAGATGAATTTTAATTGATAAATTTACGATATAAATGTATTACGTTTATTATCACTCCAGGACAAAATTCATGTCAACAATGTTTAAAATAGGTGAAGTGACGTCATCTCTAATTAAGAGCGATTCTAAACAGAGGGACACGAAAATTTGGTTTGATATTTCTGTCCAAATACAGTTTTCAACAACGTTCTATATAATAAAAAAAAATTAATCATTGTTTTAATACATTTATACATTTGATATATCCAAAATAAATGTTTTTTTTTCTTGACAATTAATTAATGTCCTCAGTAAACAATAAGCACTTGTCAAGGTTGAAGGTATAGGGAGTATAAATTATATATTTTTTTATTTAAATAAGAAATATTCAAAAATATAAATACAATTAATGCCCGTATATAGAAAACGAAATAATGATTGATACATTTTTGCGAAATAATTTATATAAGTGTAAAGATATCGTTAACAACTAAGCAAAAAAAAAAAAACAGTTATTTTTCTTAAATAAATATATTGAACATTTATTATTTTGAATAGAATGAATAGGTACAGTTACGGTTAATTACAATTATTTTACATATTTAAGACATACAATTTTATATTTACTCCATTTAGAAATGTTTTCTGCCAAAATAAACGGCGTAGTAGCCCGAAAAATATTACTTAATTTATTTTAACTTACATATTACTTGAACTAACAGTGCCTTTTGAACACAAAATTACAGATCAGAAATCCTCGGCTGGTGATATCTAAAAATCAATACCACCGTCCATCTGTGTTCCCAAAATTCGTTGAGTCACAGAATCCGATTGCGAAGACCACATGTGGCCTGGTGATACAAGCTGATCAGGTCTTCACAAATCACTCCATTGAAATTTATATCATTAATCCCGTAACTTTGGTCATAACCACTTGTCTTATCTTTATTATACTGTACTTTTTATAAAAGTAAGTTAAATTTTCATAAATATCTTATTTTTCCCCCAAATCGCCATTGGATCCACGCAAAAAATTTTGTATATTTATTTCAAAATAAATCAATGCACTTGTAAGGCTATATTACTTGTTACGTACGCGCTACATATGAAGAAATAAATGAACATAGCCGGGGTGACATCGTTGTATGGGTCAAATATAATATAATAACTGACGCCGTTGACTCCGCGGAACGAACACCAAGCCGTGTGAACCAGAAGATTCCTGCTACCACACAAGCTTTAGAATATCATTGCTATCCTAACCTAACCTAACATTGGGTCAGTCATGTAGTCTTAGGTATAGATAATAAGTTTTAACATGTAATTCTTATAATAATATACATATAAGTAGGTTCCGTAGTTTTCCTGGAACCTCCGGTAGCCACCCTATATAATTTACTTATAGGATAAAAAAAGATGTGCCCTCAAATAAATTTATCAGGTTGTCGTTTTTAATTAAGCATACTTTACCGTAGGAAAGATATATACTAGCTGAACATCAGAGTTGTTCTCTGCCACTAGTATTTACTAGTCCGCACATTCGTACATACATAAATCCTAATATGTTTCATGTAATATCGTTATAATTATAAAAAAAATATTTCCATTTTACGAACACATACACCCAACTTATATACATTCTAATATCACTGTTGAAATAAAAAATATAACAAGAGAAATATATAAATTTAAAAATTAAATTAAAGTTTGATAGCTCTTACCCGTAATGGCTGCCACACAAATTACAGGAGACTTGAGTAAGTCCAGTCTGGCACAAATACACTTAATTCGGAGTGGACCACAAGCGGCTCATGCATGCCTGCAAAAATGTCATTTCAGGGATACCTGTTCAAATTTGCGTACATGCACTCAGCAGCTGCTTAGGGCATAGTCATCTAGCTGGCTACTTATACTATGGATGAATGCAGTAGTTGGCTTTATTTTAGCGGCAAAATACTTTGAAGGGACACCGAATTATAGGGGCTAATAACCGCAATTTTTTTTGGCTGTGTGGTGGTATTCTTTACTTTTTATTTGCCAAAGACATTTTTGTTCCTATATATATATTTATAAATTCTTCTATTATAACGTCAACTCTATGCCTCTCAGTAGCCCCCTTCATTTTGGAGCAACAATGACATGGACATGTAGGTGGCTAAAACAATACTGAAACTTGCGAAAAATTCAAACTACTATCACACACGTTCATCAAAACTTTTTCAAAGCAGCATTGCATAAGTTGGGATTTGAAATTCGCAACTTTTTCAAGAACTTGTACATGTCGGAAAATTGAGCAATTTTCTTCCAATACACATTAAAGTATACTTGTGCAAGTCGGGACACATTTTACATTTTTTTGAAAAGAAAAGTTTTACTTACTTTGAGTTTAAAAAAAAATAATAATATAACATTATTGGCTCCGTAATAAGTGAGGAATTGTTTAAATATTAATTATATTATTTTTTATTATTATGTCTTTACCTATTTTGAAATTGAACAAAACATAATTTTTTCAAATCTTTTATTGAAATAAAATATCCTCTCTAAATAAAAAACAGTCTGAGAAACTTTACTCATAACCTTAACCAGTACATTCCAGATCTGATTCCGTTATAGTCTGGAAGAGTTTCTGTTGGTCCAACAGCTGCAACTACTGGACATTTGTCATATAAATATTTAAAAGCAACGTCTCTTAATCTTTCCACTGTAATCGATGTCAAATCTTGATATATTTCACTAAGACCTCTTCGGTTAGATGTGTACATCATTTGCAAACCAATATCATAAGAAGATTTCACAACACCTTCGATATTTTTCACTAATTTCATTTTCAGAAGTTGAAACGCTCTATCGAGATCCGTCTTCTGTATAGATGTACATGTATTCATCCAATCCTTTTGTATATTATAAACCATGTCATCCAAATCGTTCGTTCCTACAAAATAAACACCCCACAAGCCGACATCGTGGTACGCTATATAAAATGATTCAAATTTTTCACACAAACTTGAAGTTGATGCGGCGCGAGCTAAAAATGAACTATGACGGTCTCCCCCACCTTGTGTTCTCTCCCAGGAATCATTTAGACAACTGGCCAGTAAGAGTGGAAAATATTCAGGGCTGTTATATCCAGGAGCTTCTACTGCAATAGCAACATGAGCAACGGGCAAAGCATCATTGCGATATACAATTGAAGATCCTGTATAACGCTTTGGTCCAAAATTTATAGCTTTAGTATCACTTTCTTTTACGGCACTAAAGTAATTTTCAGCATATTCAACAACAGCCCCATGTGAAACACCACCAGATGTAGCTAAAATCATCCGATGTGGTCGATAATTATGATAAAAATAACTGCATATATCACGAATATCAAATCTACAAAAATTTCTTGAAGGACCCATAACAGTTTGAGCCAAAGGAGTCCCTTGAAATGCGGTCTGGTGTAAGTAATCAAATAATACCATTCTACTGTTATTATCATTTTGAATAGCTTCAAAACACAACTTTTGTTTTTGTGATTCTATCATAGTTTCAGATAAGTCTATTTGACCAATAATTTGAGCTAGCAAACTTATATTTAGTTTAATACTTTCCTTCAATCCAACAGCAGAAAAAACTTGATGGTCTCTTGCGGTAAAAGCAGACATTTTTGAACCCCCTTTCCTAATTACATCTTGTAAAGCATAATTGTCCATTGAAGTAAAGCCTTGATAAGCCAAATGTTCTACGAAGCATGCTATACCATTGTTATTTTCAGTTTCAAATCTCGATCCCGTTTTAGTGAAAAGCGATGAACAAACTAGCGGTGAATTGCTCTCTTCGGTGACCACTCTCAAACCATTGGACAAAGTTGTAATATGAACGGGTGCATAAAAGTTACGTAGTCTACATATTATATCTAATTGTTTAGCCATTGTTTCTTTTTTATTAGATCTAAATATGTTATGTGATGTAAACAATAACAAATCAGTTGTCAATGTATAACCAAGACGGTTTAGGATTGATGTTTTTAATAGAAAAAAGTATGTATATGAATTTAAAGTTGAATGTAAGTACTGTAGAATATTCATTGATGTTTTACTCGAAAAAGTATTATTATTATTCTTTTAAGGGGGGACTAATATTGTTAAAAAATTTTACACTACACTCTGATCGTGTTTTTTGTTGAATGAAACTTTAATTATAATTTTAGTTCTTAATCCGATTTTCGAACCAGCTTTTACTTAAAACAACAAATTGGCTTCATCAATAGACCTTTATGTAACCCAGAACCGATTTTCTAGTCAAAGAGTTTGTATGTCAAGAACTGACATGCTTTAATTACGTAGGCCATTATTATCCTTGGCAACTGTCTTAATCATTTGAAGAATATTTAAATAAAGCTTAAAGGACAGCAACATTCGTTATTAAAAATGTTCAAACAACTGAACGTATTTAAAGATATTAACAAATCAATCAACATCTGTATCCGCAGAAGAAGCTCGTCAGGTTCATACGAAAGTATCTTTAAAGGAATTCCTAAAACACAACATTCAGAACTTCATAGTGGACTTACAGTTGCAACAGAGGAAAGAAATTGTCCCCACGTGTGTTTTGGATTTTACATAGACGCTGGATCAAGACATGAAAGCGACTTAGAAAATGGCCTTACACATTTTTTTCAACACATTGCTTTTAAGGGCACCGAAAATAGATCTAAAACGAAATTGGAAAAGGAGATGTTTTCAACCGGAGCAAAATTTAAATGTTTTACTACTCGTGATATTACAGTTTATTACGCTCAATGTTTAGCAAAAAATTTTTATCAAGTTGTTGATATTCTATATGAATGCGTATTCAACAATTCCTTTAGTTGCGATCAAATTGAAACCCAAAGAAATGTAATCCAAGAAGAAATGCTTAAGCATGATGAATCAACAGTAAATATATTATATGACTATTTACATTCATCAGCGTTCCAAGGTACCCAGTTAGGACAAACTATTATGGGAACTAGTGAAAACTTATATAAATTTCAAATGCCATCTATTAAAAATCATGTAAAGAAAATGTTTATTCCACAAAGAACTGTTTTAGCTGCCGTTGGTGGTGTTAAACACGAGACTATGATAAACATTGGAAATAAATATTTTAGGAAAACTAAAGACAGCGAATGTATTTTTTTAGGTCCTAGTAGATATACAGGATCCGAAATATCCTATAGAGATGATTCAATGCCCATGGGACATGTAGCGATAGCTGTTGAAGGCCCTTCCTTTTCCAGTAAAGATAAAATCTTTATGAATCTAGCTGCCTCATACATCGGAGGTTGGGACACCTCTCAACCAGGCGGAACAAACCACGGAAGTTACACGGCATTGATGGGTTCAGCTGGACGTAATTGCGAGTCTTATAAAACTTTCCATTTTGTTTATAACGATACCAGTCTATGGGGAGCACAACTTATATCACCAAAAATCGATTTAGACGATATGTTATACATCATTCAGGACACATGGATGAGACTATGCAACTTGATTACTGACGGTGAATTAATAAGGCCCAAAAATGAATTGAAATCAAAGATTTTGATGCAAAATCAGAGCACCGAAAAAGCGTGTCATGATATCGGACAACACATACTTCGAACTGGCAATCGACCGACTATTGCTGATAGATTTCATGAAATTGATAGTATAACTGCCAAGCAGTTAAAAACGGTCTGCGATAAATACATATATGATAGATGTCCAGTGGTAGTTGGAATTGGTTCCATAGAATGCTTATATCCGTATACAAATATAAGAGATGCCATGCGTTGGCTAAGAATATAAAAATTAGGATGAGGAAGACAAACCCATTGTGAGTTTAGATGTTATATTTACATATTAATATATCTACCTCTTGTCTGTGTTGATTTTAATTACTTTTCATCTCAGTATAACTTACCGTCCATGATTTAATACATAAATTTATTTAGGAACCTCACAATTAAACGAATCAAGTTTATACTCAAACAAATGATCGTCATATTAGAATTTTTGTCGAGAGAACTTCCGTTTTCGACTCGTATTAAACAATAAAATTTATACACTAATTAGCGCCATCTATCGTAGGGCAACGGTACTAGGTACAATAACAAAATCACATCTTTTGATCGACTCTGTCTATTGCTACTAGCGCTTTTAGTTTTGATAGCGTCACAGGAGAGGGTGTGGGTTAGTAGTGGGTAGTCGGAAGTGGACCAACCTATGAAATTCTTGTCTGAAAAGCCATAGAGATGCGGCCGTCTAAAGGATGCCCTTAACAGGACGAATCTTAAAGCAACGTGGCATCAAGGGATGGAATATCATAATATACGATTTTCTTTCATTTATTTTACTTTTCACGTACTATTTATTTATGAGATGGAGTCATTATGAAGTATAACTTAACTGAAACTTTGCTACATTTTATTATTTCTGATTAACTTAGTAAAATATCCAGTCTTCTAAGCATTCTTGATTTGTTTAGAAAAATATATCAGTGGAAATGTATCCTAATAAATAATGGTTGAACCCTGACAATGGTCTCCCACATGAGAAATACATGTGCCTATGTTAAACAGACAAAGCATTATTATATATACATAAATGTAGGTAAAATAAAATACGAATAGTATAAAATTATAATTTATTACTTCGAATAGAGGCTAAAGTAAAAATATTAAAAACTGATCATGAGTATAATCGAGTATAAGAGTTTCGACGGAATAAAATATACATACAGAGCATCGAAACGTTGGAATGCTATAACTGTGACATATGGATCCGGTATTAAGATTGTACGAGCATTATAACGTTGTTCCAAAACCGAAATGAAATATGGAACATCACTAGTTTATCCATGTGGACATACCCTCGAATATCTGACCAAAATACACGCAATGCTCGCACAAAATTAACCAAATAAGAAAACTCCTTATTGAATATACATATTCAGATCGACGATCACAAAATTTTTGTCACACAAAAAAATTAAATCACAACGGTAGAGAGCTAATATAAAAACAGATTGATTTAAAATGTGACATTTGACACAAGAGTTTTTTTTTTTGCATTACAATAAAAAAAATATAAAATCCATGTACATAAATGGTCTTAATTAGAAAATGGAATTGTAAATGCCTTACCAAAGAGGTTGCGCTAAATAAAATTAGGCATTTGATCAAAATAATATCTTGAACAAATTTTTTTTTGTTACGTTGACTGTTAAACTTACTCTAGAATAAATGTCATTAATATTTAATGTGTATCAACTAGGGTACCACAACCTATTATAGTAATTATATCCAACGACATGTAGCACTACCAATAAGGTTTACAAATACATCGAAGACTTATCCTTCTCTCGGCCCATGACCTTGTTATAACTTCTTGAAGATTATCGACACCGTTATACATAGGCGTCACTATGTCAGTTAATTTTAATACTAGAAAGAGACGAATGGGATATCTTTTTAAAATTTAAAACAGATAAAAAAAAATTGTTCAAAACCTTCAAAAACGTCATACATTTTCGCTGCCAACCGATCCTATCACATTAGACACAGCAGCCTTTAGGTTACGAGAGATTCCATCTCTAAATAGGACGACACATATCACTGCGTTATTCCTAGTCCACACATTTCTATTAGCCAATTAAAAAATCACTCCAAAATATTAGCTAAATGAAGAAGCAATACTCCGTACTCAAATTCAATTTAATTGCTGATATTATTTTTTCATTCACAATTCCTCGACTCGTAAGAGCATTTCTTAGTGTTCATTACCGATCATCTAATTTAGATTCACAAAAGCACGGGAGTATTACGCCAACATCAGCCGAGGGTACAATTTAACGTGTCACATTATTATTTTTTTTTTTGACACCAAATATGTCAAAATTACAAAAGTGTTCCTTTGCCTTTCAAAATTTTATTCCAAAATAGCAATTGAAATAGCACATTCGAATACAATCGAATTAACAAAGCTCCTTTCGAATCTTACCCTGCTTGAGGTGTTATAAAAACGTGGTTGATACTTACAACTACACCTGATAACATAGCAGGTTAGGTTAAATACGACTGGATACCCATTATATATAAGTATATATGGCGAGAAAACTGACAGAGACATTATCATATATTAATATTAAAATCATTAAAAAATACATCGCGTGAAACATTCGTCATTATATATAAAAAAAAAACACTTTCAATACATCAGGCCGACCGTCCCGACGATGCGATCTCTGATCGTTTAAGATGCACGAATGTCTCACAAACAACTATCCTAACTTATTATAACACTAAATTGTCATGAAAATCCTGTAAATAGACACATATTTGAGCACAGATAATAATAATTGTTACACAGATAATACAATTGTGGAATGTTAAATAATATCGATAGGCATACATTAATTTTATGGCGTTTGGAGAACTTAAGACAGAAAATATTATATATTTGGTTTTATCTTAGCAGTCTACAATCGTCGTCTAGGTTATGACTAGGTGCGAAATGTTGAAAACATCAAACCAGTATTATATCCACGTTAAACATTTTGAGAGGCTCGTTATATATATATATTTTTACATATAAAAATCGTAGACTGCAAGCTATAAAAAAAAATCTTCCTGCTCAAATGAAGTTGCGATCCAAAAAGGATCTACTCTGCTTGTATACTGAGTATTACATGAACGAAAAAAAACAAACCTTAAATTCTAAAAATAAATGACATCCACGTTTCTCTTAGACACGACCCACGTCCACCTCCTAAATGAGTAGGACTTTATAATTGCCAGTAAATAGCTGCACCCTATCTAACCGTCACATAGTATAAGAGCATTGGTATAAAAAAAATTTGGTAAAAAAATATCATAAAAACTAACATATTAATACAGCTACCGAAATATGGAATGTATCTTATAAAAGAGGTCATAATCTCCTTGGATATAATATATATATAAAAAAACCTTACTCTAAGAGTACTAAAAGATTATCATATAATATGTTAAGAAATACTTAGACCTTATTAGGTTTTGATTATGCAGACTTATATCTACTGGAATGTAATGAGATTAAAATAAAACCTTACAATATAACAGAGGTGTTAGTTCTATTACCCCTTATACTTAATGGTTAGATCCACCCAAACCATGATTACATTACATGTTCAAAAGATTAAAGCCATCGAGAATGTCTTTAAAATATTCAAACGTTACAAATACAGCATTATGGATATGATTTGAGATTTAATCCTACACTATATAGAGGTACAATATACTTCACAACAAAATTGAGCTCTCAGCATAGAGAATTGAAATATATGAAACGGACAGATGCTTCATAATATACTACAAACATCGTTAAATGAGATTCACTGTATTGATAAATAATTTGCATGTAAAAAAAAAAGAAATTAGATTAAAAATAATCTCACATCCTATGTCATACAAAAACAGAATGGGACGGAAGATACAACACAAATCCAACCATTAGAACTAAAAATCTCAATGCCATAAATTAATAATATATTTTTTTTTATATTATGTATGAGAGAGCTAAACTATCATTATTATAAAACATAACTTCTGACGTTCGACTAACGATGGGACGAAAAGAAATATAAAATTAAAGCTTCACAGAATTTTGACATATTTTTCTATGATAAAATATATATTATATATAAATATATATATATATATATATATATATATATATATATGTGGGTGTATATATATATTAAAATATTCAAACCAATTGAGTAACCAAACCCTATAGATAATGGCAATCACTATTTGACAAGCTGGTTACAATAATTTCCATCAGATTAAAGATATTGTAATCCCTTGAATATATTTTGTCATGATTTCACAAATTACAACTAAGACAGTCGATTAAAAAATGAGGTACATAAAAATTTTCATTTAAATACACCTAGACCCTTGTTAAATATAAAAAAAAGTATACATCTTTATCGGACTAAAATAATAAATGGTATGTATAAAAACTGTTCTCTAAAAAACATTACAAATATTGAAATCTTATAATAAAACTTAAAATTACTAAGTAAAGCATACATTTTATAAATGATTATTATACACAATAAGGTATTTTGTACTGTAAGGTTATTTTTATTATTTTCTTAATATTTTTTTTTTTTTTGTTATATGTAACCGTTAAACCTTGTTCTTGTACTTAATGTTTAAAGACATTGTAAAAATGATTATAAATGAAAAACTATTTTGTACATTTGTAATTTTGGAATGGCAACATTTTTATAAACTAATTTAAAACTGACCAAGCCGTCTTTTTTTAATTGTACTTTGTTACAGCTTGTCAAATATTTAAAATTAATGTTACTGTTAATACATTAGTGTATCCATTGATTAGAACTGTAAGTGGCCTTCCATATGAGTGCCACTTCATCAAAGTTATCATTTGTTCACAGGCTTGTGTTGAGATTCTACCTAAACCTTAAAGTAGACTTGAGACAACTATGTTCGAGGCGGCACAGAAACCACAACTTAATATCTATTACAGAATACAATACAGCATGTAAAATTAAAACTTAAAAATTATATGGTATTGGAAAATTACTTTTTTTTTTGTATGACATTACAACTAAGTACGTCGAAGTGCACACCCTGTACATAATTGCAAGTTTTGTTATGTGCATATTTTTTTCAGTCTTTGGAACTTGTGTGGTGGAGTGTAGAAGGTACTTTATAACCGCTTCAACAGTGCCATAAGAAACATATGGTTATCATCATATAAATGGAATGTATAAATCGCAGACACTCATAATATCTATGTCCGGATGACAAAGAAACTTTTGAATGAACCAATAAAATATTTAAACAGGCAGAACATAATGTAACATATTACAATGAGAAAATCAAACGGACCTACTTCTTTTTCTTGGGTGACTTCCGTTTCCTGTTTCTTGTCTTTTTAGGATTGTAGCCGAATATCAATTTTGAATTCCATGTGAACTTCTGGGTGAATATAGATGCCAGTGTTATTGGGTCCACGAAATCGTCGTCCGGAACATTGGCCGTTAATCATACGGTCTCTGGATTGGTCTCTGGCTTAGGCAGCGCCGCCTCCGGGGTCCTGTCGCCCTGCAGCTTTGCATTCTCAGTGACCGCGGGGAAACTGTAATTAATATGATATACATAGGTATGAATAATATTCACGAATATGTTTATAGTTGATTTATATAACTTCGTATTAAGGCACGCTGTGTTAGCAGAGCGTATAGGTAAAACAACTGGCATCAAACAAATTATTTCTCGGGTTAATAAGATTATTAGGATTATATTTAAAAAAAATCAAGTGATAACTCAAACCTTTATCATAAAATCATAAAAATGTAAAAAAAAAAGAAACACCATCGAATGTAATATAAAAATTAAAGAAATAAGATTCTTACGCGTATAGAATTTTGAAATTTAAACCATCGCAAAGCATATTGATTAACAAGAAGCCGGTGCGGTTCACTCTTCAATGAAACGAATGGTAATATTCACTGATCTTATAAATGATAAAATTTAAAACACTCGCACTGAATCACACAGAATACGAATCCAGCGTTCATACACAAGCCGCTAGGTGAAGCTCGAACACGATGAGCACACGTCGGAAATCGATAAACGGTGCTATTAAAATGATATTCAAGCTTCTACCCCTAAACTGACAGAGCAAGCGGCGCACTCAACTTTCAACTTTATATACATATATTAAGGTATAATGTCGTTTAGCTGAAATACGTCTAGGGTTCAGACGTTTGAACCCCTCAACCCCAGGCTAGACTGCCGGCCAACATCCCCGGCGCAAAATCTCCGCGCGGATCAATAACTGCATCCAAACACTATGTCTGGCTTTCTCACTACATACATATAACAAACGTTATTACCCATCCCACTAAAACCCGTACATTAATATTACAGTCATATATTTATTTATCTGTTCTGATTGTATAAATATATATATATATATATATCGAAAATATAATTTATCGAAACATTGAATTGAATCATATGATAAAGAAAACATACAAAATATATCAAAGTTAGGATAATGATAATTTTTTTTAGAGACGTTTTAAGCTAGAGATGAATTGCATTTGTCCAAGTATCATTATTTTAAGAGGTCCTCGTCTGCTTTGTCTAGTTTAAAGCATTTTTTGCTAAGAATAAAGTATATTTAGAGACGATTTGAATATTTTATACAAGACAGACTTTTAAGTACGAGTAGAAATATATTATTTTCATAAAGCTCGTATATTTTTTTAATATTTCAAAGGTCATGCGGCAACGAGCAGAGGGCGAACTGGCAAACGGGCGACGAAATTTGAATAAACATTCGCTGATAATATACATATATAAAAAAAAGAAAATCATAAAACAAATTATGTTATATATATATATATATATATATATATATCTTCAAACCTTTTTTATTACACGTACATATAAATAATAAAGAAACTAATTTAGGATTGAAACGATTCAGATGAAATTCATTATCTATAATTATTATATGCGGGAATTGAACCCGACTATTTTCGTCATATAAAAAAACCTGTCTATTCCACATGACAAAGAATTATGTTCGTTAGATATCATAAAATTGACACAAACACGCAAACTTTAAATATCATATCGCGGTGCAGCGGCGTAGCAGACAGAATTTAAACCACAGAAAATTGTGGTTAGGATCGCAAAGTAAATAAATGCCTTATGTTAAACAGAGCATATTATATGAAGAACTTTAAATGTTATGACAAAAAAAAACTGTTATTATTATCCGTAATATATTGCAGAAATTAAATATATATATATATGAATATATCCACACTTATATATCAATGATATAAATATGAAATAGTTACTCACTTGTCAACATCCCTGAACTCCGCGTTGGCTTCAGATCGCCACTTATTCCCGACCATGTTCTGTACGCTGTAAGTAAATTGAAGAATTAATATTTAACCGAAGATTAAAATATAGACACTGGCAGCTTGTAAACATTGTATGATGATGTCGAATTTTTGTTTGACATTAAATAAAAAAAAGAAATAAAAAAAAAGGTGCTGTAATGAAGGCGGTACTCACGCGTGTCTCATTTGATCGCCTTGGGCGCTGAGTTGTGCCAAATATGTAGCCTGCTTCCGATGATGGTACATATGAACCCTTAGGCATGATGGATTACGCATACGTTTTTGACATATATCACATTGGAGCGTACCCTCTCTAGTGTCGTGCTTGTCACGTATATGCACTTTAAGATTGTACCGATTCGCGAAAAACCGATGGCAGGACGGACACTTAACCCCACCGGTTTTGCAGTTCCATCCTTTATCAAAACAGAATTTTGTTATATGTAGAACTTTTTTTTAATGTCCATGTACGCGTGTTCGCGAATCGCACAATAACTTTCTCATACTTACCCGAGTCTTTGGCTGAATCTGGCAATAGGACATTATTGAACATGTCGCTGTCGAAGTCTATCATGGGTTCACTGAAAGTGTGTGCATAAAAAAAAATGCAACCAAAAAAAGGAACAAATTAAAATAAATAAACCATCAAAAAGAAAACATTCAAGAAATTATGAACACTGAAATGAATGGAATAATGAGTGCGTAATATAATAAAAATGATTTTTCTAGTAAATATGGATAGTTGCTGATATAATTGAAGCAATGTATACATTTGAAATTTACCTGTCAGATGCATATTCTGTGTTCTCGGCATGTGTTGGGCTATCGTTGACAGGTCGAGGTTTCTTCTTCATATTGTAGCTTGTCTTGCCTGGTGTGTTCTTCAATAATCTATGGGCACAGATAAATATTATATAATCAGAGCTGACTTGTTTGTTGTTATAGTAGGATATAAAAGATAAACAACCTTTTCAGTGGGCTTCGAGTTGCATCTTCCGCGGGAGGCCCTGAGCTGGCTGATTCTGGTGAGACATCTGATACAGTCGCCTCCTCAGAAGGTGGAACCCATTCAGGTAGACTATCACCACCAGGTTCAGGTACTTGCGGACGACCGGTGTTACTTGACTCACTCTCAACCGCTGGCTGGGGTGATTCACTTCTCTAAAACACATTATATAGGGATTCATAAGTAAAACACTACATAAAAAACTTGAATTTTCTGAAAAATTTTACCTCTCTACCACCAGTGAGGCCTTTGACTTGAAGTAACTCGGCAGTGTGTAAGAAACCAGAGAGCTCTTGCTGTCTCACATGTACTTCTCCGCGGTACATAAATTGCAAAAGCTGTTTCAGTTCCTGGTGAGCTACATCCTTTAGTATAACTATCGGATGTTCACAAGGGTTCATCTACAAGATAACAAGCTTGATAAAAAATATGCTCCCTCTATATATAAATTAGGATTTTGTTAGTATGATAAATATAAGCATGTCTTGTAACTTTGTGTAAACAATGCTACATGAACATGTATTATGTTACAATGATTATTATTATGTGTGTGGGTGTTTGTCATTTTTCTTATAAGCTATTATCAAACTAGGCATAATATTTATCATAATTGTATATATTGAGAATGTCATTCTATATAAATAGATAATTTACTTTGTTCATATAAAGCGGTGAATTGCTTAATAATGAAAGCAAAAGTTACTAATGTATATATATGGAAAATATCTGTCTCTTATAAAATACATGTATATAATGTATATGTATATGTATGCAGCTATTGAGGAAAATATTTAAGTTGACAAAGGCAATTCACAATGAGTCATACCTTAAACAGCTCCTTGAAGTATGGGCTGCAAACCGAAAGTATAAGCTTGTGAGCGTGAACATACTGCCCTCCCGCCGCTAATGTTACATCCACCAGATCTTCGCCTTCCAAAAGAGCTTGGAAAGATTGAGACAAGTTTGAGTGAAAATCGTTCCACCGTAACGAAAACTGTTCAGGGATCGCCATCTCCGCCTGAAAAATTCCACCCTTAAAACAGACTGACGACGCCCGTCTTTTACGATTAACAAATTTCAGTCGCATTTAGCGTCTAGTTTCTGTACAAATGCACCACTTACTGAAAATCAATCACAAATATAACTGCTTACGTATGCATCTAACTATATGTCTGCGCAAACTGATGGGCGAAAATACATGTTAACGAAGGTATTCCAAGTATTATATTCCTATGGTATGAAACAAATACTTCTGTGTTCTGACTGGCATGGCAATCAATACACGGAAAAGTTCCGTATCAAAATGTCGCGTCCTGTCCCGCTTGCACTAATAATGTGATGAAAGATGTGTTTGTTTTTCTTTTCATGAAATGTAATTATTATTGTTTTATTTAAAAATAATTATTTTAATTTATTCCAAAAATGAAAATAATTATAAAAACTAACTTTTTGTTTCATTTCAATATACAGTTCTATAAGTTTTTCAAATTTTTACCACTAGCAATGTTTGAGCATTACTACCAAATAGTTTTCGTCTAATCTGTCAATGTCATAAATATGCTGTCGTGTTTTCTGATTAACCGAATAAGTTTTGTCTATATGTTTTTGTAACGTCACGAAGAAAACATGAACATGGTTTGTTCGTGATTTAAACGACCTCGATCACAGAAGTCTCAGTAAATGTTACGTAGCATAGCGAAACGTGGAGGATGATAATATTTGAAAAACTATAGTAGTTTTACAAATAACGTTTACTCAGACGAAATGTCGGCACATAGCTCATCTGAGGATGCGGAAGCCGACAGGATACTTATGATAAAAAAGATACTAAGTGCCGCTTTTTACGCTTTTGCCTCGTTTATGATAACAGTGGTTAACAAGACCGTACTAACTTCATATGCATTTCCGTCGTACCAAGTGTTGGGATTGGGACAAATGATAGCTACAATTATAGTATTATGGTGTGGTCGGTCCCTTAAAGTTGTTCAGTTTCCGCCTCTAGATAGTGGAATAGCTCACCGCATATGGCCCTTACCAGTTATTTATCTTGGGAATATGGCTACGGGACTTGGTGGAACCAAGGAGCTGAGCCTTCCTATGTTCACAGCACTTAGACGCTTCAGTATACTCATGACCATGATACTTGAAAGATTTGTACTTGGGATTAAAGCATCATGGCCTGTCCAAGTCAGTGTAATGGCAATGGTTGGAGGAGCATTACTAGCAGCTGTAGACGATGTTACATTCTCTTGGACAGGTTACACTTTAGTGTTGTTAAATGATGGATTCACAGCAGCAAATGGAGTGTACATGAAAAAGAAATTAGACTCAAAGGACTTGGGCAAGTATGGCCTTATGTATTACAATGCACTTTTTATGATCGTCCCGGCTGCTATTGTTGCTTGGTGTACTGGTGATTTGGAACACTCCGCTGCTTATCCTCATTGGTCCAATATGCTGTTTTTAGCACAATTCCTGATGTCGTGTCTGATGGGTTTTGTACTTTCATATAGTGTGATGTTATGTACTCAATATAATAGTGCCTTAACTACAACCATTATAGGCTGTCTTAAAAACATTCTTGTGACATACTTGGGTATGATCATTGGTGGGGACTATGTGTACAGTTTGCTAAATTTTGTTGGACTTAATATAAGTGTTTTGGCGAGCTTAGGCTATACTTACGTTACATTTAAACGTAAACCAAATAACTACATGCTGTTGAATGAGGCCAACAGCCGAGTGAATACAGTTTGATCGAATAATTGAGAAATTGTCAGCATACTCTATTTACAATTTCATTTGTGAAAAATTTATAGATGTTGCTGGAAGTAATTTGATTAAGATGATATTTAAAACTAATTGATTTGTAATAGGAATAAAGAAACTGTTGGTATAAAGTAATAATTATAACGCACATTGACTTATACATGTATTTTACAGTCATTTTATAATCAATTTGAAATTAAGGTAATGCGGGCGTATTAATGAGAGTAATTTATATATTGTGTAAGAAAATCAAACACTTTTTTACCCAGTGAGAACATGTTTGTAACAAAAACCAAGTAAAACCAGCCGGTTTGATTTTATATTTAATGATAAATTTGTAAAGTGTTTAGAATTCTTGTTGAATCAACATGATTACTTAATCATATCTTTAACAAGCAATAAATTTAGGTCATTTAAGTATGTAAGTAGAAATTTAGGGTTTTTTTTTATTTTACATTTATGTAGACTGTGTCTGTGGTATAACTATTTTACCTAAACGTATGGTCTAATCGAACAAATCGTTTATTCTATGTCATTGGAATATTATGTTAATCATGAAAATCAAAGATTGTAAGCAATTTTTTATGATTATGAATTTAATGAAACAGTTTATGTATAATATAGATAATTAAATGGACCTAATATAATACGGTTGATAACTGTAACATTTTTTCAATGTCCTTATTTATATTGAAAAGATATTACACCGGGGATTATTGTGTAATGGGTAATTTGTAAGGATTTATAATTAATATGGATTCATTTAAGGAAATTATATTTTGGTTAATTTTATTGATACCATATTCTTTATTTCAAATATTTTTTTAACATACAGTTTAGCTTATCACGAGTGGAATTATGTTGAAAATTTACCAGTGAAATACTATTTATATACACTTTTGTTATCTCGTGTGTGATTTGGTTATACTAATTGCCGTTTATAAATATAACAATGGAAAAATTTTGCTATGTACGTTTATTAATGGCATTAATACGATTTTATATATGTTATCCGTGTATATGCTTAAAGTTTGATGTTAATAAATACGACACATATATCTGTCATAAGAATCATAATTCTACGCACTTTTTTTTAAGTGCTATTTATTAGTCAATTGTGATAAAGATAATAAACATTTAATATGCATTTTTTTTATTTCTTTTCATTTAATGCAGTCACGGCTGTGTTATCGCAAATTTTATAGCTTGGTTTAAGTGCTTTACAGTTTAATAAGGTTTCATTGTCGGATAATAACGTCGATCATTATAATTTAAGCGAATGATACAATATTGAAGTAATTTAATACGAAAAATCATGTAAATTAAATTAAAATGTTTCCTGCCATAAATATGAAAATAAAACGATAAAATTTAACTATATTTTGTTATATTAATCTTATCTGCAATTGTAAAATTATAGTCGGTGAAGGTCGAACGCAACGTGTGCTATGAATTGGATAGATACATGGTTTTAAAAACTTTTGAGAGACACGCATGCGCAGTGACCACGTCGTCATATATGTGAAGATATGTCTAGTGGAAATGCTAAACGGCACCCTTCGCGACACGCTGATATTTTTTATTCTTTTTTATAACGTATGCACAGTATACAGCTACATGAGGCTCGAGCGTCCTATGCGACGGCATGATTTCACATCTACTTTGAAACTTTTTTTTTTTCACTTAACAATTTTGAACAGAATGTGACGTGTTGTCAGTTGATGACCGTAGCTATTCAACGAAATATCTCTTCTCGTTACCTTTGAAATGTTTTCTTTTGAAATAAAAGATTTAATCGTTCAATTATAAATGTCTAGACTATAATCTGTCTATGCATGTACCATCGTTCTGTTATATTTTTTTTAATATTTTCTAACGCCAAATTAAGCTACAGGTTTCAACGTTTGAAAGTATTACTACGTAGTTCTAGCAAATACTATTTTAATTGTTTAACTTTCACGTTATCTTGTAAAAAGGCAAATTTTCACATATATGTTTTTCTTGTTTCAATACACAAAATTCGCTTGTTTGAAATCTTTTATTTTTATACGTATTTATTATCTGTTCTTTAAATTAGTGAATTTTGTAACGATGTCATTTTTAATTGCAAAAATAAATGATAAGAGATACACGTTTTTGCCTCTACACTTGATGTCTTGATATTAGGTATACAACATAATTTTTAGTATTTCTGTGTAAAAAGGAAAGTTGTTATCTAGAAAATTATTGATACTTTTTCTTATTAATATCGAGAAAAAAGTCAGTTCGCCTAACTAGATAATAATTATAAGAGCTTAAATTTCTTAATAAACATAAAAATGTTTAAGAGGATTTAAAAAGACAAAAATTTGTGTGAAAAATGTTATAGAAAAGCCATGATGCTTCCTCTACAATCTACATAGTAGGTACTAAGTATACATATGTTCATTCAAAGGTAGCGCTGGTTTGAATATTCAAAGGCGTTTATGATAATTTATAAAATAAATGTATAATATCATAATTATTTTATAAAGAATAAAGACTACTAAAAGCTTGGGCCTGTCCAGAACTCACATTAATACATTCTTGGAACGTACTTCGGTGGCAGCCCTAGTAGATTCTTTTCAAATTTGGTTTGGTAGAGAGGAGCTTGGACAGTGGTTGGAGCGTTTAACGCGCGTTAGATAGGGGCCCCTTAAACCTACACCTGGGTCGTAAGTCCCAGGCACTGTTGAAGCTCCTCTCCCTGCAACGCAATGGACCCGGCACCCGCACGGTGAATCCATTGAATGCTAATAGGTTTCGTCTCTTAAAATTAAGTAAATATAACATTAATAGAACTATTTACCAAAAATAATATCACTCACTTTAAAAGTATGTATAAACATTACAGGTTTTAAATAAAAGTCACATAAGTTTGTACATATAACTAAAAAAAAACTTAGGTATACCTAATGTAACACCACAAATATGCATCGTAACACTACTTACGAAATGTTAAAAGTCTTTTAGTTATAAATCTACAAACGATGAATTCAAAACTAGATATGCTCCGTATGACGACGAAAATTGGGACTAAGGCGCAGTTAACAGCGAATTAATTGACTTATGCATCATCGCAAAACCGGAATCACAAAATGTCATGAAATTTGAATGTTTTGACATTCCTGAGCATATCGTAAAAATCTTTTTATTTTATATATTATATCTTGGCTGTTGACTCTTTATTAATATTTGATGTATGTGGAATAAGTAGTAAAAACACAATTGTAATATATAGGTATAGTGTATACGGTATCCACATATGAATTTTTAATCCTAAATATGTACGTTGTAACGTTAGATCTCTTCATTTTTTTCGTGCACCGACATACACTTGACCGGTTTTAGACATGCTTCTGAAGAGACCAAAATAAGAAACGGTTCACTTAAGGACGTGCATTCAAAAATATATGCTATACACGTATACAGACACCTCAGGAAGGTTTTATGAAATTAAAAAATATACATTTTTATAACATGATGCATGAAGTTTTCTTTCATGTGAATTTATTAATTATATACATCAACGGGCACATCAAAATATAAAGTACTTCATCGAGTTTATCATTACAAATGTTTCAAAAATTAAATTTAATACATTTGTATACTTACTTCGATTATACATTCTGTAGGTCTCTTTCGACTATTACTTGTATGATAATTTAGTTAAACATTAGGTTCAAATCTATTTCGTATGTATTTTAAGTTATGTTTTTACTTCTTTGGTAAAATAGCTACTTATCTACTTACGTTGTAATCAGCCGACTGGTTCGAGGAACTCTGACTCACCATCTCACACAATTACTAGGGATACTTTAAATCAAGTGTCTCCACTTATTATACTTACTGAACAAATAATTATAATGAAGATATCAAAAAACATATGAAATATGTATCATTTCCGGTTACTCCAACAGTTAACTTTTGTTTCCAAACTACAAAAAAGAGGTTTTCAGTCAAATTGTAAGTAAGTAAGTAAGCTTACTGGTTTATACCGTCAACGTAACAGTAACCACGAAGTTCTTACATGTGGTTCTAATTTAACCAACAAAGTGTAATTACATAGTTTTTCTTATTTATTATTTTTTTTCAATCTACTTTACAATTCAGACTTTACGTACTATTTTTTATCTTCCCTTGCGCGATACAATTTTACTCCTCGGAATGCTCACCTTAAATTTGAATCGGAACTCTAAAAGCGAGATTGAATAAAGAATTCATTAAAGAGTCTTCCTATAAAATAATATCAAGGCAGGTTTTTGAATAAGCTTCGTATTTATGCATGCAAGGGATTAGAACAGTTTGTCTCCGTCTGTGTTTTTTTTGAGTTATAATTTCGATGTCTTCAAGAAAAGGGTGAATACTGGGATAGTAGGTTCACCACCTCGGACTTCATTTTCACCTTCCAACGTGTGGAATGACAGTCAATCACTATCCAGTTGTGACGATGCGAACTTGGAGTAAACGTGCTGAATACTTAAATGAATTATATGAAAAGAAAGCTACGGGATTTGATTCCCTTGCAAGTTTTGAAACATGCTAATCAATGGTATAAAAACAATTTATAAATTGTATTGAATAAAATTTATTATTCTTACTGCGAATGTCGGGCCAGAACATTTAATATTAATTACGAATCAATAGCTTCCCGTTTCTTCCCCGAAAAAGGGGTTTTGAAAGACACACCGTGATCCTATAAGGGTTCTGTTGTATTCCATTCGATTCTAGAAACTTCCATCGCTATTGTTAATAATTTGCACCAACTGTATAGCATATAATTCAGTTTTATTTGTTTACAGTTTTTGTAGTTTTATACTTTATAATGATATGTGTCTGTATATTTAATTAAACAGTAATACATTTTTTGTGTAGGTACAACCAGGTGGGGGTAACGTCCGGAACATACAGGGTGATGCACTGCTGAAAAGTTTTTTATTCTGAAATAAATACAATAATTATATAAAAAATAAAATCTCATATAGTCAGTTGTCCAATTTTAAATTACGAATATAATTTCTGTATAGCATCTAATAACTTTGGAGACTTTGAAAATGGGTATACGGTATTTTTTAAACTATTTACAGAATTTTGTTCTTCATCAAACTGTTATACGAAAGTCTAGAACTAGATCTAGTTAATTATTTCATTCTAGTTTTGTTACTTAATGACATGATTAAAATAAACAATTATTTTAACATGAAAGCGACATCTAGGAATTCAGTGGTCCGATTGATTTTATTTTGGGTAGTGGTACAACTACAGATGGCGTCCCAGTTTCATTATGCGTAATCTTTATTGAATCAGTCTGTAATAGGGACTTTCTCTTTAGTGACTTCGTAACATAAATGTTCTTCACTTTACATGCATTATGAAAAGGATACGAGAGTTGTTTGAATAAAACTTAATGACGTCATCTCTACGGTTATAACAATCGTCTCTTATATTATATTTGAAACGTTTCAGTTTTATCATTAAAAGCATTACCGTGCTCCCTTCAATTTATATTCATTAAAATATAGAAAAAAAAATGAGGTGAAATTTCGATCCATCCGTCGTACGGCTTGCCTAACATGTGGATAACCTAACATGTAGGTTTCATTGTGTCATTCGGCTTATAATTACACTCGCCTTTTCCACGCGTTTAGCTTTCATGCGAAATTAAACTGGCGTGTTGCGTTTGCGGTAATTAGTTTATATTAATTTTAATACATCCGCGATTTTTATTAGGAAGTTTTAGTTTCGTCAGTGACCAAGGTTAAATGAAACTTTTAAATTAGGTATCGATATTTATTACATAAATTATAGCCAAGCTTACATTTTCATTGATTGTATCTAATCAAATTAAAAAAAAAAGATTTCAACTGCCTAAGATATATTTCAATCTTTTGCAACTACGCAAGGGCACTGAAGGTTATTCCGGTGCGAGTTGCGACCGCACATCTCGTTCTCCGACTCGACGAACAACAAGCTTGCTCCGATTATTATAATTAATTTATTATCAAATACAAAACTATATCGGCTCAACTGAACTACAAACAAAAATGTATACCAGTGCCCTTGCGGTAGCTCTATTAAAAAAAAAGTCTTATAATATTTTTTTATTCTAAGATCACTATGAATTATAAGTAATTAGGCTATGATTGGTGTTACTACAGTTCAACTATTCGATTTAATAAATGACAATATAATAATAATAATTAATTAATTAGCTCTACGACAAGATTCGCAAAAGCATTTTACGTACTAGATTTTCGTTTTAGATCTGAGTATGGCTTCATCTCTTAAAGTATCACAAGTTAAAAAACAAATATGCATGTACTTCCATCGTCAAATCAATACTTATAACATATAAAAAAAAATGAGACTATATATCTTTAATGTCATATGAATAATAACTGTGTCTATAAGTGTAAGGCTCTTGTAAATTTACACATATCTACCACCTAAGAAATATATAACTAGCGATGTTAAATTAAGTTTTACATTTAATGAGAGATTATGAGGAAAAATTGTATAAATATACAAACTATTTATTTAAAATATTTTCTTGTACGAATGTCTTATTACCTTCTAAGGGAAGGCGAGTTTATTGCTTTAGGCTTAAAGTTCATTATTGGAAACACATTTTACAGACATTATACATATATAAATATATAAATAAAAAATCTATACATAGATTTAATAAAAAGGAATTGCAGATGATAAGAGTTATTTTATTGCAATCTTCGAAATATACATATATATATATAAAACAAATTCTACCGAACGTTACAATGAGACAGCCAGCATTCTTATCACAAGTTTTTAACGTCACTGCTTACGGGGCGTTAAGGGTTTTTCACTCATAAAGCTTCGTACATTGAAATCGAATGAGAAACCGCGAAACGCTTCGTATGCAGCGCAGCTAATGAAACTTAGAAAGAGCTTACGGGCATGTTATGAATAAATAAACATCGTTCCCGTATTGTGTATCAAAAATCTTAGCATCTTTATTCATCAATATTAATGAAGGTCATAAATAACGCGTTCTCGACCTATTATATAATTCTAATAAAAATATTATTTCTACATTGAATATTGGATATGATAATTGGTGTTATGACCGACTGTTTATGTACAGTTTGCATACAAATATCAATTATACGAAATATAAAAGAAAATTCACATCTCGCTGATTGTATGATCTGTTTTTTTTTTTTTAATGTTCTCGTTGTATTCAGAGCAAAGATTTAAAACGTTTATCATTGGAAGACAGTGACAGAATGTTTTTAACTGTGAACAAAATTGTGTCGATAAAAACTCTTTACATACCGTACTCCGACAATTTATTCTACTTACATGTACTTACAGCCTATTTAAGAATCATTCTGAGAACATCATGTTCTATAAGTCTTCTTTGTGTGTATGTTTAATCAAAATACTTATAAAATCCAAATTGACAGATGATAATTAATTAACACTATTATTAATGAAACATTTTCTTGTCATTAAAAACTTTAGTCTCAAGAGTGTATCTCTATTGTGGGAATACAAAAAAATTTTGGGCCTCGAACAACTAGTCTAAAAGGCGACATGAAAGGAAGAGTTTTGCATAGTTTCTTGGGACTGTTTACAGTGGTTTGCAAGCTTACGGGCAAAATCTTTAAAGTTTCGTTCGTCGACAAAGGAATATTTTTCATATGTGTTACTTCTATAACTAAACTCTCCAAAGTTATTTGGACTCGCGTGATTTAAAATGCAGTTATAACGTATGTTTTACAAGGATGTAAAATTATCAAATGTTTCAATCGCTAATACAATGTATATATCAAGCTAATGTACCTCCAAATCAAATGATTGGAAAATTTGTTTAGCATTTGAACTGATAAATGGTGTGCATTGACCTTTTATTAACAACTTGGTGTCCGTTCGGCAAACATCGAAGCTGACGATTCTAGTAATGATTAATTCAATGAAGTGTTACAAAGGAATTACATCATTAGGCGATTCTATTCTATTCTCATGATTAAATATTTACAAAAAGAACATATACAGGAACCGAGCAAAAAAAAATACAGCTACATTACTGCAAACTAACTAAGACAAGTGTAAATATCGTTGCGATAATTTTAAACCGCAATATGGCATGTTTTACTTTAGATGTATTAAATTTCAATGAACCGTGGTTCTTTTCACTTCTTAAATATCACACGTACAAAATTTTAAACGAATTAGAAATCATACTATACGTATACGTAAATATATATATATGTGTGTGTGTATATTAAGGCATGCTTTAAATTACCTATTAAAATAAAAAAAAATATTTTCTATACATTAAGAAAATACGTCAGGCAGTAACTGGTATAAAATATAAATTTATATAAAATAATATGTTTCTATGTATAAACATTCACAAAAAAAAAAAAATTATTACACTGGGAGTAGGTATGTTATAAAAAAAAAGTCAAGGTATCAAATCATGTGTACGAGTGAAAAACTATAATAAAACTAAACTACAAATGCTTATTAAATAGAATTCGCAAGCTGCACATGTTATAATATTAAAAGAGAGTCGCTCAGCAGTTATACATTCAATACGAATTTCACTAATGTTGCGTAGCAGGATAGAAGCGATCGGAGCCATGACCCTAATAAGCTTGGAATAGAAATGAAGCCCTTAAACCTATGTTGGCAGTATTATTTTTAACCTACAATATCTCTACCCTTCCAAATTACAGATCTAATATGAATATATCCATTAAATATGAAATTATCAGTACATCACACAAGATACAGAGTTTACTTTGAGTGTGAACCTCCATAAGTATCTCATTCGACATTTTCAAGATGATGTGTACTACACAGCCATAAAAATACAAGAATTACCCAAACACAAATTATATATAAATATATAATAATTTTTTTATATGAAAATTAAAGCAGGGTTTGGTATAACAAATATTATATACCCTATATACATGTAAATAAGAAGAGATAAAAGTACACTTAAAATAATAAATTACACTGTGGCAAGTTTATAAGCTAATTAAGTACAGAATTTGATCACAATGGCAGTATAAAATTGAATTTTGTTAAATAAAATTTTATAAGTGGCATAGACTAACACATTCTTACCCTAAAACCTGGTATCTTAACATTTAAAATATTAAATTTTTATAAACACAAATATATCAAAATTATTACAGCAAATTTAGCTACCTACCATATAGTTAGACTTAAGACAGATATTACAATTGATAGCCACAATATTGCTATATATTATTTTCATGGCTCAGTGTTTTCACATATTAAAATGTTTTTCCAACTTCCATAACCAAATGAATATTGGTGTAAAAAGCTTACTAACAAACAATGGATCCTTAAAATAATTAAATGGCCGTATCATATGAAATTAAATAAATTGTTGCAGGCCCCATTTATTAATAATAATAATATATATAGGCATGTATATAATTTCGAAATAACAATGTCAAATCATTATAAATATGTTCATATTTAAAACTTTCTATGGCTCTTTGTTCGTTGTACAGTCACTACAAGACGGTAGTTTCATAAAGCTATGGTAAAAACAGTTATTTTCTTTGAGACTTATCACTCCATTCTGTGTCAAAGTAAGATTTTTCCTTAAAATCTAATAATAACAGATAAGATGTATTCGTTACACATTAAGTCTATTCCTATGACAGTCCAATTTATTAGAAAAATATACAAAATGCACTTTTATTTATATAGATCACTGTATTTGAATCACTTTTTTATGAGAAACCAAAATCCAAGAATCTTTTTTTTTTATATTCACCTTTACACTTCCTACACTTTATTACACCAGAAAACCATAAGGACCGCTGACGCGTATTTGAGCACGCATACTTTGGACACTGTTCATAATCTTCTTTTGGTGACCGACTAATGTCACACCTAAGGATGCAAGTTGATGAACTGTGAGATCCACAACAGCATTCATGTCTGTAATGCCAGCTGTTCTGAATTTTTCAATGTATCTAGACATTTTGATACATTCCAACCATTCTTCCACGGAAGAAAACTGTATCATGTCTGGTGTATCTCCTGCAAGTGGATCAGCTGAACGATTTTGAGCAATCTTTCTTAAAGTGTCGGGACAGCGAATAAGTTTGTCCAAAGTTTTCACAATACTCGCAAAAGTGGGGCGATGTGTACGTTCCTTTTGCCAACAATCAAGCATAAGCTGATAGACAGCCTCCGGACAATCCATGGGTGCTGGTAGCCGATATCCTTTTTCTATGGACTTAATGACATCTTGATTGCTCCAATTCCAGTAAGGACGCTCCCCAAAGCTCATAACTTCCCAACAAACAATACCCATGGACCAAACATCACTAGCTGAGGTAAACTTTCTGAACGCTATAGCTTCGGGGGCCGTCCAACGAACGGGGATTTTTCCTCCTCGCGTAGTGTACGCTCCATCTGCAGTCGATTCAATTTCACGAGACAACCCGAAGTCAGCTATCTTACAAACAAGTTGTTGATTAACTAGAACGTTACGGGCTGCTAGATCTCTATGAATGTAATTCATTTCTGATAAATATTGCATGCCTGTAGCAATACCGCGCAGCATGCCAACTAATTGCAAAACACGAAATTTCCCATCATTTGCACGTAGAAATGTATCCAAGGAACCATTTTCCATGAATTCCGTTATTATCATTATCGGATTACATTTCGTAACAACACCTTGTAAAAATATCACATTTGGATGTTCAAATTGTCCCATTATAGAAGCTTCAGCTAAGAAGTCTCTTCTAGCTCTTTCAGTTGAACCAGGTTTTAGGGTTTTAATAGCGACATCTATTTCTTGCACACCGCTAGCCGGTAACTTTAATTTTCCTCTACAGACATCTCCAAATTCACCACCTCCAATAATTGCTTCAATTGTTATACATGATGCATCAATTTCACGAGCAAATTCTCTTACTGCTTGGTTAGGATCTTCATAAGTGTGAGGATCAATATATGTTCTGGAACCAGTTCCTGCAAATAAAGGTGTTGTTGCATTGCTTCCTGTTTTTGCAGGTCTGTCAGGGCCAGTATAAACCTCTCCATTACGATAATTCAATGCATTACAATCACTTGGTTGCTTTTTGTCACATTCATCATCAGATCGCGACCGTAGGAATAGAACAGTTGCAATAATGGCAATAACTGAAAGTACAACAACAGCTACCATAACCCCAGCAACCAAGCGAACTTGAGCACCTTCTTCTTCTCCAACAAATGATGTTTCAAGTACGGATCCTGTACGAGCATAAACAATACCACTCAGTTCACCCCAGCCTTTTTTCATTTTAGCCCTAACTCTTATGCCATATTCAGTGTCTCTTTTCAGACCTGCTATTATAACATGTGGTTCTTTAGTGATCCTAACAGTAGCATTTGCACTTTTTTCCATATGATCTTTAGGGAAACACTTAACTTCATAGCTTTCTATACTATCATCTGGGTCAGATAAATCAATAGGAGGTGGGTTCCAAGCTAAAGATAACTTGTCACTTTCAACGCTTACTACTCTCAGTTTAGTTATTACACTAACAACAGATGCTTCAGTAACTGCTGTTATTTCTACCTTCTTTGGTGATTCACCAGTTAAGTCAGATACACCATTTAAAGCAAATACTTGAAATTTATATTCTGTTACTGGATCCAATCCCATGATTGTAACCCTTGTTGAGTTTAACCCAGATGAAGCAGGTCTGTACTCGATAGTAGAGGCACAATTTGTACAATGCACTTTGTAGGTAACATCACTTCTACCACCTGTCACATGAGGCGGTTGCCACGCTAAGGAAATGGAAAATTGATCAGCAAAAGTAACAGTCAAATTATCTGGTGCTGATGGTGGTTGAGTACAGGGTACGTTTTTTGGATCTTTCTTCGCCCTAAAGAATCCTGGAACACATTTACATTCTACTGCAGCAAAGACAGTTGATTCAGAGTAATCAGGACATGGAATGCATGATTCATCGCCAGTATGTGCTTTAAACTTCCCAGGTGCACATTTATTACATATTTGATTATTGTGATCTGGCTCATATCCAGCACGACATTTACATGATCCACTTGGAAGCGTCCACTTCCCATCTCCTTTGCATAAATAAATAGGGGCAGAATCTCCAGCCGCTATTTCAGCATGTTCAACACATGTACCATTAGCCTGTTCTATAACAGTTACTTCTCTACCAGTTGGAGTAGCCGGAAACTTTGCAAAATTGATAGTTATTTCAGGGCATGTAATGTAGTAAACTTTTACAGCTAATATGGAAATACATGCTCCTTGATCTCTAAATGCTATGTAAACACCCCTCTTGGTAACAGCAATACTTTTCACTTCAGTATTTATATCAACTTCTGAATTTGTATTAAATCTACCCTCCCCAGCAGCTATGCGGCCAACCAACTTATAGCTTTCAGGTTCCCAAGGTGGTTGTTCCCTAGTCGCAACATCGAACTCATAATAGAGAAGGCTAAAAGTTTCCTTACAACTCAGGGCATTTCCTGGGAAAAGGGAGCAGTCTCTGATGGTAAATTTGATTTCAATGTAAATACGATTTGCATTTCTTCTTTCTATAAATGGAGTCCACAACCAATTATTGACGTTATGATGTGCAACGTCGCAGACAACGTAAGATCGCCAGTTAATTTGTTTCTCAAAATTAGTATAAGATTCTTCCAACCAACCTGGTGTACTTGCTAATGGGCCGTAAGGATAACGTGTCCAACCTAGAGTCGCCTCCGTGGTTGTATCAAGCAACATAACTTGTTCACCCCGAACACTCAAAGCGGCTATTACAGCGGCCGCCACCGCTGTGCAAATCCACATCATCTCGACGACATAACAATAAAGCAATGCAGAAAATACAATTTTTATTAAAAAAAATGTATAAAACCACAACGTTCTTACTACATAATGACAAAAACGAGTCCTCGTTATTAAAGGCTAACACTTCACTTTTTGTCCAAGATAAAGGACTGTCCCGTCATTTCTCTACGGCAATGCACTTCAAGTGTTCGCAACGAAAATGATGAAAGTTTATAATTGGAAACACCAGACACTCACTATATTTAAGTCCAACAAAGAAAACAGTGATTTCAAATAACCGATTCTCATATATTACACATAAAACCGCATTTTTAATATTTATTGATCCCGCAATAACGAGTCCGAATCCAACTTTCCTGACATGGAATGATGGACGCGCAGCACAGCGATGTGTTGCTATATTCTATAGTAATTTTTGTACAACAACTGTTGCCATGTGCCAAACTTTAACTTGGGACCAAACAATGTGCAAAACTAATAATTAATTAATTAACCAATACATTTACATCACCGTTTTATGTTAATTTTATTGTTTTCATAGAATGAGATTTTGTTTTTAAAAACACTGATGTTTTTTATCTTAGACGAAAAATATTCACAGATAAATCAATGAAAAGTGTTGCCGTTCGTACATTGTAAGATTGAACTTCAGGGTTCCTGTATTTCAAAACTCTACAAAACATATAAAAACAAATTTCCATATTAAAATATTTGAAACCTTGCAAAAATATTGCTTTTATTACTACAAATAACGTGGGATACAGATTGAGTAAGATTTAATCATTTTTTAACAAACTTGTTCTAAAGTTTGCCACAGGAAAATACATCAATTAACTTACAATACCGCTTACTTTTATTATAAGTACCTCGTAATCCTCATGTTAAACAAGTTATCTGACTTAAGCCAATATAAAAGTAATTTTGATCTATACTATTAAATAAAATAAAAACCTGCTTTAAATAGACCAATAAAATTTAAGTGGTCTACAGTTGTGCTCCTGAAAACACAAGAGATACATTTGAAATAAACTTTTTTCTTACACATTTTGTATTCACCCAACCAAATAGTGCATTTCTTACAATAATAAGCATTGATATATGTTTTCCTTCACATAAAAAAACTTTTTTTATTGTCATGGAATAAATCTTGAGTTTCACGTTTATTAAGCTGGTTTAAAAATTACAATTACCATAAATTTGTCTAACATTCCTAGTTATTCATGGTTATCAATAACTGATTAGTTTTTATATATATATTTTCTCTACCAAACCTTTAACTCCTCTAAATGATGAAAATAATAGATATCTCCTTATAGGGAAAAGTAATAAAATAAATTGAAACTGTAAAACCATATTATTACAAGTCCATACATTATTTCTTATTCATTACATTATACATTATTATTATACAATTTATACATTTAGCAACAAAATTCCTTGGTATGGTAAATAGTAAAAGTAATTATAAACTTTGAACTTAAATTTTATTATAATAACAATTAAGAAAAGCACAACTTGTGACTTTTGATAGCATTGTGTAAGTCTAATAAGCTTTTATATACACACATATGAGATTGCTCGGCATCTGTTTGCTCGGTTATAAGTACAGCATTCCACCCAGCCTTCACTGCTCCCTTGTAATCCTTAACAAAGTCATCTCCAATGTGGAGACATTGTGAACCACATGTGACCCTATTGATTCTCTCCTGGGCGATTTTAAAAAGACGTTTGTCAGGTTTACTGAAACCTATCTCATAAGATGTAAGAATAAATTCAAAGCAACCATCTATATTCAAATTATTTAGTATCTTATGAAGGCGAGGGTCATAATTCGAGATAACCCCTAAGGCAATACCATTTTTACTAAGTAATTCCAATAATTCATCACATCCATTCGCTTTAACAAAACATTTGGTTGATGTAAAATCTTCTATCAACTGTTTTGATATCTCATTAATACTAGATATTGGAAGTTTGTCTCGAAATGTTTGCTTTATTATTTCATCCCACCAATTCACCCATTTGATGCTTTGCTTTCCAAAGTTAGGATGGTGTTTCATAAGTTGTGTGTAACTTTTTTTAAAATCCTGTTTTATTTGTTTAACATCGACCTTAAATCCATGCTTTTCAGCCACAATGGCGTAGTAATCCCAAGGCGGCACACGGAATTTCATCAAAGTATTTGTTGCATCGAATGTTATTAATTTTATACCTGGTAAGATCATAGTAATATCAGAATATTGAAATGGAAACAAAAACTTGCGTTGTTTTTATTCAATACTACTTTGGCACATTAGTTTTACAACGTGAATTATATAATGAATTGAATTATTGAACATACCAATTATAAACGCTTAAGTGTCATCAAAAAGTTTAAACTTTAGTAATTCTGGTCTATATCATATGTTTTCAAAAACAAGAACCATTTATCGACCATTGGCTAGAAGTATTTTTTTTATTTAAATACCTAATATGTATGTAATCAATCTTTAATTATTTTCGTTGTAATTGACAGTATTTTATCAAAACAGAGCTGTCATTCATAGACCTAAGCGAGTAGGTAATTCTTATTAATCTTTATTTCGTTATTGCTATGAACTACAATATTTTGCATTCTATGTATGTGCATAATCTATGGCGCTATTGTTAAAGTATAGTACAAAATACATTACAATATGTAATATGGATGTTTTTTCCATTATATGGATAATTTAATAAATCTGTTAAAACTGTTTAAAATATACTTTTTATTTAAAAAAAAACATTAAATTTATACATTTAAATTTTATTTAACATAAAAGTTACTTTGAATATTTTTTCAATAATGTGGTAAATTATTCTACTCATTTTAATAAAAGAACAATTAATATTATAAAAAGAAAATTATCCATCTATCCTTTGTATTAATTTATATATATGTGTGTATAAAGTTTAATTACGCATGGCTAACGCCTACTGTATTTCAGACAATCGATGAAACCTCGTGTGGGCGGGCTTATAATAGAGTGAATTGACAAAATTTTATGGTTAGACAAGGTTTTTGGTTTTTTTAATTTTTAATCTAAATTTTCATGTAATTGTAATGTTCAATGTTCAAGATGGCGAATGTTGTAATGTATTATTGCGCCGGCGATCACAATTGACAATTACCTTCAGAGTATATTTGGTAAACATTTTGCTTAAAGATAATAAGTACTTGCTTTTCTTTTTTTTTTGTATTGCACTGAAATCTAATTCATTACGTTTATCAGTTAGCGAAATCGTTAATTCTGTGAATAGCTTTGTTATTGTTTGGTCATCTTTTTTTACAACAAAGTTGATCATAAATCAAAGATCTGCGGCATGTTCTGTTCAGTTATTATTATTTATTTTAAGTTTATCCTTAATTATTGTTTGTAATAGCATCCATAATTTTTTTGTTTTGTTTCTCGAAGTAATCGCAACATGGAGTCCGCGGGTGACTGGTGCCTGATTGAAAGCGATCCTGGCGTGTTTACGCAACTGATTAAGAAATTTGGTATGTTTACTAAACAGTATCTTTATTAAACAGAAATTCTGGTGGGTCGATTGTTTTAAACGTGCCATTTTCGTACAAGACGTGCACAATATGTTTCGTCAGCATCGTGAAGAATTGAGGAGATGAACAGAAATCTTACTCTTATTCATATATATATCGAAAATTATACAATGTTATAACTAAGGTTACATTATTTACTATTTCTGTATGGTCTATATTTCTATTTCTCCACAAGAGATTTCCAAAACAATGCAAATTGTTAGACATGTACCACCAACAAATATAATATTATATCACTTAATAAATGTAAAGAAAACATAAGTTTAAAGTACCATATAAAGTTAATAAGAAAATATATACTGATTATTTCAATAAACTTCTTAAACCTTTTGTCCGTCAATGTGTCTCTTATAAATCATTTAATAACATAAAGTTGTAAAAGTACTAAATTGTTTGTGGTATTGTTACAAGGACATTTATATTAACAAAACTTCGACTATTCCTTTATAAGGGTAACTTGGAAATATTCAAATATTTATAAGTATTTGATCCACAGCTAACATATTGTAATGTGAAAAGAAACAATTTTAAATGTAAGGATTCATAAAAATATGCAAGGAGGAACTAATAAATAAATCTTAATATTACCATTTACATGGCCGGCTTACAAAAAATCACATTACATGAGCATATATATAGCATCACTATATTAAAGTCAGTGGTTGCTTAGTGGTTAAGAGGCCCGCCTCTCATGCATGAGGGTGCGCGTTCGATCCTGGCAAGTACCAATGTGATATTTCCGAGTCAAATGTACTTTCTAAGAGTATTTAGACATCACTGATTAATGCATTCCCAAAGAGAGTTGATGTCAGGCAGGCGGCCGGTCGTAAAAACAATTAGCCAAAACCATTCACAACATGTAAGGCAGACCCTGACTAAAGCTGGGAAATTGCCAAGTAGAAGAAGATATTTAAGATTAAATTGAATAAAAACTAATGAATTTGTTAGTTTAAAAAGAATGTTTTGTTTTGTGATATCCGAACAGAACATTTTGTTAATAATCACTTATTATATTAAATAATATTCAATTCTATTACAAAGTGACATTAAATATTAAAAATCATATCATTTCAGGTGTTAAGGGTGTCCAAGTGGAAGAGATGTGGACTTTTGATGACAGCATTTTTGATAACTTGAGGTAAAAATCTATTTAACATGGCTTGATGAATTGTTTTGATTTTTGAAGGGGTAATTTCTTATGAGAGGGTAACGTAACGCGTTACGGCGCCACTGATCAGGTTTCCATGCCTCTCGTCGGCGTCAAACATGTTTTGAGTAATGTTAAATTTTTAAGATTATCAATTTAACGTATATAAAATCTGAAGTTATAAACTAAACATTTTATAACTAACACAGTTTCTTAATCACTTTTGTCAAGCGTCCCAAGATGAAGAAATTTGGTTTTTCCTTAACAAAACTAATACTTTCATTTCTATATTTTAATGTCTACAAAGTAATAAATTTTTACAATAAGAATATGTTTCAATAAAAATATCTGTTTCAGACCTGTTCATGGATTAATATTTCTGTTCAAATATTTGCAACACGATGAACCTCCTCATCCCATTGTCAAGGACAGTCGGTTGGAGAAAATATATTTTGCTAAACAGGTATGCTCCTTATAAGGTTGACTCAGTGAAGTTATGTTAACCAAAAATGGTGAAATATTAGTTTCATACTTGTTCTCTCGCTAGAAGAAAAAGCTCTCGATGCAAGTTGATGAAGTAACCTCAGTATTTTGGTAGTGAACTGTTTTTTTGAACATTGGCTCCATTTTCCGTGCCCAAAATTTTTATTGCGAGTCCCATTTTTTTATATTTTTTAGAACAATTAACCCATACCTGGGCTATCGAACATGAAAAATCTATATTCTATCAGACCTAGGTTGCCAGTATAGCATTCTAGTTGCTTCACTCAATAAAAACCTTTGAACCTTTTGAGCAATCTAACAGGTTCTTAAAAAAAATAAGAAATGCTTAACTGTTTTACCAAATTGAATATTTAACAAGAGTTGTATTTCAGTAAATTTTATGTGACACTTTGATAGTGAAACATTGTTCAACATGAATAAAATAAATATGTATTAATTGTTAATGGACAACACGATTAAAACATGTTTTAATAACGAAAGTTTCACAAAGTATAGACAATATATATTAATAATTAATATATAACATCAGTTGTAGATGAAATAACCGCACCAGCTCTTAAAGCAGGGGTGTCCAAACTTATTTTGTCTACTGTTCACTTTGAGTATAGATTACTTTTAGTTCCCTATTTTTTCGACTACTAAAAGTCAACTAGTATAACGTCAAATGAAATTGATCAATTATTGTGAGCTATATTAGCATTACCATTTTTAATGGTCTGCAGGTTTTTTTTTTTACAATCATGTAACTGTTGCAGGTGATAAACAATGCATGTGCGACACAAGCTGTCGTAAGTCTTCTGTTGAATTGCAACCATCCAGATGTCATATTAGGGCCGGAGTTGACAAAGTTAAAGGAATTCAGTATGTCATTTGATCCACGGATGCGCGGTCTCACACTAAGCAACTCTCAGACCATAAGAAGTGCACATAACTCTATGTCCCAACAAGCTTTGTTTGAATTCGACCCAAAAGTTCCTACTAAGGTGAGTAAATACATTTCACTTAAAAATGTATTTGGTTTCTATGAAACTGCTTCAAGTGACTGTTTTTATGTACAGGAGGAAGATGCTTACCATTTCATTGGTTATATGCCAATTGATGGACGGCTTTATGAACTAGATGGACTCCGCGAGGGACCCATCGATCATGGACCGATTGCTCCGGAACAAGATTGGTTGGATGTTGTTCGTCCTATTATTGTGTCTCGTATTAATGTGTAAGTTTTTCTATAAATGAAATTGTAAGTTTAACCTTTCAATATCATACAGTAACATCATTTATTTATCTTACAGATATACAGAAGGAGAAATACATTTTAATCTAATGGCTCTCGTGTCAGATAGAAAAATGATATACGAGAGACAAATACAGGCGCTCATGAGCGAGACCAGGATGCTGGGCATGGAAACAGATGATGTGGACGTTGAAATAAGAAGATTGCGTATGCTAATAGAATACGAAGACGCCAAAATGTTGAGATACAACCAGGAGATGTTGAGGAGACGGCATAATTACTTGCCGTTCATCATCACGCTGCTCAAAATACTGGCGGAGGAGAAGAAGTTGTCGCCTCTCTTGGAAAAGGCGAAGGAGCGCGCGCTGAAGAAGGGGCCTAAGAAAGTGAAAGTATAACAGGAAGCCTCGGGAGGGCGCAGGGTCTCGCGACCGCGTCCCCCGCGCCGTGTCTCCCAGTCCAGCCCCTCGCGGGTGCTGCCGCCCTCCGAGCACATGCAATATTCTTTAGCAGATTTAGATTCTATATTTAGAGAGCCTCAAGAGCCTCCCAGCCAGTTAGAGCCGCAGGACGCTTTGCAGCAGAGCTTATTAGAACCACCAGCCGACATGGACATGTTGGCCACCGACGACTTTCTCAAAGACGTCGTCCTCGACACTGGCTTCGAGCATGACCTCATAGACGTTCATGATATATTTGACGAAAATATGATATCGACCGAAGAGTTCCCACACGACGACATCTTAGACCCCGATGAACTGCTCATCAGTGACTTCATGCGCAATCCAGCCCCCGAAGAAGAACGCGATGCGGAATAGTACATACAGAGACTTTATGCTTTGTGAAATTATTTTAAAGTGACTTGCATGTAAGATATTTAGCATTGAGTACTCTGTGAACTGCTGTAATGTATAGTATACCGTGCAATAAGGATTGATTTAATAAATAACTTCATTATGAAAACAATACAATTTTATGTATATAACTAGAAAGATTGTTGTAAGATATACATATATATTGTATAGAAAAAAATTAAATCGACTCATAATATGTTTTGTAAAAAAAAACTTAGATTTCAATTTGTAACTTGCATTTGAATATTAACATGTGTGAGTTTTAAACAGATTTATAACTAGTTAATATAGTATAAGTATTACGGGAAAGATATTTAATATTAAATTGTGTAAGGTTTGGAATGGAGTACAGAAGATTGGATTTGTGACTATGATGAGATGTTACAGAGAACAGTCATGGAGTGTCAGAGTTTAATGAAGCCGTTAAAAATACTGTACAATATATTTTGAAGTGTGTCTCAACATACTTTCAGTTTTCTATAAGATAAACATATTTGTCATATATTCGTCAAATGTATTAATGGAAGTATATGTACTTATTTTTGTAAAGTTAATTCATATTTATATATCTCATACTAGGGATCTAGCCTCAAACTTTCTAGCTAAATATGAAAATTGTAGTATTGAAAGAAAATTATTTTTATCATAGGATTAAAGAATTTTCTAAATCTTTTTTTTTTGACTTAACATCTGAAGATTGGTTATGCTTATTTATTAATTGTACTGTAATTTGCATTCAGTAACTTACTTTCAAGAATTGATCATAGGAATTTTTTATTTTTTTCCATTTAATAAACTTTTCTCCTCTTTCAATTATGTTTTATTTTGTTTTCTTTAACATATTTACATTAAATTTGATTTCCTTCTAGGTTCTTCGTAATAACTTAATGTTTTTTTTTCTACTTCAGCAGACTAGACTAGTCAAAAGTACTCCATTTATAAAACATAAAATGATTTATAAATTTAACTTTAATATAATATATGTAATTATTAAAATAAGTGTTTTTTAACAATGTTATCAATGAGATATTATTTTGATACACAACTGAACTTGAAAGTTTCTGTTTTATCTGCAGATATTTAAAGTTTTTTGAACAAATAAGTTATTTTATGTTCTTATTTATATTTCATTTAGGATTTTTTCAAATACTCTTGTTCTGTAGACCAGTGTTCAATGGTCCAATTCTATGGTGGTTATGGTTGAACTTAATCTTCAGTCTACAATAAAATGTAATTATACATATAATCTATTATCTATTCGTAGAAATAGGGAATAAATAAATTTTGGCAATTATTTTGCACGAACTCATTAAAGTTAGAAAAATTGACTTTGATTTATATTATCAAGATACTTTAAATAATATACATATATACGTCAATCCAAACAAATAATTATCCTGAACATGGAGAAGAGAAATTCATTTTAAAAGCCCTCACGTGAAATAGATTATTACATCATTATCTGGTGCCTTAGTTACACAATGGATATACTATGGGAAAGAGAACAGTATGTTTGGTATTATAGCTGGTGTTTAACTTGGCAAGATACGATAGATGAATACGATTCTCATGTGTCATAGGCACTTAAGTTGAACTTATTGTTTTTGTTACTGTAATGAGCATCAAAACTGTCCACTTTTTGTTACACTAAGTGTACATGCCCAAATTATTCCCCACTCCACTAAATTCTTGCCAAAAATACAAAACTTACCTTTTTAAAAATTAAATTGTTAATGGAATCAAACACGCAGACATAGTCTTTAATTTTATTTTTCAATTTAATATAAACTTCTAGAATATATGTTATATAAATTTTTGTATTTAATAATAATATAGTTCCCTTAAAGCATGATTATAATTTCCAGCCATAGACAAGACTAGGTTTGGTTTTATTAATAGGGGTAATTTTAGATATTATAATACCTTACATTATATGAGATACAAATAAATACTGATATACAAACAGATCATTGTGCTTATTAAAAATAAGGGATTTTTGATGTTCTTAAATAAATTCACACTTCACTTCTTTGTCCTTATATATTTAATATTTTGATATTTTTATCTTAAATTCTGATTTGACATTATCTAATATTTTGTAGCACCAGAGAAATATTTTGCATTTTGCATAATTATGTGTCCTTCAGTGAGTTACAAACATTTTATTTATCTTAAAGTTTTATTTGATACTTGACACAAACTGTTTTAGCCTTCATATTGAAGTAATATTTTTATAAATTAATTAAGAGCCAGTTAAATTCCATTTGGTTTATTAGTTTTATGCGGCTCGTACTTAGAGAGGTCGGTTAGATACCTATACCTATAGAAATGTGTCTTTTCTGTAAGTTTCTTTTTTGTTACAAAAAGTTTAATGAACCAATTTTATTCAACTCGTTACTAGTTATAGGAGTTTATAAAACTCTTTGCATTTTTTGACGTATAAAATTGCTCTAACTACTGTATTCGTTTAGATATATTTAATGTTCTTTAATCATTATTTAAAAAACTGTTATTTGATATTAATAATAAATTACATACAATCATGTGAATGGTTTTGTCGCTTGCGTTTTTGGTTAGAAGCGCCATCTATGTTTCATATTATATAAATAAACTTATAACAGAGTAAGAGCTACTTTTTTACAATTATTTTTGTTACATTTCCATATCTAAAAAACTTAAATATTCTTATATAGTCGCTCTAAATATAACCCAAAAAATAATTAATGCAATGTGAGAAATTTATTACATATATTTGTTAAATATATAACGATAACTAAGGTCCAAAATGGAAGATCATAAGTATAAAATAAAAATAAACTATGAACAATGATCAGGCTTTACAATGGAAATAATTAGCTGACGCTAGACTCAGTTGAGACGTTTGGGATAGAGTGAGCGATATCCTTGAGGTAGCAGAGAATGTTTGAGAATAGTTGGAGGTATAAGATACAATGCTGTTTACCCTATGTATTTTTGTTAATGTATAAAGTTTTGTGAAAGATCTTTTCGATAAATAAGAAATCTTAACAATTGAGGAATAATTATTACGTAATAGAAATAGGATTTATAATCTGATCAGAATTATTTTATGCACCACTTATGAAGGCAACGAGTACAATATATTAATCTGCAATATTTAGATCATGTGCCTATTGCCACAAGTATGAAGAGCAGAAATTGAAGCCGAAATGTTGGTCGTTACAATTAAAATTGTTGAAAATAACTTTACCCGTAATGTAAATTTCATACACAACATAGACCTAAAGAAAGTAAAAGAAGATGTTTATGTGAGTATATGAGAGAGGTTAACATAATTTTGAAAATTATTATGTACTGCGTACTTATAGTTATAATTTATTATAACTATAATATATACTAATCTCCCTTTAAATATTTTACTTTATAATTTACAATTTTCACTTTTTCATTATTACAAAACAATTATTAAATTTAAAATTATCTTTTCAGTCACATAATCACAATATCAACAAAATAAATTTTAGTGCATATATGTATTAAAAAGGAATTAAGTTTGATAATCTATGACTTTGGCAGAATTTGTTATGCATGGTATCATTTATATTATCTATGTTTTCCCTTAGCAATTTGGCATAGACATCAACATCAATCAAATCCTAAACTCATAAGAGGCACGAGTAAGAAATGATGGGTTTGGTATTATTTGATAACTGAAAACGAATTTTCATTGCTTAAAAGTTCAATAATTTACATTGGATTGTTCAATAACTATTATATGTGTTAGTTAATAACATTTAAGTAGATGAGCAACAACAACGACCAAAGCTCCCGTCAGCCATCGCTGTCGGGACAGCTTGATGCGTCTCCAGGCAAAAGTGTAAATAATGATAAATCTACACAGATATGTAGGGATTTTATATGGGGATTGTGTAACAAAGGAGCGCAATGTAGATATCGACATGAACTCGATTTCGAGGCTATGAAAAAAACTCTTAAATTTTGCCACGACTTTCAAAACCCGTCTGGATGTACGCGTGAGCATTGTAATTATCTGCATACCAGTAAAGAGGAAGAAAGTTTATTTTTCGCCACTGGAACTCTACCACGTGTTTTGGCTGAACGCCATGCAAATATAACGGTTTCTTCGGCTGAAACTATACCACAAATAGCGTTGTTTATTCAAGAATCGCTTAGTGGGGCCCCTCCGCCGCCTCCGCCGTCTACTTTCCCTGTTCCAACAGTGTCCCCGATGGCTCCGAGACCAACGTTGCCATTACAACAAATGCCACCGCCTCCTCCTCCTCCTCCACCTCCTAATGCAACAACAGTCGCACCAACTCAGACAAACCGCGTATTTGCAGGTATAATAACAAATTTTTAATATTATTTTCAATTTTGTTATACTAATATATAAGTCAATGGTGGCCTAGTGGTTTAAGGCCCGCCTCTCATGCATGAGGGCACGGGTCCGAATCCCAGCAAGTATAGTATAGTATAGAGTCATATGTACTTTTTAAGAGTATTTAGACAACACTGACATACGGTGAAGGAAAACATCATGAGGAAACCTGGACTTATAATTTCCCAATTATAAGTTTGAAATCACCAACCCATCTTGAGCAAGTGTGGTGATTAATGCTCAAACCTTCTCCATGTGAGAAGAGGCCTGTGCTCAGCAGTGGGCTCTGATAGGCTTTAATTTTATACTAACATGTAGCAAAATCTTAAACTAGTTTACTCAGTTAAGCAATGGATGGTCTGTTGATATGATTATTTAATTATAATGATTACAAAACACAACATGTGCTTAAAGAAGATTGAATTAACACAAGCTGATGAGATTGTATGTAACTGGAGTATTTATTAGAATAGCTTAAAATTAGTGCTATTTATTATAATAGCTAGTAAGCTGAAAGTATTCCGGTAGTGTATGTTCTTTACTTTGTTAATATGTATGACATTGTTCTTGACAATCAGTAACTTATAAGAACAAAATTAAGTTAATTGAGTCATTCAGTTCTCTTAATGTACCACACGGTTTTCAGTTATTTACTGTGATATAATTTCCGTTTTCATCACATCTTTTCAGTGCCACCACCTCCGCCAACACCGTTGTTTCCAATAACACAGCCTCCACCTCCGATACCAATGTAAGTGATTCTTATTATCCAAATTATCAAACTGATATTGTTTTTCTATCATTTACTCGACGGTAAATCATAATTAAATGGTGGTTTTTATAAGCTTATTGACTTGTTCCTTGAGAACATACGAAAATATTCTTTGTTGTTCACATGAAAAATGTTGCTTAGTTTATTCGGTACATTTATGATTCTTTTACTTGCCTTGGCTACAACATATTTCAATACTTACTTCAAGGTTCGATGCTAGTCGGCCGCCGCCAGTAATTCCGGCTATAGCAATCAATAAGAATGCACCCCAAAAACGTCCAGCATTGAATGATGACACGGGTGAGTAATGTTCATGAGGTTTACACAGGGTTATTCTTGGATGTCTATAACATTCAATGTATTATTGATCACATTTTAAAGCATTTGAATAACATTGTTTACTAGACTGTCGTGTATAGCTCTGCGATCTGATTTGTCCACAGTTTCTGTTTGCAAGTTGCGTAAGACGGATGATCTAAAGACAGAGGACGTGCAATGCAACTTGTGCTTTCAGCGAGAGGCAAGGTATGTGCGATATATGTTTCACAAAATCATATACATATATGCTCGCTCAAGCAACGTGGAAAACATTGCGAAATTTAATATATATATATAAAGATCACAAGATATACTCATCCAGGCTCAGGCCTTAATAAATTTAATGAAGGCTTTTAAGCGAATTTATTTATGAGTTTAGTTAATCTTAATATAGTGCAATATACTATGAACAAATAATAATTAAACTATGAACATAAAATATTAATGATAATCACGAAATACGTATCAGATATAACATAGTAATGTACATATTTATTGTTTAAATCATTATTTAGTTTGACATTTATTTTTAGGGTAACTGGTAAGCATCTCACGTAAGTAGAATCAGATTGATCTGCGAAAACTATATTATGGGATTAGTCGTCTAAATCGTAGGTTAACAACCTCCTAGCGATCCTTGTATTTACCGCTATTCGTTTAGACAAGAAGCCTTTAATAAATTTTCGTAAAGCAATCTTATTAATTAAAAAAAATTAACAAATTTTTGTAAAATTTCAAGTCAGAAATCCATTCAATCCTATGGGATTATATATGGGACATATGTGTCACAAGTTCAAAAGACTAGCAATAGGGCTATGAAGCCAGGCCTGGTACTAAGTGTTTAAAATTTTATGTGAAACTCACCGTTTTTCTCTAGATCTCTCTCTGAAATCAGAATGTAAGAAATACGAATCTCCCTTACAGACAGAGTATCAGTATCGATCATCTACCCAAGAAAGACAAGTTTGCTACGAGCTCGCTTGATACGAATGTTTGTGCCGTCCAACCATTTCACATTCGGCCGTTAAACTGCAGTGATCTTTGCCCTCATTGGGTATGTCAGTAGAAGCAATGAAGTGTTCATCACCAGAGGGGTGAAACTTCCATAATTAATGTCTGGGTTTTCTGTTAGCATGAGATTCAGGCAATTGAGAAAAGAGCTTTTTCTTTTATGATATCTACAAAGACTACCTCTCTTATAGAGCACTAAATATAGCTTTCTGAGATATTTGTATAACAGAGTTATTTCATGGTTAAACCTGTTGTAATGTTAACGTCTTTTGGACATTAAATATGTGTTTGATATAAAGCCTTCTGGCTCTACAAAGTACGTGAAGAACCGTCTTCAGAATACGCTACTCTCAATACTTGTAACTTATTCATTTTTAATTTGTATGTCTGTGAGAACAGAACATTTTAAAACGATTTTCTAAATGTTAAATCTATCGGTTTACCTTTTTGATCTCACGTCATGGGGGTGTTTAAATTTTGAGGACTGTAATGGTTCAGTATATTTTTGTTCTGTCAGTTACTTGATGTACAGCTTGCTACGTTATTTCAAATTGCCACTGAGTATAACATTTAGAAGTTTTGGGTAACAAATGCTTGAATACAAGGAGTTAATATTAAATTAATTATTTATAACTAATTTCTTTATAATTATCTAACTAAAAATTTAAAGTGACGCTGTGCAAAATTGTCAGCTGATGGCTTATGTTGTTTCATGAAAGGAAAAAGCTAGCGTTTGGCTCAGCGAATGTTTTCTCTTCGTTACAACAAAGAGAAAATTATATAATCATTATAATTATAATGAATAATAAGATATTATAAATTAAAGGTTAGTTAAGGTAGTAATAAGATACTTGACTTATTATAAGATTAATGCTCTGATCAAGTTTGTCGTTTCTGGTTGTAGTTATTATTCAATTTGACCATCATATGTATGTATGTCAGTAACTTGTTGCCCCGTGTGCAGCCAGCATTTGATGGAAGTTTTGCCCCATTGGTTCAGAAGTCCAGATTAAAATATATAGCTAGATATTGAATAATTTTTTAATGTAAAATATTGTACTGGTGCTATTAACTTTTGCAAATCTCATGGTGTATCCATAACGTTAGTTGGAGAGCTGTGACGCCGACGGGTGAAGTCTTCTATTCTTGGTTCGAGGTGAATCAAGGTGACTGAAGGTAAAGGCTGGCTTATGAGCCGAGTTTAGATTACGTGGCAGGCATGGGTTGCTTTTCACTAACTTCCTTTGCATGAGTTTTTTCCTCTGTTGCAAAAGTGAAAGCGAGACTAATGCTTTTATTATAGTTTACCTCCCTTATAAAAAGACTAGCGACGTGATCGACCGACTCACGGAACGGGTCCAAGGAGCCACAGGACAAGGGAAATATGAAAATAGCTGTTGTGAGATGTGCTTCCTTCGAATTCAGCTTGGACTTTGTTCTTAAACTAAACTAACGAAAATTAAGTGCTCTTATTAATTCTATATTTTCGCTTCGCTTGCTTTAATATTGCTTCTTCTTTGTGTGCTATATGCAAGAAAGTTTGCTTATTTGCTTTTTTTTTATTTAGTTATGATTGTATGTATATGTATATATTTTTCTATGACATCGATTTTTGGACTTAGGCAATGCGAGAGCTGTATTTATTTTTTATACACTAGAAACTCGATCGACCGGACTATTATATTTAAATTAGAAAAAAAAATATGAAATTTTCTTGACATAAGCAATATTTGAACCCAAAACCGCCAGATAAACGAGCTTTTTAAAAGAATCACTGTCTTTTTGTTTTTTGGAAAATTAAATTGTAGCTATTTAATACAATCGGTTGCGAATGTTACTCCTGACAATCATGTCTTATAACTGATGGCCGGTCAATCAGGATTCTTATGTAATACGTTTTCTTTGGCTCTATGCGAATCATAATATTTCAATACTATTTGATATATTGGTGAAATGTCACATTTTTTACGCGAATGTTTAACAAATTTGCGATATTGATAATATTTATATCCTGCACATCAGAATTCTTAATATGATTATACAGTTCTTGGCTATACATATATCAGTTCAGCGTCTTGTCTACTTTTCTTAACGATTGCTTGTCTTGTAATCTTATTGACATTGAGGAGTTTGGTAGAGATGTCATTCTTACCATGCTATCTTCGGTGCCAATTACGCTTTGCAATAAAATAATGGATGCATAACTCAAAAAAATTTATTAAGTGCTTAATTTTTTCAGAATACAATTTTTCAGAGAGGAAATGGAAAGAATACGAGCGGAAGACGAGTGTCAGTCGCTGGTGTTCAAGAAGAAGCTTATGGAATATCAGAAGCTTAAGGATATTCTGCGGACGTTGATTGATAGCGATCTGTTCAAACTTGTCGAGGAATCTTTAGGGGTTAGTGTTGTCACTTTCATATAATATATTTTTCTTTTCAATAATTGATAATAGTAGTGGCCGGAAGATCCGCTTCTCGTGATTGAGAGCGCAGGTTTGATGCCTGGCGATTTCTTATTAAGTTATGTACTTTTAAAAGTATTTAGACACCACTGAAAGGCGTTAAAGGCAAATGTCGTGAAACCAGGACTTGTAATTTAAAATTATAAGTTTGAAATCGTCAATCCGTCTTGAGATTGCGTTGTGATTAATGCTCTAACTTTCTCCGTGTGAGAAGAGGCCTTTGCTCAGTAGTGGAGACCATTAATATGAAAACGACGATGATTCTTTAATAGTTAGGCATACTATTTGTTTTTCAGGATGTACCGCAGTCTTCGTTTGGGGGTCCTTTGACTAGCATCATTCCCTCGTTGCTGTCTGTGAGTAATTATTCCTTATATATACGTATTTTAATTCCATAAATTTCAACAGTCTACAAATAAATATATATAAAATTGATAGAACGAGCTATTTACAGAGAACGTAATATAATTTAATTTAAAAAGTAATACAAGGTATGAAAATGGGAAAAGAAACATTAAGGGCCCAATTTAGCATGCTTATATAAAAATAACAAAATAATTTATAAGCCATAAAATTATTTTTTATAAAACTTACAACCGTTATGCATGATTGGGGAAAACATCTATTATTTAAAAACAACGAATACATTCAACGCCATAGAAGAAAAATGAGAAAAAAAAGAAACCAAATGACATAATGAATTATGTAATCTGATTAAAAGAAGTTTTAACTTCAAACACGTCCCTCAGTATTACAGGAACTCGAATAAAAACTATCAGAGAACTGAAGGAGAGTCGTCTATAAGTTTACATAAAACAAACAAAAGATACCACAATCAAAACGGACTGAATGCTTTGATCCCAAAAAACAAAAGATCGTTACAGTTAAAAACATTGTTTTGCAATCAGTCAGAATGTAAAAAATAATGGATACATGCTGAAATAATGAGATTGAAAACCAAAATATGCAATAAACTACAGCATACTCAATAATTGGGTCACTTTCCTTATTTAACATATACATATGTATGTTATTGAAATATAAATAATTTATAATTTTCAGGGAATGTTCTCAGCGGGTCCCAAACAGAATCACGACCAGTTTTTGTTGCAGTTCATGGAATACATGTTCTCTAAAACGAGGAGCTTCGAGGTAAACAAGACACTTACTAACCTACGTACCATGCTTTAGTACGAATACTATATTCGGTTTCTCTTATATAATATTATTGTATAATGTATAGATAATTGTATTGAATTGTTATAAACATTTTATAATCACTATCAAGTACATATATGAAGGGTTTAGTGAAGTGATCTTTGTTTGTTCAGTCGTCATCGGTGCACGTAGAGGAGTCATTGCGTACACTCTCAACGACGCCGCGGAGAAGCCACCAGTCCCCCGATATATTACAAACGCTGACGGAAATTCTGGGTAATTAAATATAATTATTATAATCTTCTGTAATAAATGCGTAAGGATAAGTAACTGTGTTGCTCTTTCATGCAAAGATATTTCAAAGATTCGGGTGAAATATATCAGAAAACTTTGCTGTACATTAATATTGTCTCTTGCATGAGATCACGTGACATAGACTTGATTACCATATCCGTTATTCAAATAAAATATTGCCTATTAATAATGTATGTACGTTATTTTTAGGATCGTCTTCGGAGCGTTCAGTGTCCGAGGCGAGTGGTGATAGCGCACACGCTTCAGGTACTAACGGCGTGTCGACTTTCCGTCGTTTCAACAGGCCGAGGTTGGATACGCTACGCCCTCCGGCCGCCGCAACGCCGGCGACCCCCGGAGCGCCTCAGGCGTACCCGACGTCGGTGCTACCTCCGCCGCCACCACCACTACCGAGGGCAGCCGCCCTTCGTCTGCCAAACCGCCTGCCTCCGAACCCTCGACGCACATGATCTACACCCCCCACCTCCCAACATAATGGGTCAGTGGATGTATCATTCAACTTCGCACTGAATTTCCGATTTAATTTTTTTTAAGGTTAAATAACATAGCCATAAAAACATAAAACGGATCAGGGTATAACAGACAGATCCGGGTAGAGCGCTCACTATCTTGAAAAACCGTTTTGTTCTGATGTTTGGAAGCTATGCATCAAAGTGCTTATCAAAAGTTATTGAGACTATTGTTGTAGATAATAGAGTATTTGTCTAAATCTTTTACTGTCATTTTAATTCTATTTATTTTCTAAAATAAAGCACATAATAATTTTTGATCCATAATGTACAGCTTCCCATGCATCTGATAAATTGTGAAGAAAGTTCCACCTATATCTGTCTGTATTTTTGTGGTTGATATTTGACAATTAATTAAAAAAAGAATATATTGTATTTGGCAATTTATTGAGAAGTTGACTGAAGCTGTATTTACTGACCTAATATGTTTCGTTGGCTGGTATATATATATAATAGAATGGAGTCTAGTGACAAGTTGAAATGGACAATGAATTACATGTAGAAATATCGACATTCACATGATATGAACAGTTGTCAATGAATTATTATTGAAGTTGTGGATCAGTTTTGAGCCCAAAAATTGTGGTTATGCAAATAATGACTTAATAAATAGGATTTGATAGTGGAGTGAATACAATGTCTGTGTCTCCTACTTATGCTTATTTTATGAGTCATTACAAATCATAACAAGATATTCTATGAGAAAGCGAGCTCATTTTTAATGTGCTAATAAAAATATAATCATTGGCTGTAATTTATACATTTTGTTAGCTCATCTCACATATATAGAAAAGCAATAAATATGAAATGAAACTCTGATGCACCTTGTACTTGTTTGAGAACTAGTGCTTTGTAAGGATAAATAATATGAATGTGTTCAGTCACACAATATATAGTTAGGATGTAAGTTTGACAATGTCTTAGTATTTTTTTAATAACATATATCTTTATAAGAAATTTGTTTTCGATAATTTAATGTGTTGATTATAATTGATATTGTAACTGTATATCAAAAATCTGTTTTACTATAGTAATACTTAAATATTTGTATGTTTGTAAGCTATACATAAGGTTATGTACAGAATTTTAGAATTTTAGAATAATTTAATTTAATAATTAATTTCATTATGATATACAATTAATTCTGTTTGAATTTTATTCATCATGGATCCTGAAGTTCACAATTTTTTTATATGGTACAATATATTACAATGTCTTTATTCTTCTGAATGTTTGCCTCGTTTTTAATAGATATGAAAAAAAAATTCAAGATTCTCAATTAAATAAATAATAATAGTTGTATCCAAAATTATTTTTCATTGACCAATCATCTATAATGTTCATGGTGAGGAATCTTCTTTTAATGAACAGCTGCGCTCTTTTGAAGGTGATATACCTATAAAACAAATGTTTCTAACAACTGTAATAATTTGTTGAAACATTTATATTCAGTGTGTTACCTTTTATCACCTCTTCCCTGTTTACCTCTTGGGGCTTTTGGGGATTGAGGCGTCAACCAGGTCTTTTCAAATCCATCGATAGTTTTCTGAAGTGAAACGAAGGTTGCGTTAAACGTTTAACGGTCCTGGAAGTGGGGGGAGGATAAAATGAGACAGCTAGATGGAATGAGTGTCACTTTTACCCACGAGGGCAATCAATTTTGACTTGTATGTAATGTTTATATAGTCCGTCTTATAGAAACACTGAATATGCCTTTAAAAACCTTTCTAATCCATTCTGTTTTCATTTCAACACTACGAACATTCACTTATTCCGCGCAAATTTTTTTTTCCAGTCTGCTTTGTCTTTTATTCAATATATTTTAATGTAGGTACATCTTTAGCTTCATCTGACTTAATTTATACCCTACATACTATTATGGACCATAAGTTTATATTTAAGGAGTCTATGGTTTTTGTTTTTTGTAGATGTAAGCAAGTGGATCTTTGTACACTTATTTCTGGTATAACGGTCCTATTAATAAATTATTCTTTAGGTCTTATTATTTGTCCATGATTCAATTACAATAGGATATAAAGCTCTTGTTGAAGCAATGAAAAGGTCATGAAAATAAAAATGCCAATAGTACTAATGACGTAAATAAGATTACCTTAATTCAGGCGACTGCAAAAGTGTTAAACATCTCAATTTCACCCTACATCATAATGAAGACCACACATAATGTTTTATGGTTTTTATAATGATTAACATCATAGACGAAGACTATCAGTTGTACACAAAATAGTATCTAACCTGTTTCAAAAGGGATAATATTATAAAACCTATTTAATAATATTTAAAAAATAAATATTTTTGTTTAGTTTATTATCAAAAGATGTACACCAAGTTCGATGGTAAACTAGGAATGCTAAGTAAATAGTTAACAATTCATATTAGTAAATAGTATGTAAGCAGACAGTGAAGTGATCATATACGTTTCGTACGTAACTATAACTATCGTATTTTAAGAGAAAACTTTTATTTCGCTCTTAATTTATATTGCCACAAAAAAAAACACCCAAAACATGCCATAACATGCACTTTAAAAAATATGTATAATGTACACCATTGTTACGTTATGTTTAAAGCGTCATTAAAAATCTTGATAATAAAAATTCAACAAAATAGTATGGTGACATCCATGTACACAAGTCTAAACAGCCTTTTAAACGTCAATTGATAAAATGTATTGCAGAGCTTGTTGAACAAACTTTGGAAAAAAAAAATTTAACGTCATAAGAATGGGGTTAAATTTTAAATTTTCGAGCGTTCTTTTGTTGTTAGTTAAAAATAAATATTGGAACTAATTCCGTTAGTATGAATATTAAATATATATCTTAACTAACCAAATATTTTTACGTAGTTATTCAAGGTCAGGCGGAAAGAAATGTTTTGCTTATTACAACCGGAACCTGCTAAGAAAGAAATGTCAAAGTGACATTAACAAATTACCGCCACGTACAGTACAGCTTCATTAATTTTAAAGGACAATTAGTGCTATAATTTTATCGTAATCAATATATTTTGTTCTAAGTTAGAAACAGACAAGACTTTTAAGCATATATTTAATTAGGTATCTATAAGTTAATCAAAATATTATTAGAAGGGCTTGTTAGAAATAACTTAGAGAATATAATATAACTATTAGTTGTAGTTGTATAGTGCTATTACACATAAAAAAGAATCAAGCATTTCTATACATTATGGTTGTTATTAATTAAGGACGAGCATTTCAGCAGCATCATGTCTACTTAGTCGGTTAATTGAGGTATAATCAAATAATATTAAACAGAGAATATATATTTCATTTTAATGCTATGAATTCATTCGCACTGGGATCGTGGAATATTTTGCCAATGTCAAAGTTTTTATTTGTCGGAAGAATTTATAATCTTGAGTATCGTGTGGTTGAAACACGAAGTTGTTTTTCGAATGGAACAAACGCGTTTATTTAATAATAATAATAATTAACAAATAATATTGCATTATATGTAAGTGATTATTTGAAAATTGTACACTCATGTCGCCATTTTAGCTACAGTTAAACCACTGTCGATGAAATTGAAAATAGGTGTATTGAGGGTGTCAAATAATATAACATTTATAATACTATGATTTCTTTAAAATAATAATATAAATTTATTCGCACAATGCTTGTAAATATAATTTTATTGTTACACAAATTATTAATGGAGACGTAATAATATTTTAGACGGTTTATAATTTAACATAATATTTTAAACAAAGGTACATAATCTATATGATGAAAAATCGAGACGACTACAAGACAGAAAAATATATCCCGTTTTTTATTTTATAAATATTTATTCATAGACAAAATTAAGAGGGCATGATTATTACAATTTTCATATGCAACCGATGATAGCGAACCAATTTTTCAAACAGTTTCTAATAAAAATATTCTAGATGTAATAAAAAAGCGGTTTGTTCTAGAAAATATTTAACGAATTCATATTACATGCGCCAGGTACTTATCAGGTACAAATAATAACACTAAAATATTTCATAGAGAGTGAGTCTGTATTTGAATGAAATTATTAATATGCAGTTATCAAACAACAATGTACACAAAACCGCAATACATTCCGCATTGAATGTTCGACAATGATATAATCATATATATTTTAATATATTATAATTATTTACAACTTAATTTTAATTGTTATTCTACATACTAAATCTATAAACTTAATGGAAGATAGTTTGATATTTAAAATCATGAATAATAAATTAATGAATTTAGGCAGTGCCGTGGGCCCGTCGCTCGTCGTTGTATGAATGGTTCACGTATGTATGTTATATACAACAGAGCTGGTGGATGGAATCGATTTGATGCTTCGACAGAATGATGCCGAGAAGAATATTTACAAAGATGTCCTTGAATTGAAAGAGCTTTTGAGGAACAGCCTCCCGTGTTCGGTATCGTTATGTGGATCCTTACATACTTTACATGTGTAATAAAACACCCATAAGAGAATAAATATGATTTTTATACATTTTATATCCCGAGAACCCAACACAAGCAGCGTGCGTTTATATAATATATTGTTTGTTTGAATATATTATATGTAATATGATCAAGGCTCTAGAATCCACATAACAATTAAACAGAGGCTGTGTGATATATATTTTTTGGACAGCGTGTGAATCGCTTCATGTGTTCGGTTGAAGTCCCTTGGGCTTAATCATCATTGAGGCGCGTTTAAGAGTGTAGTCCCAGCCGCGCCAACGGAACCAGACTATACCTGAGAAAGAATGCACATCAATAAAATGATTATTGGTCAATAATAACGAAAATCTTATTTCATGTTGCAAGCATATCATGAAACGACTCCAAGATTGAATCAAAGCAACGGCGGAAAGACATCACGGATGAAATAATGTAAAACAAATACAATATATATATTTTTTGTTCTCAATAACTTTAATTATAAACGAATAAACGAAAACGAAACGAACGAAAAATAACACGTAAATCAATAATCACAGGATAAAATCGCAGAATTGTTTGTAATAATTTTGAATATTTTTTTTATTATCTGTTTTTATTGAACGCATTAATAAAAAGTTTTGTTATGTTTTTAATTGATACTGTCAAGTATTGTTTTTTTTTGTGATTGTTATATATAAATGAATATGACCAACCTTGCCTGGCCGTAAGGTCCTGCGGGTCGTGAAGGTACAGTCCGTTGAGACCTCGTCCGCAAGACTTCCACCACCAGCCTCCTTTCAACATGGACGCACAATTCAACGATGACCTGTCATTGTCTCTGAAAAAACATTATAATTTAGTTTAAAAAACGATATATTGATTGATTTTTATATACGTAGATGAAAATAATTGAATAAGAAGAATAATAAGCTTCGTATTGAGCAAACCGACTTGGTATTTAATAATCTAAGACAATCGATAAACGTCAATATTATACAATTCGATATCAGATATTGCATCAAAGCTGGTTGGAGTCTTAGGAGCGTTGCATAAGTCTCGGAGGCCTTTAATTGTTGCGGTTCGAGGGGAAAGGGCGCCTGGGAATTTATAAGGAGAAATCGATTGCGATCTGAATTGAATTTAAAACAGTGATTGTCACTAATGAGTTTTTGATTAAAGAGTTTTCTCTATTAATGAGTGTGTGCTTTTTGACTACAAATAAATAGTTATCAGTGTCTTACCTATTGTAAGTAGAGAACGGACTGTTGTTAGAACCATACCACGGGTCGTTTAGGGAGTCGCCAGCGTTGCCATCGTAGCCGTCTATCTCTAATTTGTAGTATTCCGCTTCGGAATATATTTTGAAGTGCGAATACTGAGCGTATCTGTAACAGACGAGCTTGTGACGTCACAAAAATAGAACAAAAGCAAATTTTTGTAATGATATCTATATTATGTACGTACCTCTTATTGCCATCGAAATCTTCTAGTTCCACTCTTAGCATGTAATCGTCATTGTTAGTCAGCATGTAAATGTTCTCGTTTCCAAGCCAGAATTCCTTATTTGGATCGCCGAAGCCGTTTTTATAGTCGCTCCAGTCGCGATTGAAGTTCTCCGCTGGTATTCCGAAGTCATCGCGACGATGGATCACCTATAAAAGCACAAAATAGACTGAGGTTCAGGGAGCATCTGTAATTATACCAGATTTATCAAGATGAACCCCTTGAAATATCGGCGTTAAATTTTAAACGGTTGACTTTAAATGTTCATGCTCTCTTGCAAATGGAATTACCGAATTTCTACCTCAACTGGTTTTTAAAGTATAAACATCAAATAAGCTTTCGAAACTTTTTTTTGGTGGCTCGATTTTATTTGTGTAATATTTACCGTCCAACCACCGTCGGCGACGTTCTGCTCACAGAATACTTTGAGGAACCAGTAAGTAGTTCCTCGGATCTGAAGATAGTAGACTCCGGACTCGCGCATGCCTGCATTCAGAAGATCCACACAGGAGTAGCCCTGTAAATAACGGGGCTGTCTTTATTGCCCATGAAAGATCTAATAGATGTCGCTGCGCAATTTCGCTTACACACGAATATCAACAATGTATTCCCACCTGAAGTCGGTTGAAAATGATCGCTGTATACATTACATCATCGAATAATATCATCAAATTAATATTTATTTTAGGCATCAGTTTTCTCATAATGAGTTACACCTGACACATGATCATAATACTTTATAGACGGATGGACGTTTTGACGATGACTGTTAATTTTCTCATAACTTTCTTCTCAGCTATAGATATTAGTTCCGGTAGTTACTTTATGCTTTAAGTTTAATCAATTATTTATAAATGACAATCAAGTTGGACCAACATTTCGGTGCAAACTCATCTGGAGATAATCTATTCTTATGTAATCACCGTTTGGCACACAATTACATATGCCTTTTGAACGTTAATAATTATGAGGTATTGTCACGACATCTCATTAATATTCCCAAAGTCATCTGCTTGTAACATTTAATAGTGTAGCTTTGAAAGATCATTTTTCAAACCTATCAGACAATGGCAAACTCCTTAGTGGAAACGATAGAAAATAGATGCAATTTTACTTTGGAAATACTTATATTTCTGCCGTTCTGACAATGAACTATTATTGACTTTTAATTAGAAGAGATTTAAACTGTTCTTATTTATCGTCGAAATTCTGTCATACTAATGAGTTTGTAAAAAATCATCTATTGCGTATAAATTAGCAACATGTGTAAATATTGCCATGTATGTATTTCAATCCCACTGTTGAAAATGGTAGCGTTAAGCGCAAGGAAAGTTGATTTCGTTACGTAAATCTGGTTCATATACAACACATGTACATACATACAGTTCGTAGCGTTTTCCGCATCTAAGTACAGAATAAAAACCTGTTTTTCCCAACAGTAATCATTACAGCATTGTTTTTAATACATGAACAACATTTGGTTATGTACATTAAATATAGACGTAAAGTTATTTCACTTTCGTTACACAATTCATACTCATTATATATTTTTATTATATTGGAAATAATAAATTTATATTATTATTGGACCATACTTCACTTGACCAACTACCCTACTTCCTGTAATTGCACCTTATAAGCAAAACAAAGGGATGTATAACGTTTCTTACAGTTGTTTATAGTTGTGTAAATGATTTCATATAAGTAAAAATATAATTTAGTTCGGACGTTAAATAATAATATCATTGGTGCCAATAGTTATCGATAAATTCCAAGAATATCACCTAACCAATATTTTATATGGGCATCGGTGTTTCTTTTAACGTAATTAGAAAGTTTGTAGAAATTTAATGGTTTATTTATTTTTATGTGTTTTTTAACTTGTATTTAATTGGATAATAATAAATCTTAATATGGGTTAAAGGTTTTTTTTTGCAGGTGAGAAGGGAGACTTTCTATGGAATATATATGTATGTAGATGATAAGCTCATATTAATTTCATCTATCCACCTGAAATCAATAGTGTTAGGTCATTCAACTCGAAGTAACAGTACCTATATTGATTTTAATTACATCTTAACGCAGCGGTCGCAGGATGTGGTTAAGTGAATGGACAACTTGAGACACATTATTGCGCAGGGTTCCTTATTGCCAAAGTGGGAGGCTAAAGTGGCACTGTTCTAGGAAGGTGTGTTCATTTAACGGAAAATATTTAAACAATTAGGACCACTTGAGAATTTTCTATTCTATTTATTTTATCCTATTTGTAAAGGAGATATACTGATTCCATACCTTTATCCATCCTATTGAATATAGTTATAAAAGTTGGAGATCAAAATTTTGTAAGAATCCCAAATCGATTTTTATCATTATATGTATGTCTATAAAAGATCGTTAAAAGGAACACGTACTATATTGTGATACAATAATAAATCTACTTTCTTAATACGATTGTTAGGTCTTAAAGATTCATCATTATTAAAGTATTAAATAAAAACCGCTCAGCATTATAACATCGCTGCAGCAATCACAGAAGGGGATCCAATGAACTCACCTTAACATCCTTATAATTGGCGACGATCTCTGATGCGAAGGTGTTGTTGCCTATGATGGGTTTGTTCTTAACGCTGGGGAAGATTATGCCGCCTTTACGGCTGGCAGGTCGTGGGCTGGTTGGACCAGTGCCGCTACTGCCGGCACTGCCACTACCGCCTGTGGCAGCCGGAGTCACCGTAACGGTGGCGCTTGTTGGGCTCGTACTCACATTGCTCGGACTGCTCGGGCTGAGAGCGACATTGTAGTTAAACAATCATAAGTAATACTCACAATCGTAATTTAACATCACACATTCATTTTTATATTAGAAGATAATCATTCGCGTTGATTATATATGAAAAAGCTGAAAGGTACATATATTCGATCAATCGGACTTTATTGTCCCATAACATAATTTACAGTCGCTAATTTTGTGAATGTTTGTGGCAAATAATTCACAGTTAGACATGCAGAACGTAGCAGATAACAATCGCATAGCGCACAGCTAATTACATAAATTCGCAATAACAAATAACATTTGCGTGGATATAAATAAACATTTATATGTATCATTTACCTTATGTTAGCAGTTGATGCAGCTTGTGTTGTGATCGGTGCGTTGGTGGTTGGTTCTGTTAAGAGTTCATCGACTTTGTATCGGTTTGGAGCGTACTCCACAAGCCTGTCTATCGTTGGATCTAAGAGAAGTTCAGCCGGCACTGGACGTTGCGCCAAAGTTGCTACATCATCTTCTTGCTTCTTCAGACGCTTTTCAACCATGTCCAGATTTTCTATTATAAGATTTGTTTTTAATCTTAAATCATTGTGTATTTGGCCTATAGCACGTTCCTGTCTTTGTGTTTGTGTCAGAAGTTCATCAGATTTTGGTACTAAATCATCAACTGAACTCTTAGTTCCAACGACCACGTCCCAAACCTCGTCCATTTTCTCAGAAACGCTCATCATAGGAATAATTTTATTTACAAGAGTATCTATTTTACTTGCTTTAGTTGCTGGTGATGGGGTACTTGTGGTTGTTCTGTTTTTAAAGAGACCGTTAATGTTGATAGAGGCAGATTCTGGCTCGACGATAGCAGCATGGACGTCTGCCATCATGTAAAGCACTTTACCTAAATTTTCCGACACAAGGTTTATGTGAAATTGTAACTTCCTATCAACAGTGGACATCGAAGTTCTCAACTGATCTACTTCCTTTGTTATTTCATTGATAACTTCAGTGTTCAAGCTCTTTGCGATCTCAATAACGTTTAAATTTATAGGTTTCTTCTCACTCGCCTCAGCATTGATGTCGTCGACTGGCAAGAAGTTATTGTCGATTTGGGTTTTGAGTCCTATTAATTTGGTGTCAATGCCAGAAACTTTTTGATCTAAAGATTCAAGTTTTTTATCCAGAAGTTTTGCATCGCTAAGTTCGGTCTTTCTATTGTTGATGTTTTCGGTAGAACTTTCATCGTCACCTTGATTGATTCTACTGAAGAGTTTAACATCGAGATTACCTAACTTGGATATGATGGCATCAGTTTTATGAATATTATCATTCACTCGTGAGTCTAATGCTTCAACTCTCCTCATGAGATGTTCGACAGCTTTATCCAGATTTTCAATTCTTTGTAGTTTGGTCTCGAGCGTGCTAACAATAACCTCGAATACATTGAAAATGTATTGTTCCCTGGAACAAACAAGAAAATAATAATATACACACTGAAATATCCCTTAGATTTAGGCTGACATTTTTTAAACAAATTTAATTGACAATAGGAATATATAATGATTTTATCAGTCTATTAACTGTTCCCTAAATATGTATTGGTTCTTAACAATTACATTCGGAATTCAATTGAAACTAAATCAAACAGCTATAGGCCATTAACGTGGACCTGTTCATGAATTATTTCGAGTACGCAAGTGCATTTAAGAGCTAGATATCTGGTAGGTTCAGTGCGCTTGCGGTTACGCAAAACTGTTTTAAAATTATGGGCCCCTTAAAGTAGGGCGCCTTATAGTTATTTACTTTATTTAAACGACCGCTCACTACCAGTTACATGTATATTATATATATACAATTATTCGTAATGTCTAACTACATTTCTTCTTGCAATCCTATAAACACGTACAACTTTAGATCAGTCGCCCAGCAGGTGGTGTTTAATTTATTCGTTTATTTTGCAACATTCGACCCATTTTAATTCAGATACACTAAAATTATTCATGAAATAGCCATTCTCTACCTACGCTAACGTACAATTTGTTTGTAATATCTATACGAATGTTATAAATTTCAAAAGTCTTCATAAAAGTGTTTTACGGAAATATAAAATGAGATAACGTACGAGTTTTTTTTTATCAGTTTATTTGTTTAAAAATACTTAAAATGTTGTTTACGATGTATGATTGATTTATGTAGGTGTCTTCAGTCCGGTGTGATATGCGTGATCTAGGCCTGTGAGTTAGTATGTATGTTGCGTATCGAAGTGCAGTACGCATTTACTATTAACAACCCTAATCTGGTTCATGGTCTTCTCATTTAAGCAGTTTAGTGATTGCGCAGCCGCGGCTCCTGGGATACATTGAATAGTATGTATATATTTATTATGGTGATCCGATACATATTACATACCAATCAAGGCCACGACTTTAACGTTGACTAAAATAAGGGAACTCTAATATTATTTTATATTATGTAGGTGTGGTCACGAGAATTTGTATATAAATTTAATATTTATCTGTAAATCTTTCAATACGATACATTTCTCTGTAATTATCTCTTAAATGTCGGACATGTACGAGTATAGTATAAGATATAAGATGTATTTAATTATTTTACTCAAATAATTAATGGAGGCCTTCTAGAGACGAGATGGACGTGATAAGCTAATAATGGTTATTTTGTTAAAATACATCTGAAAACAAAGATGTTTGGTTTCGAGTTTATTCAAAAGTTTCATCATAGGGTTGTCAAATCTCAGTAATCAAGTCAAAAATACTTCTTTCAAATTCATTAAAATAATATATTTTTCGAACAGCAAGTACATCTGTCTTATTCTAAAAGGATTTCAATTCTATAAAAATATAAAGGCCTTTCCATAAAGCTTTATATAAATGTGACACAAGTGAAGTAGAATTTTATCATCCAATATTATTCACCTCCAACTAAGAGCACTTCAGATGCCGATAGAAGTCGCCGCTTACACAAGATACTTGCCTAATAATAAGTGGGACTGAAATTATCACAATATAAACTGAGGCATTTCAATTATTTTGTGCATACAGGATGAATGTGTCGTAACTCACAAGTCGACGTTTTAATTTTGATTACATTAATTTCATACAATTAATGTGTCAATAAAATATACATTTTGATATGGGAATTACAGTAATTATGCAGACATCTATCGGCCACGTTCACGTATTACCTGTATACGTATTTTAAGTTATGAACATATAAAATTTAATAATTTAACTCCGGTCATTACACTTAAATTATAATTAGAATATATTTTTTTCATATCTTTAATATCATAACATAGTATATGGTAAAAAATATAAGAAAAAGCTTAATGATAACGAACAATAGTTTTAATACATTTCACAATTCGTTACTCGAGTGGCTTGCGTTTGTAATCTGAGAATTACAAAGATTTTAAATACTACTGCATAAAAGAAATGCATCAGAGATAATTAATACATATTAACAGATCTATAAAGACTAACCAGGTATTTTGAGCCGAGTAACAATTTTGATTGGTCTCTACACACGTTAGTCAAATTGCACGGATTTCTTTTAACCAATATAGCTAAATATTAAATTACATAATGGAAATAATTACACAGTTTGACGAGCCCGTCACAAATAGTTATAGTGATGTGTTACAAATGAAATTCGGTTATTTCATTGCTTTAACAGACTAGTGCTAAACTTTTCTTCTGTGCACGAATATTTAATGGTTAAAATCATCTCACGATAATAATGTATTATAAACATTTTCTACAGATATTTCTCTGTAACCATATATATCTTTGTCATTAAATCACAGTCTTACTGAGAGTCATTCTATTGACAAAGTTTTGTATTTAAATACTGTCATTGTTCATTTTGTAAGAAAGAACTGAAAAGTGAAATTAATTCAAGGCACCGCACTAAAAAACAAATGATCGGCAATTAATCTGCTTTATTACTACATTAAGAGAATTAATAAAATGTACGATGTAAATCAAATACAGTAAAAGTCACTTAGTTTGTTTTTATAAAAAGTTTATAGGTTTAGGGACATAAAATTTTATTATCGTTTACTTATAATTAATTTTTTTTATTTTAAGGGTCTTTTTATCGACTAGTTAATATTTTTTAAAGAAAGTTACTTCAATGTAACCTAGTATTCATATGGAAATCTCAGTGCGGGTATCGTTGTAGAAATAAATTAATGTGTGACTTAATTAATTTAAGTTCTTATTCTCGTGATGAAAAATATCTCATGTTTACTTAAACAGGGTTCCAAGTAACAAGACAATTAATAATTTTGTTGCTTTCTTTCATTCCTTGTCATATAAAAGTTCCAATGAAACTAATATTTTCGGTATATACTACGCGACTTTATTTTTTGTTAACAATTACATATTCCCGACGTTTCGGCTACTTTTCAGCGACCGTGATCACGGGCAGACGAGATGGGAATATGTAGTTGTTAACAAAAAATAAAGTCGCGTAGTATAATCCGAAAATATTAGTTTCATTGAAATGTATAAAACTCGCGAAAATCTTAGATCTCATATAAAAGTTCGTTAACCGTAAAACATAGTATGTGAATAATTTATGTTAATATATAATGAAACAGGATTCTGTATATTTGGTTGATATCTTTACAGTTATTCTTTTTAAATATTATACCGGTTTTATACATTATCCCGCTATCGTTTGGAATGATATATTTTCCTTGTTTCATTGACCTCCGACTGAAAATATAATTTCAAATTATTCTCTTAAAATATTCTCGTGGCTTCTGAAACGAATTGATGTCTAAGTCATATTGGAAAGACTTTTTAACGTTCGTACAATAGTTTTTTTAATAAATGTAACGGATATATAATACATTAGCTGCAACACTGTTACTTGTATCCTTATAACAGGTTTCCATAATCAGAGTACATACGACGCGTTTCTCGTTTGTTATTAAATATTATTAATCGTGAACGTAAAGTCTTAACCCTCCGTATATGACGCGGGATAAGTATTGATTCCTATTGCTTGATAAATAAGTTTTAAGCGTGAAATTTTTTTAAGCTGCTTTTATTTTTGTAATATTTCTCTCGTTTTATTCCACGCGGGGTGTTCTTAGTTCAACACGTTGTGTTAGCGACTGCCATTTTACTACGTACCCGAATTGCTCCGGCGAAAGGCGTTTACGTAACGCAGAATTATTACCATGCTTTAACAAACTGTAATCAATATTAAAGTTTACTAATTAAATAAATGCATTTGTATGTTAACAGTTTATTATTTAATCTTTATGAGTATTTAGTGAAGCGCAAAGTTTCCTACGATTTGATAACACTCGTACTAAAATTGAAAAAGAACTCCTGTTTTTTTTTTCATAAACTTGTGACAGCGACCGTCACAGTTACAGCTCTAATAATTTTATATAAAGCTGACAATTTCGCAATAATAGTAGCCTTGAGTAGGAGGCCTCTGTAATCAGTCAATCTCTGGTGAGTGGTACAAGCACAATAGGGAGATATCTTTATCATAAGATCTGCTGAAGTTAATTTTCCATCAATTATCTATGATTTACCACAAGCCGAGCTCCTTGCAACCTTGTTGCTAGCACTTTCTATGACTGTGTTCTCGGCATGGAATAAATGTATATTAATCGCATATGTCATTGGTAACATGCTGGCTATAAATAAATCAATGAAGAATATAGTTTTATATGGATTAAGTGATGTTTAAATTCACACACTGCTTCGTTTGCTTCGGGATTCGGTGAGCGTAGGTTCTCGAGCATCCTTGAGGTTAGATGTTTGTAGTTATATCAATAGTAATTTATATCAGTACATATCTTTGCTTTAATACTAATAGGTACTAATTGAATTAATAGGTTGATGGTATGTATATATTAAATTTACAATCTCATTGAACTAAATTGCCCGCGTTTACATCGGATAAGGATCGTAAATTGACAATTGAATTGAGTTTCATATTAATATCGTGCTAAATAAATTTAAAAGCATTCATTTTACAAAATTTTTGTTCGAGTCCGTTAATTATTTATAAATACGCAACATAATGCATATTAATATATAGAGATTTCTTATAGGTATTATGATATATGTTCGAGGTAAGCTTTAACGAGCACACACACACACACACACAGACACACACACACAAACACTACTATTATAATAATGTAATTAATTTAGTAATAATTTTGAATTTAAAGAAAAACTGTTAACATTTTAATCACTGTAGCCAGTAGGTAACAAGTGACGTGAAGTTAGTCAAAAATTAAATGATAGTAAAATGTACCCTAATTTGTATAAATTAAATACGACGTTTCTTTGCATATTTTTTTATTACATCCATAAAAAGTATATGGCCATTTAGTTATTACGTTTTTAAGATTGTTTCTGATTTTATGAAATACATATATAGAGTTAATGCAAAAAAAAAAATTATACGTGTTATGAAATCAAAGTACCTTCAAAAACGATAGTTCGTACAGAATGGTTTTTGATTCAGAACAAATCTGTTACAAATGAATTTCCTTGTATAATTTCAAATGCTGAAAGTCCTGGGACGTCTTTCACGTTTCTTCCAATACAATATTTTAGTAAATCAAGAATTCCGTGTCACGCTCAGGGTTATTATACTTCACCCATGTATAAAAATGCTTATAATAGTTAGTAGCAGCTTACATTCAAATAGTCCATCTCTATTGTCCTTATATATAGAAAAAAATACATTAAAATACCCACATGTGAAAAATTCTTACCAATTAGGCTGCTGAGCACATTTCCGTGAATATGAAGCCGGCAGAACCAAAATTAAATTTGGCCTCTTATATGAGACAAACATTTTTTCTAATATTAATAAAATACAATTTAATTCGCCTTAAAAAAATTATAAACAATGTGTAATAGGCTTTTCCGCACATTAACGAAATTTTTAGTACTTGTTAAAATAATGAGATCTAAGATATCTTGTTAAAATATCATATGAAGAGCAATAACTCATATGTACTCAATAACAAAATTAACACTTTTCATGTTTCTAATATGTATCAATTATAGAAACGACTTTTAAGGTTTCTAGAATCTACTGATACCATTCGTTACAACTTCAATCGCGTAAACCAGACAATGCAGCATTAGTAAGCAAAGGATTTTAAAATGAATACTTAGAGCCAACAGTGACTATAAAAACAATATCAATAATAAACCAGTATAGTTTCACATATTCACTATGAATCAATACTTATATTTTTTAAATTGTTATATCTTTACAAATTATAGTTTACTGATGGAGAAACATGGAGAAGCATACATATAAATAATATAGTTAAACGTATTTAAATATAGAGCATTCACCGTGCGGCTGCCGGGTCCACTGTTGCAGGGAGAGGAGCTTCAACAGTGCCTGGGACTTGCGACCCAGGTATAAATTTAAGTGCCCCTATCTAACGCGCGTTAAACGCTCACCTCCACCGTCCAAGCTTCTCTCCCTACCTAACCAAAACTTAGTTAGTATATATGTAAATATTAAACTGACGCCATCCATATGTGTGTTCTCATTAAAATGTTTATGACTAATATGCGTCCGCTTCTAACACATTATTTTGCAATTTTCTATCATACGAAGTATAGACAGCTGTTTGGGCGTTACAATGGCCGTCAAAAGCGGTTTGGTCACAATTTAAATGTATATTATTTTTTTCTTTTCGAACAATAATCTTAACCGACTGTAGCAAAGGCAAGAGAGTTTTATGTTTCTACTTCTTACATAAACAGTTTTAAATGTTGGCATAATTTTCTGCTATAAAATTAAAAATTATAATTTTAAACCCAGGTTGTACATTAGGAGTATATTTCTGTTCTATATATCATTGAAGTTTCCGTTCAATTATTAATATTATTAATTATACTGCCATATATAAACGTTGTTAAACATCGTATACGTAATATATGAAATGTATCGCGCAGCAAAGTTAGCCTCGGAGCTGTTGTGGAGGTCAGTCCTAACATTGTTTATGTGTCGCTTATCCGCGAGGTCTTTCATAGCTGTTATGTTATTGTTGTGACTATTTCGGCTTTAAAAAAATATATATTTTTTTATTGTGGTTTCATGAAAAATCTCCGGTAACTTTTAGTTAAATATATCTATATCTTTATACATGTCGAGCGATTGTTTTCAAGTTTTTGTAACCTTGAACGGACAATATCCTTAAGGTTACATTTTAAAGTACAGTAATTAATCTAAATATGGGAATATGGTTATACATTAATTTAAATCAATAACAAAGTAGATTATTTATAAAAATCTAGTCAAATGAAGAAGTTTTATAACAGAACCAACGAGACAAACGAAATCAATCACGAAGAAGTTAAATAAAACATAATTACATATTCGTAAGAGTTAACATTCAAAGATATATAAAATTTACAATAAAAGTACGCCTGATTACTCAATCAAATCTTGTACCTATTACTATATTCACATAAAAAGCGTGTAGATTGTTTTCAGATTACTTCCTCATTACTACAAACTAAACTGAAATCTTTAAAATTAAGTTCAAAAACATATTTATAATAAACCATGAAAAGACATAAACAAAATAATAGATTAATGTGAATTTAAAAATGTTTTTCTTCATAGTTTTGCATTCGTTTAAATAGTCATCGGAAACAATACCTTTGTCTTATACAAAATATAAATACGCTTAATCTAAATAATTATAATCTATAAACAAACAAATATGCAATAAAACATGAGAATGATTTGAAATGTAAGTATTAGTTATAGAATTCTCTAATGATCCTAAAGCTTTGTCTATAAGTACACTTATACAGTGTTGAAATAAAACCTTCCAATCCACTATGGCATATTCTCTAACGATTTTCTCATTTGGTCACTTATGATCACGAGGCATTTTTCCTTTAAAAATTCCTTCTGCCGTATATGAAATTGCGGAAAGTGATTATGGCGAATTCATAGACGTTTTACACCTTTAATACTTTAATGAGTTTTTGATCAAAATAGTTCATGAATGCTATACTTATGACATACCTCGACTAAAGCGACTAGAACTTTATTAATGACTGTCAGTGATTTATTAAATTGAGTATTGTGAAGTGTTAAGGTGGACCTAATTGTGAAATTATGGTTTTTAAAATAATTTAGATAGACGTACATTATTATTATTTGGTTGGAATCTAAATAAGATGACTCTAACATATATACATATACATATATACGTATAAGAGCGATTTCTTTCTACTCAAGAGGGGAGAGAATTGAAGCATTATCATAATTTATTTTATTTTTCCTTATTTCATATTCGAAACATTACATTGACGCCGTGACAAATGTATGTAAATCGTATCTATTATTTTTATATATTTACTTAGTGACAGAGTGAAAACAAATTAAACAGAAAAATTACATAACACTTGGGCAAAAAGTTCAACGTCCCATTTTATAAGAGAACCACTTTTTAAAACCAGTTCCTTAACTCGATCTTTGGACAAGCGGAATACAAAATTAATGCAGTTACTGAAGTTACTTGCGCATTAATAAATATTACAATTTGAATTAAAGTTTAGGTGTTTTAGTATATCTATGACGAGTATACTTAGGATATTTCAATCTGTGATCATGTCTTCAGAAAATTACATCGTGAAACAAAGATTAGGGACAGATTAGGGACATGAATAATAAAAATATACGGCATAATGTTACACATTTAACAAGAGATTAGTATCCGTAGAAAATTGCTTACTGCAACATATGTTTTTGTTAAATAAATATATTAGTTTTTGTAACGTTTCAACTAACATTTTTTTTTTTCAGTAAATTAAAATGTCACCTTACTTAAATTAATGTAATCTTTATTTTTAAATGTAGGTAAATGACGAACATATAGGAGTGAGTGTGTTATTGCATAAGAGGTCGGTCCAGACGGCGCGACAGCCTCTGTGACAATATTTAAGTATATACATGTGGTCCGCGTAATTAATAAGCTTGACTAATTATTCATGTTGCCTTTATTGTCTATGACGAATGGTTGCTTTGATATAACATAGCACAAATCATAAGAGTGCGTGTCCGTTCGTGATTAGTAGTAAATTGTAGAAAATTAGGGCAATGGTAATATGAGAGTCACAGCCGTCCGTGCAGCGACATGCGCGTGCGCAGCGAGTCCAAGCAAGGTTGATCTCATACGTTACACTGTGTGTATGATACTTGGAAAACAATAGCAAAACATTACACCCATATAAGGGACACGTGATTGCTTATTATACATTAACAATGCCCGACTTTGGCGTTGTATTAATAATTATAATTAAATATTTATATAAACGTTCTCATTCCGTAATATATTTGTATGAAAAATGTTAACATTTCATTTAAAGCAATTCCGTAATGAAAATCGAAATGTCGGTGATGTAACAAAAAATTAATGCAATGTAAAGTTTAAGTGAACGACACGTGTTCTTTTGGAGTGAGAACAAAATAATTGGTTTTTAAAAACGTTAATGTTCAGGTAGAAATATTTATAGAATCAGCATATTTAAATAAACTAAGTACGCATAGAAACTTCATTAGTACCTAATATATAAAAAAAATATGTCCAAAAAGAAAATTTATTAGTTTTATATTATAAATTTGTAAAATTGCGTCGTATGTTTGGACTCTAGTATAATTTTCTTTATAAGTATGATAAAGCGTATTATTATAATAATTTTAGTATATTAATATAATGTCAGTCGAAATGTGTATTTACAGTCAGTCAGTTAGGTAGTGAAAGTAGACAATTTACGTATGATATTAGTTGAACATCGAAACATCGTAGGGTGAATTTAACCAGAGATCGATATATTATTTCTGCCAATTCAGTTACACAGTTGACTTCCAGGGCTCTCAAACTTAAAGAACGCGACCCCGCACTCCATCACATCTCGATAAAATAACAATAACTAACTCCTATTGTTAAATTTTTTCACAGAACAAGGGCGGAAGCTACAAATCTGTAATTAAAAACAAAGTTGGCGAACGATAAAATAACTGTTAGGTAATTGTATTGTTGTTATATCAACAACCAAGGTTACTTATGTCTCGAGATAACATACAATTCATATATTTTATTTCTCACCAAATACTTTTCTATATATTGTTTTAGAGAATTCACAATTTACAATGTGATTATGTTGACTGAGTCTTAGTACTTATATAATAATAGGTATCTATACGTATTATATATGGCTTGTTAAGTCGCTGCTGGACTTTTAATAATAATATTGTTGAAATATATTTATTACTAGGTTCTCAAAGATTTGAATAAGTTGTTACCGAATAATATTAAAGTCAAATCTCTACAGTCGCATAAACAAAAGCTTCTGGTAATAAATACGGCCGCTGTGACTGATTGATTGATATGAAACTTCAGATTATGTTTGTAAGTTTAATGATATGTTCGTGATTTATTCGGTTGTTCCAATTTAATAGTCTGTACGATCCGAAAATAGAAAGATTAGAACGACTGGTGACCACCTTGTTACAGTTAAATGTAGCCTCGGGCTCCGCTGGCGATTGACACTGTTCGAGTACCAACATATGCTAATAAATTTACAAATACATATGTTATTATTGATTTTGATGTGTTTATTATTATATAATTTGATAATTTTGTTATCAAAATACATGCGGTGTTGAAGAGTGGACTAAAAATTCTGTTTCCTAACTATTGTCACTATATACCGATACATACATTCATTGGAGTAAGGAAATGGAAAGGCTCGTAAAAGATTTAGCCCTGCGCAGGCATACAAAAAAAAAAACTTTTTCTTTGTTGTGTTTTATAATAAAGTGGTATTAAAGGCTGTTTTTCTTTTTCAATTATCAAATGTATCATAATTTGTCCGTAATTCACACAACCAATTAAATAAATATATTATTTTTAAAATTCTATTATATTATTGTTTGTAGAAACACAATAATTGCTCAATGATGGTAATAAAATATTCATCTAAAAGTGTTTTACATTAATCAAATTTTTCCTTAGGTATAAATGATATACAAAAGAACTCTTTGAAGAATTTGGAACATATGGAAATCATCCTTCAGAAAACCTACCCGCTTTCTATGTTAGAAAGGAAAAAATACACGTATCTCAAACGTCATCCTCATGCTATCAGAGCCCACTGCTGAGCAAAGGCCTCTTCTCGCATGGAGAAGGTTTGAGCATTAATCACCACGCTTGCTCAAGACGAGTTAGTGATTTCAAACTTATAATTATGAAATTATAACTCCAGGTTTCCTCACGATGTTTTCCTTCACCGTCTGTCAGTGGTGTCTCAATACTCTTAGAATGTACATATGACTCGGAAAAATCACATTGTAAATGTAATTGTAATCAAAAACGTATCTCAAACGCATATATTTAAATAAAATGTTAAACATAGATGAAGTTAATTGTTTGAAAGTACCTGTTGTTCTCGTTTTAATTAACAGAGAAATATATCCTATGATAAATGTATAACCATCAAAATAGAGAAGAGGTGGGTCAAAACATGATGTGTCATAAAAAATAAGCAATCGAGAACTCGTATATAACTTATACATATTTAAAATAAACTTACATCACATATGTATTTCATTACCGATTTCGAGTCGAAGCAGAAGTTTTAGAATGTATACAATTAAATCATATTTACTTTGGTCCTTATTCCAAATGTGACTAAAGAAACTTTCAATAGATTAAGAATACCAGAAGATTAGGTGAACTTTTCTAAAATACAACCATTATATGTATGTATATATGTAATAATTAAGAAAAACGTCCTCAAACAACATACATGTCGAAGCTACTGGAAAGAAAATGATTTGTATACAGAGAATTCTATTCAATATTATTAATAATTCAATAAAAAATGAATGGATTATTTAAAAAAAAATACATGACGTCTAAAAAACGTATCATAAAGTCAACAAATGATATTAACGAAGTATATATATAAAAAACACTTCAATAATATGTATTTATTTTGTTTATTTGGCAATCGATTTAAAGAATTTTCGTGTCTGATACGACCATGGCGACTGCCAGCGAGTGAAAGCTCATTATGTATTACAATAATGGGAACTCATTACCTACGTCTTCTTGAGAAACTAAATCTGTTCTTTGAATACATTGTTATAACAAAGTTGAGAGCTATTTATCACTAAGCTAACACTCGTATATCCATTAGAATCAAAGACTACCCGCATACGAGATCTCCATCATGAGTATTACGTTATCCACAATATAATCTAGCTTTTACCGCAAATAAACTCCCATCAAAATTAATATAGATATAATTTATACTTAATTGTGATAGGCTTATCAACTGAATGTTTTTAATTAAGTTGATTATTTTATTGAATCGCATTTTCTGATTTATTCCTTCATAAAGAAGATAACATGTATTAGCCATACTTCTGAGTAATTTTGTTTTTTATTTTAAATCAATCTTCCAAGATCTCAAAACGTTTTGCGAAGATTTACGAAAATTTATTAAAATCGATCGCTGTGTACTATATTTTATTAATATTAAAAAAAAACTACACATACATTGTATTCAAAATAAAGGAAACAGAAAACATCTCTTATCCTATACATTCGTTAAATTATTTAACTTTCGAGTCTAAAAACCATTTCTAAAACACACATTACTACTCCGAATAACGTATGACTTTTTAATTTATGTTAATTAAAATTTTGAGTCATCGTTCTTTTTGGGAGATAAACAGTTGAGAGATTTCCTTTAAATTTAAAGTATGATACGTTTTGAAGAAAATCAAAACTATTTTGATTTTTAAATCATGATTTTTATCCTTCGCAATCATTATATAAATAAAAGTGTCATTATAAAAGAAAATAATAATAATACAAGAATCGTATATAAAAATTACTTTGAGTACTTCAGTTGATATACCAACAGAAGTCCGCTTATATTTATCTTATATATAAAATTCTCTTGTCACAATATTCGTTTCCGTACTCCTCCGAAATGGCTTGACCAGTTCTTATGAAATTTTATGAGCATATTGAGTAGGTTTGAGAGTCTTTAAGTCAGTGGTGGCCTAGTGGTTAAAAGGCCCGCCTCTCATGCATGAGGGCGCGGGTTCGATCCCGGCAAGTACCAATGTGATTTTTTCGAGTCATATGTACTTTCTAAGAGTATTTAGACCTCACTGATAAATGCTTTCCCAAAAAGAGGGTTGATGTCAGGCAGGCGGCCGGTCGTAAAAACAATTAGCCAAAACTATTTTCAACATGTAAGGCAGACCCTGGCTAAAGCTGGGAGATTGCGAGGTAGAAGAAGAAGAAGAAGAGATTGAGTAGGTCTGAGAATCGGCCAACATCTATTTTTAACACCCCTTACTGATAAGTGTTGTCCATTCTTAACATTTTTCTTTAATTTGTTGGATTTTTTTTTTAACTTCTTTATTTTTCCTATTATGTCGCATTAAAAAATACGCACAAACCTAAATTTTTACATTTTTATCACCAACCCCTATTTTTTATATGGCAAAACAACGTTCGCCGAGACATCTATAAAAAACAAAAAGTATGAGACATCTAGTATGGTTTAAAACACACAGCAAATAACATGGGTAATGTATTCGTGGATTGTAATTTTATGTTCCATGGGACGTCATCGGATATTCTATGAACGAAATGCTACTTTCCTTTTCGCTTGACTGTAACAGCTAACATGAATGAATCCCAGCAAGTCACTCGGCACACAATGCCGTAATAAATTTATATTACCGATTGCGTAAACTATAACGCGATTTGTAATCCGAGTAGTTATTTTATGTTTCCATTCGTATTATTAATTATTGCATCCGAATCACAATTCAACTGGTGCGTTATAATAATTATATATTAATGTTTTATTTAAAGAAAATTTATCCATAATATTACTTTAATAACTTTACTTAAATTTTATCTGTGTATAGCTTCAGTCGTTCGTTTGTAATGATATAACTATTTGCTTTATATTGGAGGCTGTCGATACTACTTAAGTGTAAAACAATAAAATGTTATGGATTTTTCTTACGATTAGTGTTGTTGCGTCAAGCAGGCGAGCGTGGGTAAAGAACGGGTCATGAATTTACAAAAACCGGCCATAAGTTATTAAGTAACATGCCGTTATCAATACAGCTGACGTTATCATCCCGAAATGATCTAATGTATACTATAACACGATGTAGATAAAGCTTTTATAATTTACTATTTAAGCTAGTAAAGATTTTGTTTCGTATATTTTGAATACATTTTTAGTCACATATAAACTCTATGGAGTGACTTCCATCTATTTCCAAAATCCACAAGTGACCTTGTCATTTCTTCACTTACATAATAAGATTAACCGGATTATTGAATCAAGACGTGGACTAAGCTGCTGGTTCGGCTCGCTTTAATGCTAGTTACAATCTAATGCAACAATTATCAGCCGTAATAAAATGTACAAGGTCCCATTCAGTGAATACTTCGCCGGAGTTATTGAAATGTATCATATAGTTATTAGAAAATTTTAAATGCTCCGATGAATAACTTTATACGGGTTAACTTTAATAAATTGAGCAGTGGAAAACTCTTGGATGAGTTGGAAAAGGTGGAAATCCGTGACGTCACGTCACGAATAGTAATTTGTATTAGTGATGTAACGGTGTTTGGGTCAATTTCCAAAGCGAAAAATTCGTCTGCCCCTACTTTTGTATGGAAATTAATATAGTTATTATGTTTGTCGCTTTGACTGCTATATTATCAGAAAACTTAACAGTTAGATTGGTTACATATAAACTCTAAAGGACTCTAAAGGAAGTTTCGTACTCATTAGAGACGCTCCCTTGTAAACAGAGTTACAGGAAGCAACTGTATGGAAATGTATAATATATATCAGTTAATTAAAGTCTAAATGTATATGATTTTATTGTACTAAGTTAAACAATGTGTCACAATTGTTTAAATCATATTTATCAATCAAAAAACTCTTGTAACACTGGCACGTATTATGACTGAGTTGTTGTGAGTCAAAACGACTGTGAGACATCGAAAGGTCGCCAACTCAAAAGAGACTTTTGAAAGTGCAGAGAAATTGTGAACTTATAATGTTAAAGAATTGAGGTTCACAGAAAACCTGTAATTAACCTCGAAGCTAGAATTATTATAAATGGCGTAGATTGACACCTGTACGAATATTGTTGAGTGGAAACCTTTGAAAAAGTTGAATGTCTTAATCCAATTCGAAATCATGACAGAATATATATTTTTTAATTATCTGAGTTGAAAGCTTTGTGCCTCTTTTCATTATAGGTAATATAATAGGTAAAAAGAAACAGTAGACATTATTCAATAATAATACAATACATATAAACAATATACATAAAAAAATACACTCATATGTTTTTAATACATGCATACGAGTCTTAAGCTATGATTATACCTAGTCCTACCGAATGTCAAATGTGACATTTCTAATGCATGGCCAAGTGATCATTCAAATTTATCTCTATGAATTAAAAGTGTACGTTTTGGATATCTCTAGAAGTCATACTAAGGGTACTAGTATTTAACCATTCCAATCTAAATTAGGCTAAGCTCGTAATGCATTTTTCATAAAGGCACCTGTTATTGGACCTATTAATGGGTAACGCTACAGATTAAATTTTCTCGAAGTATTGCTAAAGCTTATTTATTAATTTACCGTCCGCTTAGGAAATCAGTGCTTTATATGGTATAAACGCGGTATAATCTGGGCTCCAGTTACAAATCATATTTTATTAATAAATGAATATAAAATAATGGTTCTCCAACTTAGGACGATATGCCCTTAAGAAGAAGTGCAAATAGATACATATATTTTAGTGTTCTATATTAAGGCCTAAGGGCACATAAAAACTTTGTCAGAGCAAATAACAAAAAATATATATATGAAACGTCCATAGATCTTAAATTGAGATTCATTTATAAAGAGTTCAGGATTGTATGAATGTGGCTTTGAAAAATAAACATGGTATATCATTATAGCATTAAAAGGGTAAAAAAAAAATATAAGCTGTAACCTAGTTCAACAGATTGTTTATTTTTTTTAAACGGTATACACATAAAATTTTATGTTTAGACGTGATAAATCCTTGACTTTAATTAGAACCTAAAATATATTGCGTATCTTTTGATGCTTGTAAACATTTCTTATGAATTTTTAAAACAGCATACCTCGCAAAAATAGTTTAACAGAATATAAGTGATTATGTTAAAAATTTTTTTTGGTCGTTTTTGTACATTTCATTGACATTGTTGTTATAATATCAAAATATTTTAATCACCATTCTTTAGATAATTTGTTGTTCATAAAAAAGTAAAAAAAAGTCAAGGTGCCTACTAGAAACTTGAAAGACTAAAAATAATGACGTTCACTCGCATCCAACATAGTTTTAACATCACTTGGTTTTTTTAAATTATACAATTAACCAAATTTTATTTATTACAAAATTTTGACATTAATAAATTTTATTTCATTAAGTGAATGTATTAGGCTAATTTTTAATAAGTTAAAAAGTTATTGCTTCCTGCATTTAAACCTCAAAACATAAACCATTACAAAATTATTTTTGCCGAGTGGGGGGGATAGTCGAAAAAAGTCGCAACCATTCACCACTGTATCCTTGATTGTATAATATTATTATTTTTTTAAATATAACTTCAGTTCGGATTCCGTCTTGAAGTATTGCGATACAATTTTTTTGCGAACCAAAAAAAAAACATGGCCGCTTAATCAAGTCCGTCACAGCAGCGTCGATAGCTGTATTACGACTGTCATTTCAACGAAATATGTATTGTTAAATTTAGTTGACATTTTGTCCGCAGAACTGTAACAAATTGGTATCATTTTCGAAATATTGCTGTACAACGCATTAGTTAAATTTATCCTAAATTTACTACCTCAAAAAATTTCAATTTTATAAACTTTGTAAGTGATAACAACGACTAATTGCGAATACAGGAATCAAAGGTAGTTCAGACAAGGCCTTTTAGGTAGCAATGCACGGCTTTTTGCCCAATCCGATATTATTATGACATTAACGATCATGGCAACGGCCAACGAACTCGAAGCTTGTAAACCTCTTTGCCTCCACCCAATCAGTAATAATGTACGAATTTCATCGATTTAATTAAAAGTAAAACAGAATAACACCATTAAGATTCCAAATTTTATTTTGATTTAAAGCAATTATGGTTTCAATTAATGCCTTTATGAAGCAAAATATTGAAGCATACATTGTAAGAAGTTTGCCAGGAGTATGTTTATCGAGCCAGTAAGAAACTTTATCTCGTGAGTTTTCGAGGTATTACTAGCTAGCAAAATATATGGTAATATAAAATATGTTTTAGTATAATTCTAAGGTAGGTATAGATAGGTAAGGTTGGTTTCGGTAGATTGAGTTAAGTTGCAAGCATCTAAATAAACGAGAAAAGTCGAATATTTGTTCTAGCCGAATATTTCTTCGGAGGGGCCCCAAAAAAGTGAAGCAGATAAAACGAGTCAGTCCTATTTATAGCGAGATGCTCCATGTTTATTAAAACGGATGATCCTTCCATTAATGGAATTTCAATCGGACAAATTACGTCTAATGTTAATGAGAAATACGAATACCATGATCATATATCTTCGGCATCATCCAGCTTGTTTGTCCAAAGCAAGGTCAATTCTAAATAGCCATCGCTTCCACCCATATTCGGAAACTTGTGTTACACTGATTCGTAAACTAGAAACGTAAAAATTATTTTTACGTACCAAGTATTATTCGAACTAGTATTTAACAGGAATGCCGAATGTGGGTCACTTTACAATAACAACCAATGGAATTACATGTCGCCTATTTGGATTGTAAATGAAAGTATCAAATAATTTTTTGAACTATTACATTAGAGTTACTAGTTCCTTTTGTTACTGTAACATTGTTATTAATATAAAATTATGAATATATTTTTATTGCTAAGTATTTGTTAATGAAACTAAACTTTCATAAATTATTATAACCAAAACTTATCATAAGCGTACAGAGTCAAACAGGACGAGTTTGAAATATTTTATTCATACATCTTTACACATGGCAGTATCAACTTAGATTATAAATGGCAAACTGTAAACTCACCGTATGCATTTCTAAGATCCGATCTTGTTCTAAGGATATTGAATATTAAAGTTATAAATAAACAAAAATTTATACATGTAATGTTAATAAGTTTCTTGTGCTAAATATTATATGCCTTGACCATATTGTTGCGTCTTATTCTATTCTTATTGTTCACTTTAACCATTCGAGATATTGTTCACGATTTTTCTATTAACCTCTTCCTACCACACGTTTCCAAGTTTACTATACAGACTAACGTAAGGATTATTAAGTAGCTTTTAATTTTGCTATACCTTCTTTTCGGAACTGGTCCTGAAAGATGAATTATCAATTTAGAAATTTCTGAAGGTTATCCTAAAAAATAATCTTATATGTAATTTCTTTGTGAACTTCATTAATTAATTATTGTAAATAGTTGGTTACTACGTGCAACCGGATGCAATTATAATGTTATCGATAAGTTTTGTGAATGTTGTCTATTGCATGCTCAACCTTTACAAGGACAAAGCAAGTCGACACGTTCAGTTATACAAAGATAACTACGAAGTTATTATTCTATTATTATTGATATTTAACAAAATAATGGATTCAAGAAAGTAACTCGATAACATTCTAGTTATTTAATTCGTTTGTAACTCGACTGAGTAATAATATTTTAATTTTATAATCGTTTTATGTACTATTATTTTTTTAATTAACACATTTAAAAACTTCACGTCGTGAAATATAAAGGAAATTACCGAATTCTGAACTAGTATATGTTCATTTAAAGATAAAGCGAATGAATTTTTAAACACAAAATATTTTAAATGAATTCGACCTTAAAATATAATAAGTACGTTCGTTCGTTCGTTCGTTCATTTTATCAGAGATTGCCTCTGTCTTTATAACAGAATTTTCATTTGTTTGTAGTGAATGAACATTTTGTATCTCATTCATCATTCACCTCAAAATCTGAACTTTATAACCTGATATATCTCATGTTTCGTCATCATTTTATTTTGGGATCAAGTTATTTTTATTATTTAAAGTACCGAGAACATTTTGTTCCTGCCTAATCAGTTAACATCAAATGGACATATTTACTAATTCGATATTTTATATGTAATTCAAAGAAGTCGGGCGACGTACCAGGTCAAGGGAAAATCGTGGTCGTACGAAAGATACTTTGTAATCACTTTAGTTACACTATACTCAGTTTTTATTACATTCCTACATTACAAACAGTATCAATTGCTAAATAATCTTTATACAGAAATATTTGTCAAAGTTTTTCTTATGTATAGAAATTGAATTCTCAAACACTATTTTGATCATTCAAAATTAAAAACTATAGGGTTTTCTATATCATGGAATCGTAAATATATGACGGAGATATACAAACAGAGCTGTCGTAATAGCTGTGTGTGAGGGGCCGCTGGATAGCGAATTTGTCGCTATCCATCATCAGAAGTCAATGAGCTAATGATATCGCAGTACGACAAGAAAACCGCCAGCTCTTGCTAATAAGTATTTGTTTAAGTGATGTTACACGTTGCTAAACAATTGTTTTCAAATTTTTATTCTAAATATTTACACAGTCTGTGTTCTTGTTAGCTTGTTTAAACTGCTCGGATTACTTTGTTGAGGCCTCGGAAAAAAAATTTACAACGAAATTTTATTTACATTATTACATTAACGAGAATGTTTGAAAAATCTTTTATAGGAAACTTCTCAGCATTAAATGGTTTCGCCGTGTGGGTGTTTGATCCATCGCGTTGCAGGGAGACGAGATTCAACAGTTCCTGGAACTTGCGATCCAGGTGTAGGTTTAAATTGCTCCTATCTAACGCGCGTTAAACGCTCACCTCCACCGTCCAAGCTCCTCTCTGTACCTAACCAAATTTGGAAAGAACCTACTAGGGTTGCCTTCGACGCACGTTCTAAGAAAGAATTGGTGTTTATTCTGGACAGGCCCGTCTCATAGTAGGTTGTAGAGTTTTAATATATATTTTTTATCTTAGTTTCAAATTTTAATGTAAAACTTTAATTATTTTAAGTTACGACTCATTTGCTGTTTTTTTTTTGTTCATAGAATAAATATCACAGTACTATTATTATATTAGTATTATTTCGTTGATATAGTATTATTTATAACGCGTGTTCAATAACAAAAAACAGAAAGACTTCTACACGCTCTTTTAATAATTTAAAACAAGTTAGATATATGTATGTCTCGCTATAAAAATGAACACATTATATACACGACATGCCATTGAAACTAAATAACAGTAAAAAGTCAAATCAATTCTTTTATATTCATGAGAGCATTGATCTCAAATCTAAAGGAACCACTAGATAGTGTAGCCAAACTTGTTGGCTACACAATGTCAACTTAATTTTCTCAACGGCCACAATTTAGTACGACTGTTCGGATTGTAAATGTTCATATAATCTGATGTATCAAGGTTAAGAGTTTTGAAATTTAATCCTCGTCAAGCTCTTTGTTTGTTCGCGTATCGATCACAAAGAATGTACAACAAATTTATTATTGTCGTGCAAACTATAGAAAATTAATAATGTTTCGCAACGTTCAACGCAGTAAGTAGGCCGTTTGGATCTGTCGTCTATCAGACGACGTGAAATAAAGTAACGTTCGTGAAAATATTCTAACAATTATAACTGAATATTTTGTGTTTTTTGGTTATCTGTGCGTAAAAAGGCACGTTTTTAAACACGGTTAAGATACTAAGAGCACTAGCTGTGTTGCAAACTGCCTTTCGTCGGACGCAATTTAAAATTATTTTCGATAATGTTTCGACAGTGGACTGTGGACTCGTAACTTATATTATTTAAAACTAGAAATATGCATTAAGTAGATGTTAATTAAGAATCTATTAAAATATATTATTGGTATATTATTTATGTATGTCTATTTTTATAGATTTAACCGTTTTATAAGTAACATTAAGTTACGTTCGAACTGTACTTTAACAGTAAAGTCACGCCGATTAAATCTTAATTTATGCTATCCAATGTAGAAGAAAACGATCTGCAATCTCTGATAATTAGAAAGTCTTCGCGTGGAAATAGTTTAGAACCTAAACAATAGCGACAATTAACGAGTGAATTCTAAGAATTCTTTCACTAAATTGTTTAAATCTATACTTATTTACCTGCGCAATACCCATACCTACATATATTTTTATTTACTCAGTTAATTTAAAAGATCTTACAGAGATGTCTGTGCTAAAACTGTAGAGTTAGTGTATTGCAGGCCACATAGAAATTATACCTTTCGCCTTGTCAGTAATGTCGCAAACGATACCATTCCTAGTCCACCTGGCTACACCCAGATCGTTACGTTTCAATGGAAAACAACTGCATTCAGCTATATATTAACATAGACAAGCTTCCGCCTGCAATCGGGTTACATTGCGCAAAACTTCACGTTATTAGGTATTAGTCCGAGTTCGCCCAAGCGGTTGCGAATAGATTGTACGCTGTGCACTGTAGTAGTTCGATAACAGGACAGATTCACTCGAAGCTAACGAAATGAACCTTTCTTATTTCAGTACGTACAATAAGATATACGTACTGGACTTCTCACTCTTTGCACGGGACTTTAACCGCTGTCAAGTAAGGATACTTGACAAGTATATGCGGAGTATAAGAAGTAAAAAACGTTTATGAATTTTTGTGTTTTGTGTAGCGTCGTCCTTGTTACAGATTCGTTAGTAAAGACAAGTATATGAACCAAGCGGCGTCGCAACACGCCCAGCCTCTCTTCCTGTACCAGAGCGTAGGTCGACATTGACATTTTGTTGGATAGAGAACGACCACCATATAGGTACGTTTTTATTAACGAGTGCGATAAGGATGCCACTATTTGAAAAGGGCGCTTGAAGTAATGTAAATTGTTATTCAAGCAATCTAAGATGCAGATTGTCTTCGAGTCTAACATAAATTATGATGTGTGTGCACCGCGACCTTGGAAGCTAGGCCCCTTCCAAATAATTGATGAGACCAAACAATTCAAATCAAATATTTCAATTTCTTTCATGAAGTATTTCATTCACCTATGGTAAGGTCAAAGTGTCGTCAATGGACCTAAATAGACCGGCTGTTAAGTAGCAGTTAGGTTATTAACACCCGTATTTAGCGTTTCTAGTAGAGTAACAATAACAGAGACTGACCTTGATCTCGTTAAACACCATTTTATTCTTTCATCCAGTCTAGTTGATACACAAGTTGTTATAATAAAATATGACTTGAAATATCATTATTATCATTAAATATATTAGACCTAATGTCTTGCTATGATATAATACGATACAGGTTCTCAATTGCATGAATAACTATATGTAATGATACGGAAAACTTGTAGCTGTCACATTTAAAACCAAATATTTAATTTCGTTTCACAAACTGTCGACGGTCGTTACGGGGAAGTGAATGTTGATTGTGTTGCCCTATTATGTTAGCAATATACGAAATATAATTTAAATGTTATAATACGAAACAAAAAAAAAAGATCTATATTGAGTAGAATAAAGAATTTATGAGCTGGAAAATGGAAAGCTGTGATGTACACGCGGTATGCGGCTAGGATATCTCTTGATGTTTCTGACATGCAATTTAAAATGCTACTGATAGTTTATTGTCTTCGGCCATACTTCCACAATAATTTATAGACAAATAATATATAATATTTTATGAGAATGTTGCATATAATAAACATTATTTACAGCAATATTACTGCTTCCTTAGTGTGGCAACGTTTGGTACATATTGAGGCTGGTCAATATTTTCAGTAGGACAGACTTTCAGATTTCAGACCCTGGCTAAAGCTGGGAAATTGCCAGGAAGAAGAAGAAGAGACTTTCAGATATATAATATTCCCATGTGAATATGCTTCCACCTTTCGATCCTCCATATGAGATACCGATTTCCAGAATTTGGAATAAAGTTTTGAACAATTCTGTGAAATATTATTTGAATAGCATAAAAAGCTATAAAAATGCTCACAATTACAAAAGTAATGATAATTTTCGAGTGATTTATCGGAGAATATTATAAAAAATCCCATTCAAATTTAAAATTAAAAACTTTCTACATTATCACCATGTGAAACGGAAGAAGTCTTCCGAAATAATCTTATTTAAATAAGAATAATAAAAAAAACAAATTATAATATACAAAACATATATACGTGGATTAAAGCTAGTTAGGTGTATTTTTGTATACCATTGACAGTCTTCATCTACGTTGTTTAAAAAACCTTCAATAAATAAAAGAATCATAAAATATTATCTGTGGTCTTTAATATTATGCGGGGACATATATTGACACTTAGATACAGTTATAGTTTTCTTGATTTCGTTTTGAGCATTCGACAAAAACATAGAATACGAATAAATTAACGACTAATGTTGTTTATAAGTTTTTAATGATATATCTATTCTATCTCAATTTCCTGTTTTTATATCAAAAATCTATTTCTACGTCTCGATTTGTCAAAATGAAAACATTGAGTTTATTGACCTCCCCTCTTTTTAGTTACAATAAGTTGTTTGTCATTTCGATCGAATTTAACATTTTTGTAATTGTGGTGCAAGTGTTTTCTTGTTTAAGTTGTTGTACTTGACAAGTTTACGTACAAAAGATTTATGATCTGTACGAGATAATGAAAGAAATGAGATTACGAAAAAATATGTGTTAATATGAAAAATAAACAAAATAATACAATATTTATTTCAATTTTCATAAAACGAATGGAAATTTTAGCTGGGTAATATAATTAGTTTTTTAACCCAAAACCTAAAATAAAGGCGAAGGACTGGAATATAAATTTAGGTGACACTTTAAGCTTCGAGCCCTTGTATTTTTTTTTTACAATAAGAAAGAATTAGTTTTAAGTTTATTGCAAAAGTATATTTAGGTGTATATAACGAAGAGAAATATATTTAATTATAAGTATTATACAACATACGTAAGTCCTATAAATCATATAAAACCTGTTTTATTATAGACAAATAACGAGTTCGAAATTAAACTTTATCGGAACATTATATTATGTATTAATTATTGTGTCGGAATTTTTAAATTTTTGACCGATTTTTGGTATTTTTTTTTTATCGATTCATATCATCCAATAGGCTTTTAAACCAGTCTCGTATTATATTTATATAGCGAACAAAAGGAAGTATAATTAATTTGTTTCAATATTAATTTCATATTTTAGCTATTAACATTTTTTAACGTATTTTGGTTAGGTTCAAAAACTTGTGACATTACAAATAGTTAGATCCAATGATATTTAAATGTGAAGATACCATTTAAAAACATAAATTAACAGTCAGTTAATGGTTCCCGTTATATATTAAGAATCCAATCAAAGTAAGGTCAAACGATTGTTGATTAAATAAATTGTATTCAATCATGAGTGTATCCTCTATAAGAAACATCAGCTAATTAATCGTAATGGGCCCTTTGAAGTTTTTTTTTCATTATAATACGTTAAATCAAAGTTTTTATTTCCTATAATTTTGTATAGGTATATTCGTGACATTTCATACGGGGTGGAATTAATAAAACTACAGGTAAAAATAATTATAAAGTGAATGGCCCTCAGCGGCAACCAACTTTTATTACGTACATGATACCAATTTATTTAAGTCATTAACATTCATGCAACTTTAACCAAATGTTATATTTATATGTTATTTTATTATAAAAGACTTTCATCTCACTTCGATGGTTTTGATTAAATTATTATATAATTTTTTTAATTAAACTAGGAAAATGTAATCAATTTTCTACTTACATTTTAAATACTATTATTTATTAGAGAGAATAAAAGGTTTTAAAAGTCTAATACAACGAATGAACGACGACAATACCACTGACAACAGAGTGTGGTAACCCAAATGAAGGTATGCAAATATTGACAGAAACTTATCTTTCCGTTTCACGTCTTATATAGTAAAATATACATAACTTTAGTGATGTGTACTTTTACTTGAAATGGAGTTCATAAGTCCATATATGTGGTAAGTGTTCGTTTGACTGACCTGTTCCTGACCGTGGATCGGGAGGATATAGTGAAGTTTCTTTGGGGTAGACGGGGAGCGGAAGATTGCGCTGGGTTGGATGCGGGCTGCGAGGTTCGCGGCAGACGAGTTCCAGCCGCCACCGCGGTCGCTGCCAGTGTCACCACCAGCCAGCACCTGAACATCACGGGACCGGGACGATCGCGAAACGACCGAATGTCACGATAGCTAGTCACCGACTTGCCGATATGCCGCTACCTGCGCCGCAAACCTTCACTTTTGTTGTTCGCTCTGCAGCAGCCGACCGCCCCACTACGATGAAAGCGAAGGCTTTCACTGTTTCTCGCACTCGCAGCCGCTACACGCGTCCCAGCCGGTTGTACCAATCCTTGTACAGATCACTATAATGTCCTTTCATAACGATATGCTCGCGGCATTATATACATTTATTACGTCAAACTCGTATTGTTTAGACTTACTACGACGAAAATGTCGAAAGGCATTGATTAAAACACTCAATGTGTCATGATGCTGAGGAGCGCGAACAAGTTTTATTTGGGTTGTTAATAGTATAACGTAGGCGTAAGGCGGGTACAACGGTTTGTTTTTGTCGTCTTTTAACGAGTTATCTTATTCAAACTTTATAAATTCATACCTGTTGTGATATTGATATACCTACCTTCAATATACATTAAAGTATAGTCTCTTAACTGTTAACTTAATATATCCAAAAAATCTATAAAAACAAACTCATTTTAAGACCACATCGTTAGTCTTATGTAAATTATTCTAATATTCATTTATCTTTCTCTTTAACGTGTTCCCAACCCGTGTTCCTCATGTATCTGTGTGTCAGAGGCGGGTAACGCAAAAGCATTTATCGCTACCCCCGACAGGTATTGACCCACCAGATGGTCGGGCGGGCCCCGTTACCCACTCTGTGGCCGTTATCCGGCCACAAGACTCAGCTGTGAGGCGCGCCCGGAACACACGCCGCTGCCTTGAAACCTGCACTATTATCCGACGACAAGATGCCCCGAAACTGTCTTACACAGGGCCCGCTCTATTGTGACCGGAAGTCGGTCACCCTACGGGCCCTATGCGGCTGCTGCGGAAGGTGTGAGAGAACGTAGCCTCTCTCTCCCTTTTCGCCACCTCTTTTGCGAGCATCACTGCCTCTCAAAAAATGGCGACGTATTCCCACTTTTAACATTGACGACCTCTATTTTGTGTTTGTCATATCAAACTCAAGGTTTTTACTTCGAACTTAATACTTTTCAATCAATTAGTTTTTAAAATAAAATTAAACTGTACGAAAATGAATTGGAAAACACTGAAATTGCAATGAAAACTTATAGAAAAACAGTACAACGAGCAGTCATGATAAATTTGAATTTATAATGATATATAAGTATTATATACATTTGTAGGTACCAATAACATAAATAAAACCTTATGGGCGTTTTTGTAACATATGATAAAAATATAAATAAATTTCAAAAAATCTAAGCAACGATTTTAGTTTAACAATTATTTTGAATACAATACAGTCGGGAATGAGAAAATTGAGAAGAAGCAGAAAGTTTTGATCAAGATACGTATAAAATACATTAACAGAATTTTATATAATAATGTTTTTAACATTTAAGCAATGTTGACTAAAATATGTAGGTACTTGATTAAATAATTTAAAATTCCAAGCATAGATAAAAAAGACGAGAATAGGAATTTGGCTGTCCGTAGATATAGCGTTCGAGTTACTGTAACCATCAAGCTATCTTGACCTATCTGGAAATGGTAATTATAAAAATTAATATCGGGGTCAAATATTGAGAACTGTTTGTTAAGAGCAATCATTTAAAAGAATATAATTGAATATTGTCAATGGTGTACCCTCGTTGTTGTTGAGAGGTCATACTCGTGGAGTATTTAAGCAAAGTTGCCAGTTATTTTAATTTATTTTTTTTCAAAATTTTAATGTTGACGGCAAATAATCGTCTGGGGTAGCCGAAGGTTTTGATAATGAAAAAAATATATTGTTTATACGTTTTTTGAAGTAAAACTTCTTTACGCACTTGGGACTTGGGAGTAAGCTGGTGAATGGAGAGGAAAGCATTACGAAAAGCGTGATCGGGAAAGGCGAACAAAAGGGAGAGGAAGATATAAGTTAGTGAAGATAGATAGAGAGAGTGTTACAGTTCGTATATTACTGTAGAGGCAAGGGAGAAAGAGAGAGAGAGAGAGAGACAGAAAAGGACATTTTCTTTCACGCTTTCTTTCGTAGCTAGTACATTAACAATATATATATATATATATATATTTATATCTCAGTTAGCAGTTGGTTTGCAAGTTTGCTGGCGTTATACATATAGATACAGCGAAATAAGTTTTACTTCAGTCGTGTGGTCTAAAGCATTTTGGTTTTCGTTTTTTTTTATCTTTTAAACGTCAATCAAAGTTATCAATACACTAAACTGACATTTGAATTATATTGTCAAACAATCTATGTTTGGTAAAGCGTGGATAACACTGACACCGTTAGAAACATTACTAATTAATTATTTTTTTAATTTAAACTTTAGAACTCTATCGTAACCTAATATAGTATATCGCATTCATTTGTCATTTGCTTTTGTGGATTGGGGGTAAATCTAAAACTCTCGTTACACTTGAAAATGTACCTAACGCGGGGAAATATTCGGTCCATGTTTTATTATGACTTTTATTGTGAGCTTGCTCAACATCAAAGCTATTAGAGACTGAGATTCTCATTTTTGATGAAATTCCATCTCGTTCTATTATTTACAATTGTTTTTTCGAGTTTAAGTGTGGACTTAGCAATCTCAATGATGACTCTCATGCGGAGACGTTCTTTATCAGCGACTACTGAAGATAACATCAGTGCTGTGCGACGCATGATAGAGGAAGATAAGAGAGTGACCTATCAGCAGATACGAACAAAACTAGGCATTAGTATGAGTCAAGTTAAAAAAATATTGCTCAAAAATTTAGACATCAGGAAGATTTGTATCAGATGGATTCCCCATATTTTAACTGACGATCAGAAACACCTTTGCATGGACTGATGTCGCCACATGTTAGATAAGTTTAACAGAGGTGACTCAAATGCTGTATTAGACATTGTCACAGGTGATGAAAGCTAAATATATATTTTGGTACGAACCCGAAATCAAGAAACAGGCAGCTTTTGTGTTTCCTTTCGAGCATCGGCCAACTAAGGTAAAGGTGGGAAGAAGTCAAGGAAAAAAGGTAATTTTTCGACAGTTGTGCTAGATGGAAGGACAATTATTATAGATTAGTATGTCAAGCGCTGTTTGCCTGTTGTCTTGGAAAAAAATTGACAGCAGCACCCTTGAAACAAAATCCTCCTTTACCACGACAATGCTTCAGAGCACGCCCCAAAATGGACTGTTGAATATTTGACTATGGCAGGTGTCGAGATAATAAGTCATCCACCATTCAGTTATGATCTGGCGCCCTAAGGCTCTTGTTTATTCCCAAGATTTAAAGATAAAATTAGAGGTATTTGCATTACGAGCTCTGAAAATGCGATGAAAGCGTATGAAAATACCCTTGAAGAGATTCGTAAGAAAGTATAAGCCCACTGCTTGTCTGATTGGTTAGATCGAATGCGACGATGTGTAGAGAGGAACGATGATTATTTCGAAAAACAATAAAAGTATTGGCAATTTTCTACAAAGTCGTTTTTCATTTTCTAGAAATTTTTAGCGTTACCTAGGTTTTCGTTGCATATTTTTCTCTTGTGAGCGACCGAGTTGAGAGGGAGTTGTTGATTGGTGTTGTTTAAAACTTTTGCGGGAACACTATATTTCAAAATTACTTGTCAGTCTTACTTAAACATAAATACACATGCATATTTAAAACTATTTCTCTAACATACAAACTTTCTTGTTCTCTCTGGACAGTATTGAAAAATAATATTAGAATTCGTTAAAAAAAACGTTGATATTGTCTAAATATTAGACAAATCGTGTGAAAAAAGCCACAAAAAAGTCAATACATTTAACTCTATTAATCATTTTCGAAATCGAATTAATCAATTTGAAATCGAAATCGAATAACCTCAGGGTATATCCATATTATGATCCACTATTGAATTCAACACTATTTGAAGTCAAGCTATTAAAGAATGTGAATTTGTAAAATTAATAATAATGGTCATTAATATGTAACACAATAAGTAATCTCAGAGTCAATGCGATAAATAAAAAAAACTAGTCAATTTATAATATTTATTTGAAATAGTAACAAAAATATTTGAAAAAGCGTTTCATTGACGTTACATCTTTGGATTATCTTCTTGAATACATATCACAGAAATTACAATTTGGGGCATTCCGTCTTCCTCAAATAGTTTTTGCCTGAAGGCAGGGGTACCACAGTGACACCTCGTGGGAAAAACTTGCTAACTTGATCTTGGGGTATTGTTGGCAACACCATGCAGTCATCACCCATCTAAAACAATAAAAATACATGTAAATGTGAAAATATAAAACTCAACACTAGAAGTTACATATATTTTTTAGCGAATTAAGGCTTTATTCACACAATTAGTGCAATATTTTCCTTATACATATTAAAAGTGAATAAGAATTAAACCAGGATGATAATTAGTTGGTTTATTATAATTATTTTAAAGATTTTAACGAATGCCATACAAAATATCAAACAAAAATATCTTGGTGGTTGTCATGTGGGTAGTTTCGCAAAACACCATCCCTAATTTACAAGTAATGCAATAATGTACTGAAACAATTGTTATATAATAGAAATATATGTAATAATAGAGTTTGTACATTATGTTATTATCAATTTGTCACATAGCTTTAAACTCTTCCTATACTATGAAGACATATGTATTAATATAATATATCATTATATTATATATAATGTAAAATCTCTATTCTTTCTTTGGCTTGAACAGTAACTAAAGACGAACTATAATCAAAATATCATGCATGGCTTCAAACACTAACATCCTAAATTTTCCCTAATGATACATTCAGCTCACCGTCCCAGATGTCCATGCAACCTCGTTTTAGTTTTTACGTAATCTCAATGCAAGTCAGGCGTGTAAAACACTGGACTGAAGTACTACTAACAAAGATTTTTTTATTGCTATATAAACAACCTCTTTCGCGATAACATCTTAATGTTCCATTTTTTAAAATACCTTTTTAATGTGGGCGACACTAAAAAATATTTGTTCCAACTTTTTCTTACCAAAGATGTCTTTATTATTGTAAATTTTTTGGAACTCAAGTTATTCCGACCAAAGTAACATTAACCAATGAAATATACTTCATCTTATTTTATGTTATCATTATTCGGTTAAAGTTTTTAATCTAACTTCGGAAGTTAGCTGAAGAATGAGTGATGAAGGTGTTACAAAGAGTTACAGAGTGAAGAGAACATAGTTTGAGTGTGCAATATGAGAAAGCATTATAATCTTTATATACTGTAAGGATGAATCAGGTGCGAGGACAAATTATTTCATTATCACCTATTATTCTATGTACTATGGTATTATATTTATTAATATGATAAATTTTCACATAGAGCAAATACTGTGTGGTAGTAAATAAGAGTTTCAATACATATATAAATAAAGTTATTAAGTTTGTAATAATTTTAACGCTCATTAGTAACAATTTAGATTGATGTTTATTTGATATATCAATGTGTGTCGATATTCATTCAGAAAAAGACGAAATTATTTACTAATAAATAATAAAAAATATCTCAAATTCTATGTCTTTACTTACTAAAAGCTAGACTCAGTTAGATACATATATTATTTTTAACCTATCATTGCAAACCATACCTTCCAATTAACCGGCGTCGCCACTTTAGCCTTATCAGTAAGCTGCAGTGAATCTATTACACGGAGAATCTCACTGAAATTAGAAATATCCAATATTAATGTTATTACAAAACAAATTTCTGTAAACTGTAATGGCATTAATAAATATAATAATATGTTTTTGACCAAAAAATGTCTTGTAAAGTTTGGTAGTGTTAAAACAACATACTCAAAGTTTCTTCCTGTGGTTGCAGGATACAATAACGACAGACGGAACTTCTTGTTCACATCTATGATGAACACAGCCCTGGCTGTCAGCGGCAGGCCCTTTTGGTCTAATTCATCCTTGTCAACCATTCCTAGGCTCTTAGCTAGGCTTCTGTCCTGATCTTCTATTATAGGGTACGGAAACTTCTCATCTTCGTTACAGCCTGAAATTACATAAAATTTCGTTATTATCATAGAAAAATGAATATAAATTTATTTAATGTTTGCATAGATATTAAAATAGAGAGATTAATGTGATTATTCTCAACAATTTTTATAATAAAATAGTGTGCCTACAATATATGAATTTTCATATAACTATAAATGCTTTATACAAAAATGAATTACATTCATAGTCTCATTATAACCAACCTGCATAGCTTTTGATATCTTTGCACCACTCTATATGGGAGGAAATCGAATCACAGGACAGGCCAATAACCTTCACATTCCGCTTTTCAAACTCTGGAAGCAGATTAAGTAATTTCGCCAGTTCAGTAGTGCAGACCGGCGTGAAATCAGATGGATGAGAGAACAAGATACCCCAGCTGAAATACGAAAAAATGTTTGTTAATACATTTTCTTTATAAAATATACAACTTTTTAACCTATGACAACATATTACACGAAGATTTATTTTTGAGATATGTTTGTTGATTGTTTGTTTATATCAATAGGAAAGACTTACGAGGACCCAAGCCATTCATGAAAATTTATTTCACCTGCAGTAGTATTTGCTGTGAAATTTGGAAAAACATCACCGAGAAACATCATTTTGTATCAGTTATAAAAATTTATTTTCTGACGGTTTATTTTTGTATTACTAAGAAGATTAGATAATTAAAGTAACAAAATGTGATAGAAAATTAGATTTATATTTGACATGAATTTTATTCCAAATTTAAAAGTATTCTTTTTTACTGGTGTAATTGTTATTTCATAAATATTCTGAATACAGAATACAGATTGTCAAGACTTTTTAAATTTAATCCTGAAATTGCATTACTGGTTAATATTGTTAGGATTTAAAACGAAAAAGAATTTACATAGAGAGTATTAACGTAATAAAATTAGTTTCATATTATTTTTTTAATAGAGACATTGTGCACAATAAATATTGTATTATTTAATATTTGATTAAACATGTCATTTGAAATATATCTAATGTTCAGTTTCATTCAAAGATTTTTTAATAGATTCCAAAGAAGCTTGTCTTTTCAAAATGTATGAATTTAATTTATAATATGAATGTGTTTAGAAGTCCTAGAAGTAATTATTCAAAATATGCTTAATCAAGTAAGAAAAGTTTTTCTGTAGGAGGTAGAGATTTAAAGCATTTATATTGAATTGGAGTGAGGTTTAAGTCTAAGTCGGATATTAGTTTAAAATAAGTATGGTTTAAGGTAATATTAAAATAATTTTCTTAAATAAAACCAAAATAATTTTCTGCAAGAATTCCATAGATAAATATTATTTATTCAAAACTATTTCGTATCTGTGACTCAATCAATGGCGTCACCGTCAAGAACCCAACCCGTCGCTTGCAAATTGTAAATTCTACCTGGATTTACGGGTACTTGAGTCAACTTTTTGAGTTTTATCAGTTTGACTGTGGTTAACCGTAAGTAAAATATACCTATACTCGTAAAAAACTTTGTATATCCTTATTTCAACTTTTTGTACTCTAAGTCCCGACACAAAATGGACGTCAAAATGTATTGTGACGTGATTATGTAAAAAAATATATTTTCTAGTAATATATACGCCAATATTAAGTGTTGTTAAGAGATAGATTATTTACATCGTCTAAATAGTATTGGTTCGTTAGACGTTCGGGAATAGTGTCATGGTACGGTATTTTTCACATGAATACATTATGCATAGTTTTGAAGTGGTTTGTAAGAGGGCATGCCCGATGCCGATTACTAGTCGCTCGAGTTATCCCGTAATTAGTCTAGCGGTCTAGTTTCTAGCTAAATCTGTTATTATTAAACTAAATACAGATTAATACCCAGCCAGTGTTCTATTTACATGACATACAATCAGGTCATTGTCCTCTTTAACTAGTAACTTTGCCATGTAGCACGGCGTTTCCAACAGTATCTTTGCGTTTATAATTTGCTTGGCGAGTTTTCGTTGCTTTTAATTTTAGAATATTTAATATACAGGTTGCTTCTTTTAATACGCTATTTAGTTTCGAAACATTTTGCATATTTCTTTTCGTTCCCAAGAATGCCATTATCTCAAACAAGATAATTAACTTAAACAGTAATTACAAAAATATTTAACTTTAGATAGGCCTGTGTAGTTACAAAGGACATTAAACTGTTTGTTTGTTATAATAAACAAAGTCTATGCTTCTGCGAATTTTTTTTAAATACAGAACATTGTTCACAAAATTAATTATAATTTACTGTGAGCATTGCATTTTATTTTATTTTTTGTTGCTAATTAAATAAATAGGTAAATAAAACCTTTTTGGTTGCAAAAGTTAAAATACAGGCAAAGGCACTTATCTGAGGACAATTCTGATTGTATAAAGTTAACAGATACTTTTATTCTAATCCCAGCAAAAAGGTTAGATCATATCAATATATTTTTACTATTGAGAATGTTATCAAAGCCAGGAGATGAAAATGTTTTTTTTTTAAACAAATTGTTTACTAAACAATGCCTATTAGTATTTTTCACAATTTTTTAACAAAGTTCAATATTAAATTTAAATATATTAAAAGAATGTGTCATGTTAACTACCTTTCTTCAGTGTCTTGATGTTGTGAAAAATTGGGGTTCATAATTAATTGTACTCTATTATGTAGGGAATGATAAATGAAAAATAATAATAATTTCTAAATAAAATGTATTTTAATTTAATTAAAAATTAAATTTAAAGTATTGAATTTTTTTTAATAATTTGAATCATTCTAGTTAATACGGTACAAACTTGAGTGATCATATGAAAGTTTAAAGCGTCTTTGAATCAGCTGCAGATATATAAAAAATACAAAATGTGTCTGCTTGTATATACAAGAAAATTTAAATACTTTGTTAAAGCGTGGACTGAATTTGCGAAAAACTAGTCCTCATATTTATGTAAGAAAGACTACTGCAACAAAATATTTAAGTCATTATGTGGATCAAACGATTGGAGATAAATAGGCGATAAACTTCATATGTATACATGAGGTGTTCTTAAAATTATGGATAATCTTAAATAAATTATGTACCTAGTCGAAATTTCTTTTATAACATTGCAGCAATTACGATACCATCAATATGACCAAGTCACTTCAGTTGTAATTCAACATCTTTTTATATTTATTTAACTTTTATTTTGTGGTACGGTCATTATTATACAATGAATGTGTTCTGTCCTAAGGAAACTTAAGCTGTGTGGGGTGCTATGATAAAGAAATCTACTGGAGACAAGGAAGGATACTGAAAAATATTAATTTGAAGATTTTTAAAACAAAGTTTCTAAGATGCAAACTATAAAATGTGTTGTGGTGGGGGATGGAGCGGTTGGTAAAACTTGCTTACTTATAAGCTATACAACAAACAAGTTTCCTTCAGAGTACGTGCCGACGGTGTTTGATAACTATGCTGTCACCGTTATGATTGGTGGAGAACCTTACACTCTTGGACTTTTTGATACTGCAGGTATAGTCTAGGTTTATATATATATAGTTTTTTGTCATTTTGCCTGTAAATTATATTGTGTGCAGAAACTTTATATTATATGATGTTTATTAGGTCAGGAAGATTATGATAGACTGAGACCTCTAAGTTATCCGCAAACAGATGTTTTCCTTGTATGCTTCAGTGTTGTAAGTCCCAGTTCATTTGAAAATGTTAAAGAAAAGGTAAATTATATTGTTTATATATTCATAGTAAGGATTGTGTTCATGTTGTAGTGATTGGTTTGTAAATGTGTTACAGTGGGTGCCGGAGATTACTCATCATCAACAGAAGACACCGTTTCTCCTCGTAGGGACTCAGATTGATTTAAGAGATGATCCTGGTACTATGGAGAAACTGGCTAAGATTAAACAGAAGCCGGTGTCGTTTGAACAAGGAGAGAAATTAGCTAAGGAGCTGAAAGCTGTTAAATATGTGGAGTGTTCAGCTCTAACCCAGGTAATGAGATCAATTATAACATGTTCTTAGAGATTATATACTTATTGTATAGAAAAATCATTAATATTATAATTAATGTATTTGATATATGTTATTACAGAAAGGGCTAAAGAATGTGTTTGACGAGGCCATACTGGCAGCCCTGGAACCACCGGAACCTGTTAAGAAAAAGATATGCGTCCTGTTGTAATGTTTGCGAGTGTATGGCCTTCCCATATTGATACTGCGTTCTATGCAACTTTTATAAGCTAACATTGCATTACTATTATTATTTTTTTTATAATCATTTCAATGCGCCATAACATATATAGTGACATTAAGGTCTCGAACTTTTCAGTTCTGATGAGTGCTTTACACTTATATACAAATAAAATTAAAACTTAAAAAAAAAACAGTTTTTATACCAAGCCATTTGTCCTATGGAAATAAATAAAAGTTTATAAGTCATTTGTACGTATTAATAATAATATTATGGAAAAAAAAAACATTTTATTACGTCATAATCTAATGCGAAATTTGATATATTATTCCCATATAGACAATAAGTCTCTCATTTAATTTAATTTAATTTATTATTACTATGTGTTGTTTGCATATTTATAACACATTTTTAAGAGGCGGATTTATCTGGTCGCAATCATTATCTTGTCTATTACCAAATAGTATTGTGGTACATAATATTAAAAAAAAAAATCTTTGAATTGTAAGTCTTTATGAAGGCGATTTAAAGAGATTAATTGATATTGCAAGTGTATGCATTGTAGCTTATATGGCAATATGAGTTTTTAAATATGATTCTTAATAATGAATCGGATTCATTTATATTTTGAAGTGATTTATTATGTCATTAATTTTGTATTGAATATGATTTTGTTCGTCTTGCATACAGATGGTCCGTCTCTTAATAATATTCACATGATTGATTTTATTAATATGTAACAGATAATTTGATGTATTATTTGTAATATTTTATTATTATTAAAAAAAATTCTCTAAACATTCACTGTCAGGAATAATTAGAGCCAAAGATATTAATGATTCACTATTGAATACATCACTGAAAAAATTTGTGGGTTTTATACAGAGTATGTCATATGCTGTGAATAAAAAAAAAAAGATATATATATATATATATATTATTAGTTTTAAAATTATAATATTTTTTTGTTTAGTATGTGTAGCATTTCTTTATAAATCACAATTAATTTCTATGTGAATTTGACTGAAATAAAAACATATTCATTCCACCGAATGGTTTTCAATGAACACTGCTTCATGTTGGCTCTGTATGGCTGGACCTTTGTCTTACGCACAGACATCATTAGAAGTTGAGTTTACAGAGTGTCACTACCCTCATGACAATCTTAGTATAAAGTTACGATTTATAAAAATGTATTGGAGCATTTAGATTGTCTAACATACTGTATGTAAATAATCATTTAAACATTATGTACTGAATATAAAAGTATTAATTATTATTCGCATTCGTGTTATAGACTGTATTATGCGCGAATTATTTTCAACGTTTGTCATTTATAATTTGGTTTGTCATATTTTTCCTCTCAGAATCTAGTTATAGGTGTATATTGAATTAATAAATGTAAGAATTAATATGAGTATTTTTATTTCGTGTTACCCAATAACCCTAACCCTCAATAAAGATATGCTTGATAATAGAAATATTTTTCTTTCATTAAAGTCCTCATAGAATTTTAAACGGAGTATTTTATTTAACTTTTTTAAAAATACATATATTTGGCTAATTGAGTCTTATAGAAGATTTACAAGACTTAAATTGTTACTAGAATTAGTTTGGCAAAAATATCTCCGTTTTGCCTTTTAGTTCACAATTTTTGTTTATAAAGCATCACTAGGAAAAGTGTCTAAATTTTAATTCATGGTTGTTACAACAGGCTTTCATATTCATATATTAATTAAATACAACCTAAAAGATACAATGCCAAGGGTAGCTTCTTAAATTTAGAACCGACCTGCGGCCAACAAGATTTACTCTATTATCGTGTAACTTTTCCATAACATTTGTATTTTGTCTATGTTTTCTATTAAAATGTTGATTGCCAGTGGGCAGTTTTTTTTTTATAAACATGGTTCATAGATTTGAAGGCAAGCGATGTTGTCTTGTTCTCTAACTGGTATTATTTTGACAACATTGACGTAATGATTTTTTAGTGCTTTTAAATATTAAACTCCCTTTTTATATTTATCAATTTGCAGTTATTTTATATTTTAAATTATTACGAAGATATTGTGTGGTATGAAAATTTAAAGTTGATATGGACGACACTATAAAGATAACTAATGGTTTGTATAGGTTTTGTTAGCTGATCACAAAGTCGTTACGACAAGACAAATTATTATTGGTAATGTTATTGGTAATGTTAAACTTAAAAGTAACTCGTCTGAGTCTGTTATAAAATGAAAGCATATCTGAAAAATGTTTTGATGCTAAAACAATTACAGTTTTCAAACAGTTTAAATGCAATGATTATCTTGTCTTTATTAAATAAACCTAAATCTGTACACTTGCAGACAAAAGGCATAGAAGTTCCAGCAGCCTCGTTGGAGGCATAGAGGCTACTCGTTCCGAGAGGAAATTGGATATTAGAGGTTCGTCAATATGTAGATGAAAAACAATCTTATAAAGTTAACGCTTGTAAGTTCTGAATAATAATAATGAAATCGACTCCTGGGCTGAATGTAAGATGTTGGAAGATAATTAAAGAGACTACACCTACCTAGCGTCTTACCGTCTCATATTTGATACTCGAAGAAGAAGCTTCAGTGATATTAAAATTTACCTGAAGGGACTTTCGGTCGATGACTGTTTTCGTCGATTATTAGTGCGCGTTAATTTTTATCAGGTTAAAATATATATGTAAATTAGTACAACATTTAAATTAATTTTCTAGCTTCAATACCCGAAGCAGACGATCAGTTTGCTAATGCTGAAGCTCGGTGTGAAGATTTACAAGAGAAAATAGATTTAGTGAAATCACTTCGAAAGAAAAAGAAACTAAAAAAGCGAAGGTTTATATCATCTTCTGTGTCTAATAATAATCAATGCTTTTAAGAAATGCGAGTTCCTAATTGTTGTTTCCAGTATGACCACTATAGTCGAGCCAGCACCTGGTGTTGAAAATGTGCCTTTTATATCTGTTCGTGCTCAACCAAAAAAGAGTAAGTAAAACGCAAAAAAAAAAGAAAGCTAACTTGTTAATAATTCCTTATTAATATCAGTGGACTGTTATATTTGATTCTATCGGTTTGATTTCTATGGATCTATTAATTTGAACGAGTTTAGTTTTGTTGGTAACAGAGGTGTCACAGCAAGCAGCTCGTCTCCGTCGACTAGAGGTGCCGCAGAGAGCTACAAAACCAATCCGCGGATATCTCGATCCAGATATCATAGAACAGCAACAAATGCTTGGCAGAGTACACGGTTTTAAGCAGGACCTCAAAGCGCCTATTCAGAATAAGGTCCATATGTTTGGTTTTGGTGACCTTAATTAAAAACTTTTTTGCTTTGACGGTAGTTTAGTCTTTTCTAATGAAAGTAACTTTTGGGTATATCCTTCTTTTCTACGTTAAAGTAAATTGACAGTACCTACTGTGCCCACAAAAATATAAAGAATTAAAAAACAAAAATTTTGAGAGCTCTAAATTTTATTATAAATGTGTAGGTCAAACCGTCCCGGCAGAATCTAGACAACATATCGCAGCCAAAATCCCGACAGAGACGAGCTCGTGCAGACGGAGATGGTAAGCTATCGATCATCTCCAACTTTCAAGATACAAGTTTATAGATTATACCACATATAATTTCAAATGAAAATTAAATTTAAAGATAGGCAACTGATAATTTAATTTTATAGCGTGGTACTCCTTTACGATCAACATGTAATAAAGAAAATATATGTCTTTCTCTTTTCAAAACTTGAAACAAATGTTAAAACCTTTATGAAACTAAGTATATTTTGCGACTCACCTTCATATATTATCTGTACTGACGAATGCCAAATCAATAACGAAAGTGAATTTGACTAAACGATCTGCTTATCTTTGTATTAGCCACTAGTGGCCGGAGTGTTCAAATAGACATACAAGAACTGCAGCAAGAAGTCGCATGCGGGAACGACGACGATTCAGACGATTATCAGAATGAAAATACCTACGACCTACGAAGCGAAATCTATTCAGGGTATGTATTATAGATGTATAGTCTTTCTTGTAAAAAAATATAAAGCAAGTAACTTATTTTACACGTGTTGTTTTAATAAGTCTAAAATGTGAGAAAGCGGCTAATATTAAATTATAATTTAAAATCTATTGCAACAATTACTTACTTTAGAAGACACCCAAAAACTCAATATTAACCATTAGTAACTAAGTTTGATTTAAAATCTGATTCAGTCTACTTCTGAAAGATGCTGAATACTTTTAGAGATGGCATTTTAATGGAATAAAAACTTAATTCACTACTTAAATTAATTATATAAATTATAGAAAGTAAACAAAGTAAATATGAAAAAATATCATGTTTGTTCAAACACAATTCCGGTTTATTAAATAACGACAAAAAAAACGTATATTTGTTATTTATTATCAGCAAGTCGCGCCTTTTTTCAAAAAGTCATTGAACTTAGAGAATTATAATAGCAATTTAAATGTTAAAACAAAAATTATGAAATGGGAATAATAAGGGGTCATAAATAGTAGTAGATAAGACATACTATTATAAAATTTTATTTTTATATGCACATTAAATCCTTAGTATGCAATGAATGCATTAATTCATGAATAGATATAAATAACGTAAGCAATACCTACGCTGTAATGCGACACGCGCTAGATGAATTAAAAATTACAGGGGATATTACACAAGATTGTGTTTTATTTCGGTGTAAATGGGCTAAAGGTGTGTTTGGTGTCCTAAATATTTTTGTATGTTTATAAGTTTTTTTTTTTAATAATAGCAGTAATACTTACTGAAATGATCGCCGAGTAAACCATGAAAACGGACTTATTGCAGTATTGAGATTGTCATTCTGGACTTTGTTATTCAAAATAAAACAAATCAATTGATAATTTTTATAAAATAGAGAATATTTTTTCTTTAGAATTTTTAAAGTGTTTTATGCCAAGGCGCGGACCATTGAGTTATTTTAGTTATTTATATTTAAAAAATATATAATTTAAAAGAAATAAACATTGTAATATGTAATAGAGACAAGGAACGTCACACGGAATTACAACAGTCTAAGCAGAGTTCTGGAAGCCGACGTAGGCACGTGCCGAGAGAGAATACGGTGCAACAGAGTAAGAACATTAATTCCTTAATGATTTGTCTTCAAATAAGTCTTTGGAAATCATTCCAACGAGTTGTAGGACGTTAGTTATTCTTAGAAATAAAATTTAATACATTCTTGTATTCTTGGTAATTTTATCTTTCATAGCCATGTAATGTATGTAGTTGACAGGTTGGCAGCAAATAATCGTATATTAAGAGTTTTGGAGTATATTGTAAATATATTTTGTAATGTGTGAATGAGATCAGTAAATTCGAAATGAACAGTTCGTTTAAGAATTATATATTTTCAACCCTCATTATAGAGAATAAAGTTATTTTTTTATGAATAATGTTTCATAGTTAACAGTCCACGAGTTAACGAGGCCAGGAGCAGATGGCATGGTGCTCCCTTGACCACTCAGTCACATCGTCCAAAAAGTAATTTCATTCAGGATAACACAGCTGGTGCATAAAACATACATACTACTACGATTACTTAAAGTACTTTAATTATATTATATCTAATGTATTTTTCATGAATATTTCGATGTTCCTTTGAATTAGAAAATATGGTAGAAGTTGAAGCAAGGTCGGTGGTAGAATTGTTTAATAAGAATCGCATGTCGCCGATACCCTGGCAGCGACCACCCAGCGGAAGTACGAACGGGGAGAAAAATAAACCGATGAGAGGTAAAGATGTATTAAAAATTGCTAAACGTTTTTCAATAAGGACGGTAAGATTTTGGAATGAAATTAAACAGGCTGTGTGAGTTTAACAAAAATATTTTTATATTTAAAAGGTCCATATATGCCATTAAGTATGGAAGATGACATTCAAATGCCCGCTACGGTTTCTCACACCGGCACGGATCCGAGTTGCCCAATTTCCAATTACTCTTCCTCATAGATACGGATACCGCTTGTAGTATATTCGTCTTTACGGCCTCGGTGGACTGTGGTTTGTTTGCATAAACCTGGAATCTCAAAAAACCTCACAAAAAAATAAAGTGGGTTAAAATCACAAAACCTTGGTGGTCAGCACATATTTCTTTTGCGAGACATAATCTTAGTTCCAAATCGCTCATGGAGAATGTCAATCGTTGCGTCCGCTATGTGGCACGTAGCATCGTCCTGCTGCAACTATACGTGTCGTTCAGGTCCATATGGTTTAATTTGGGCCACAAAAAATTTGTTATAATCATTTTATGAGCTCGCACTTGACAGTGACCTCTTCGCCAGGATTTTCGAAAAAGTACGGAGCAATGACGCGCCGGCCCAAAATCCGCACTAAGCGGAAATTTTTTGAGGATACATTACAGAGCGCCGTTTAAGTAATAGGGCGGCGCCCGAACAGAATTTAAACATAAAACTGAAAAAGTCTATTGCTGAGGATGTCAATTCGGAAGCCTGACAAATGTGATGAAGGCTGGACGGAGGTTCAGAGAAGAAGATATCGTAATAGAATGGAGGGTGTTAGAGGAAAGGCAACTATCAACCCCAGTGATAAATGTAAGCCTGTTTATATAAAATACCATTGTATGTGTCCAATGTTCATAAAGATACCTTAGAAAAAGACATAATAGACTATATTTTTCTTAAAACCAATGAGAAAGTATTGTTACAAAAAATTTAAATGAAGACTGTGAGAGAATATAATTCGTACAAAATAATGGTTACACGACACAAATTACCTTTATTTCTTAAAGATGATATTTGCCCAGATGGTGTAATATGTCGTCGCTTTATGTCATACAGTAAGCCAGAAAAGAGTGGCGAATAGGTCTGAGTCGTTTCAATTATTAAAAATCAAAATGAATAATACAACTATAGTGACATATAACTGCAAAAGTGTTAAGCGTTCTGTAGAAGGAATACAACAGCTATGCTGTTTTGCTGACATAACAACCCTTCAGGAAACATGGTTAATGCCCCATGACTTACCGTACCTGGCAGGCATTCATGAAGATTTTGGAAGTACGGGGACCTCTGCGGTTGATTGCATTGCATTTGCGGTATTCTCAAGGGAAGACCTTACGGAGGAGTCGCTTTTATGTGGCGTAAGTCTGTGTTTCAGTGTGTGTCGATAGTGCAGTGTACGAATCCCAGAATAGCAGGTATTCGTATCGCGACAAGAGAGCGTCCGGTTCTTGTTCTTACTGTGTATATGCCTACGGATTGTACGGAGAATATTCCTGAATTTACCGATTGCCTGGGTACTGTTAGTACTATCATAGAAGAAGAAGGCATCTAATCGGTTTTTATTCTTGGAGATTTCAACGCGCATCCAGGTGAGCGTTTTTATAAAGAAATTATAGACTTTTCCATTGAATAGGACTTGCTGTGTGTTGATTTAAATAAATTAGACATTGAGACTTTCACTTTTTTGAGTGAAGGGCACGGATGCAAACGATGGTTGAACCACTGTTTTATTACTACAACAGCAAGGCACTGTGTTACGAGTGCTTATGTTAAATATGACACATACTGGTCTGATCATTATCCTTTTCATTGTAATCTTGATGTAATTAAACAGAAGTTACCTGTAAAAATTAATGTTGTAGAACGTAGTAAAATAGTCTGGGGGGTAAGAGATACCGAACAGATAAATGCATATAAATATAAGTGTAATATGAAACTAAAGACAATAGATTTTCCACCTGAGTTACGAGATTGCTCATACCGGTTTTGTAATAGTCCTGAGCACAGAATTGTTATAGAAAACATGTATAATGAAATTGTAAACGTGCTACGCCAAGCTGCTAGTGAAACTTGTGCATTAAAAAAATACTCAGTTAGTAAAAAGAAAGCCACTGGCAGGTTGGAATAGATACGTAAGCGACTCATACTGGAATGCCAAACAAAAATACCACACGTGGCTTTGGTATGGCAAGTCTGGTAGTGGTCAAATTTTTAATGACATGATGGAAACGAAAAAAGTTTTTAAGGGTAGGATTAAATGGTGTCAAAACCACCAGGATTAAATTAAAATGGACATGTTGGCAAAACACCATTTAAAAGCTGATTTCAGGAATTTTTGGAAGAGTACAAATCAACTTAATATCAGGTCAGGCATTCCAGAGAGTGTTGATGGTGTCTCGAACTCAAAAGAAGTCGCCAATTGATTTGTAAGACATTTTACACTGGAGTCTCCTTTGGGACCACCTTGCCGGGAGCTTCTTTCTGAGCCCAACGGTACTAAAATGTCTATTATTATTCTTTCCAAAGACATCAATCGAATAGAATAATCGGTAATTTGAAAGGTAGAAAATCTCCGTGATATGATGGGCTCTGCATCGAGCACCTGAGGCATGCTGGTCTTCATCTGCCTCGTATATTGGCACTGTTATTTAATATGTGTCTAAGCCACTCATACCTGCCGCAGGACTTGATGCGAACCTTGGTGGTACCTGTTGTAAAATCTAGAGCGGGAGATAAGTGTAACTACAGACCGATTTCGCTAGCGACTATCATAGCGAAGGTGCTTGACGGTGTGCTTAACCAATATCTTACTAGGCAAATTAAGCTTCATGATGCTCAATTGGATTTCGTCCTGAATTATCGACAGAGATTGCCATATTGAGTTTGAAGCATACCGTGATGTACTATACGGACAGACACACTCCTGTTTATGCCTGTTTTCTTGAAATATCGCGCGCTTTTGATTTGTTGTCGTACGATAAATTATGGAAAAACCTACAGAAAGCAGGACTGCCAGCAGAAGTTAGGTCGCTTTTTCAATATTGGTATCTTAACCAGGAAAACCAAGTGCGATGGTCAAGTGAGTTTTCAGACCCGTACAGGCTGGGTTGCGGTGTCGGGCAGGGGGGGTTAAGCTCGCCATTGCGATTTAGCCTGTATGTGAATGAGCTGATTGAGAAACTCAGCAGCATGCCAGTTGGTTGCTATGTAGACGGTGTTTGCGTGAATAATGCTGATGACATGGTGCTGCTGGCTCCTTCAATCGGTGCATTACGAAAACTGCTTGCCGCATGCGAGTCATATGCTGCATCGCATGGCCTGAAGTATAATGTTAAGAATACAGAGTTCATGGTCTTCAAGGCGGGGGTCAAGTGTCCTAATTATTTTCCACCTATTAAGTTGAATGATGCAGCTATACGAAGAGTGTACAAATTTAAATACCTGGGACACTTGATATCTGAAAACCTTGGGGATGATGCGGACATGGACAGGGAACGCAGAGCATTGTCAGTTCGAGCGAATATGCTGGCCCACAGGTTCGCACGATGTACAGACGCCGTAAAAGTGACATTGTTCAAAGCATATTGTACATCCTTTTACACTTCGAGCCTGTTGTTTAGATATACTCAAAGGGCTTACAATGCTCTCCGAGTCCAGTATAATAATGCGTTTAGGGTGCTGTTGCGACAGACACGGTTTTGTAGTGCATCAGCAATGTTTGTTAAGGCGAAAGTGGATTCATTTGAAGCCATTTTTCGCAAGAGAACGGCCTCACTGCTGACCAGGATCCGTGGAAGTCACAACAGCATCCTGCGTATTATTTCCTAGAAGGGGGACGGTCCTCTGATGTAAATACTCATACAGAGGACTAAATCACTCTTAGTGATTAAGTACTAACATAGACAATAAGTTTTAAATTGTTACTAACAAAAAATACTAACATAGTTATTAAGTACTTTTGTAAAAACGTGGACCTTGTTGTCTGGAAATAAAATAAATAAAAATAAAAAATTACCACCTGGTGTACTTCATGTGGGTTTGTTTCGTTCTATATGGCAATTTTGTTGTTTACAAAGCCATTTATCCAAAAACGCCTTTCGTCGCAAAAGATGATTTTTCGGCCAAAAATCTGAATCCTCTTCCAAACGATTTGCAGCCCCCTCAGCGGACAAAAGCCGTTGTCTGTGGTCTTGAACTATGAGCTCTTGGTTCAACTGAATCTTATAGCGGTGCTAACTGAGTCTCGCTGCAAAATTCACCAAGATGAAATTTACAAAAGGCTGAGTTTTTGTGCACATCGAGGAATCGATTATATTGACTTCTGATGTAAACGTTGACAGACCGCGGCGACGTTCTAGGCTGATCCTGCGTTTCTTGAAAATACGGGTGTGGGCAGACCGATCACCCAACCGGTCGTTTCAAATTTGACCACCAAACGTTCAAGAGTCGACTGTGAAGAGCCACCATATCTACCGTAAAAAAGGGCCAATGCACGAAACGTTTGCACAAACGAACACTCATTTTTATAATAAAGTTTTATCATTTGTACGTCTTGCACAATCGTGTAACCTGCCATGGCATAAGTAACTGAGTAATAAACAAAAGATTTGACAAATGTCATCAAAATAAAACAGCCACCACAGGCCGCTAACATCTACCCGCCCTTATTGGAAAACCCTATATTAGATTCTCTTTTTATTAAAAAGTTGAGCTTGTAGTAAAATAAGATCATTTATCGAACAAATTTCGTAGCTTTCGTAGCTCGCTAATTATATACAACCTTTTTATCAAATTGAGTTCCTTTTGTGATAAAATTTAGGCTCAGAACAAGCTGCCTCGGATGAAGATGTTATGGCTACTGGGAATTTGGGTAGCGTTAAAGCGTTCAAAATCAAGAAAGCAAAGGTCAGATTTCCTTGTAGCTTTACGGATTCCTTGTAAATTTTTATTTTTTTGCCATAATAACCTGTAATAATTGGAGTTATTGTTAACGTTTTTATCAAATTGGTCAATGATTTTTATATGAAATAACTGAGCCAATGTTATCTGGAAAGTATTTAAGCTGCACACATCACAATGTAGACAACTTGACTTGTTTTTGTACATTACACCCCTAGGGCTATCGGCACTCGAAGTACCAGACCCGACGGTACGAGTTGCCGACAGTATCGTCCAAGATGAAGGAGGCTGGTATGAGATGTTACTACAGCAATTCGAACAAAACGAACATACCCTTCGTGGTCAGCAAGACAACCGCTCCTTCACACAACGTGGGTGTTAATCTGCAACAGGTTGGGACATGAAAATTATATCTTCTTTCTCTTGCAGGAATAATTGTAATTTAGGTTTAAGTACAGTTTCAATGACTGATATGTCTATTTTCCAATGGCAATTATATTCCAGTACAGCTATTGTAATATACAAAATATTTTAATGAATCAATGGATTTCTCGTTCAGGTTCTCAATGGTCTTAAAGTGCAACAACCATTGTCGGGGATACCTCTCACCATAGCTCACCACATGGGTATGTTTTGTGAGCTTTGTTTCATATTTGCGATTGCATATGATCTCAATGTTTGCTCGATACAGGTTTACGGCACGATCCTTCTTACGGGTCTAAAACTGCTACAATGGTATGTTTATCTTTCTTTTGTGTTAAACTTGCTTAACTCTCGTTTATGCTAGCCGCACTGATGTATTCTTTATAGCTTGATTTGTACTTTTCAATAGTCAATTGAAGTAGCCATTTTTAAATGAACTACCAGCTTTATATCTATCTTAAAGCGACATTTTCTTGGACAAATAGGTACTAGTGATACCAAGAAATCTATAAATAACTTTGAGCCCTATCTAATAAAATCGATTGGAAGGCATAATGATAAAAAGTCAAACAATATTTTATGTAATAAATAAATTATTCTTCAATTGTTTTGCAACTCCAGTGATTCTCAGTCCTACAGAATAAAATAATAGTAACCTTAATGATTGGTTCGTTATATTTTATACTTGGCGAGTATTATATTGTATCCAGGGTTTACTTGGCTGTAGTTAAATATAAACTGTTATTTGACGTATCTAGTGTAAGTGATTAACGTGTCTGTGCAGGCGACTCTTCGTAACAGTGAAATTAACGTCATCAAGCTGGGCGGAAGGCTTTTGCGATTGCCGTCATACAAGCATATTTCATACAATCGATTGTTGGCGTTGTATCGGGAGGGCGACGGCATCGTGTCCCGTTTCCTGAGAGCCAACAGCCGTCCGCACTACTTCTACACCTCGATGTATAAGTGAGCACTTACACTAAGCCGTGATATCAGTGCAAAAGGGTATTTAATTCATCCGTTTTAAGCGACCTTTGTGTCCAAGTGCAGATTTGTTTGGAATATAATTAAATTGTTGATAGTTGTATATATTAATATTCACATGTAAATAATGATTGCTATAATAATATGAGAATATTGTGATGTTGTCACTATCATATTACGGCAAAGATAGTATCCAAAATAGTTGTGGACAGTAATCATGTCATTCTGTCGTAGTAACATGTAAAGGCGAGTGTCTTTCATTAAATTGGTTATTTATTTGAGGAATGTATAAAATATACGCTTTTAATTGCAGATACGAATATTAAATACGTCCGTTTATAACTGCAAATGCAAAATCGATCTGTTACGGCTCCTGTCAATAATTGCAAAAAAAATAATAATAATCCAAGTTTATTTTAAAATATCAATGCAAATATGAGTAAAACTAATAAAGAGTCACGGCGTCGACCGTGTTTGAAACAAATGCTTTTTTTATTTAATCTTATCATGTAAAATCTAGTAACTTTTGGAGTGTCATATGACCTGATCGGTAGTTTGAAACGTAAAATGTTAGAAACTGATATGTAAGTACTAAAAAATTAAAAGTTGTAAAGTTTATTACACATTATAAAAAAATCAGTGGACTAAAGAAATCGAAACGAGACAAAGTCGTAATTCTGTAAGGATTTGTGTATAATCTAAAAATAAATAAATAAATATAAAATCTCTGATCTCTTACGAAATTTTGAATAAGGGCAAGTTTTATTGTAACTTTTTATGCAGCCTCGCCACTAACCAAGAGGACTTCGACGCTTGCACGTCTAAAGGACGAGTCAGCAACTGGGAGGCGAAGCGAAGTTTGGCCGAATACGCCGACTTGTATCGCGAATACGAAAAGACAGAAAAGAGTCTCAATCAGAATTACACCATAGAAACCGAGAGACGGCGCGGCGAATTGGCAAAGGAGCTAGCAGCGCGTGAGGACTACATACGAAAGGTTACATTACACATAGTTTTGTTTCTTTTAGACTTTGTTATTCAAATATATGTATATGCTAACTATACAAATCTTTTTTGCCTGTGTCAAAAAAAAGTTTTGTTCCACTTTTATTTTATTGGAGATACGACGATGTTTTAAAAGTATTATGCTTAGCGACCCAAAGTTTGAGATTATTTTTTTTTATGTTAAAACGGGCAACCGAGCAGACGGCCTAGGTCTACCTGATGGAGGTAGTACCGTCGCCCATGGATATCCGCAACATAGTTTTGGGGATGTGTTACCACCCTTGATTAGGGAAGAGAGGAAGGAAAAAGTGGGAAAATAAGGGAAAAGGGAATGAGTGGGAAAAGATTGGGAAACGGAAAGGGCAACCGGCTCTCTCACTAATCGGACGAAATGCAACCATTAAAGACTACTTCACACCGATTTTCTGTGAGAGGGTGGTACTTTCCCGGTTGAGCAAGCCCATGTTCGAGCTGCAGTAACTTGACCAGAGCTAGGCTCTACCACCTATAAAAGTAGTAGAGAGTATAAAGAGAGATAGATAGAAAAGATTTTTGATGAACCTGGAGAGTGTTTTGCGAAAAATTTGGTTAATTTTATTGAGATTAGTTAGACATAGAAGTGTCATATTTGAATAGATAGAAAATCCAGAACAAATGACTTTCATCAAAGGTGATATTCTGGAATGACGGTAAGGAACTAATTACTATGGCTAAATACGGTGGTAGGTGAAAAAAACATATAATTGTCTGTGTTGGATTATATATAATTAAACTGTATGAAGAGATAATGGTTTACTGCGAAGTGAAGAAACTTGATCTCTGGTAATTAGTTTGGTGATCTGTTATCAGTTTGTTGATTTAATTATGATTTCAATGCAGGTTATGCAGGACTTCAAGCCATGTGAGGAGAGACCTCTACGTGCTACCGCGTCCACCGCAGAGGAGGCCTATCGACACTCATCCTTCAAGGTCCACGATGATGAATAAAATCTTTAACTGTGATCGAATGATAAATTATGGGTTGTTTATATTTAAAATAACATTGACTCTAAAAGAGCTGGAAATTGAGCATTTGCTTTTTAAATATTAGATGAATTGAAAAGATGCGTTCAAACATATATTTTCTATACGTTTGTTTTATTTTTCGTGTACATGAATTGTAAAAGTGAAATTATCGTTTTAACCTCTATGTTGTTATTTATTGTGTTCAAATATTTAATGTGCGAAATTTTTGTGTGACTAACGAACATCAAACTTTGAAAATAGCAGCGACAATTAATATCTAGACGCTCCCGTTTCGTGACATGAATTGTTATCATCGAAGGAAGAGGAAACATGTTCCTCGTTATAATATGTAACAAAAACCAAAAGCTAGACTAGATTTAGTTTAGTAAGGAAATGTAGTCTACTCATTAATCTGTAGAAAACGAATCGAAACCTTATTATATTGTTAAAAAAAAAAACAAATATTACGTCAAAATTAAAATTATTGATTGAGAATTTTATGTATGGATTTATTGCGATATTGTGTAAAAGATTTGAGAAATATATTATAAGAATTTTTAAATAATTTGACGTTTGATTTATAAGATTTAAATAATATTTAATATACAGATACAGTTATGTACTTACAATAATATTTAATACACCTAGCGTAGTCATTAATTCTTGCGTGCTTACTTTCTAGGGTTAAGGGGAAGTCGATTTCGGTATCCTTAAGGATTAATACCAGCAATCATCGTCATACTTAACAATGGTTTAAATTTTAATCATAAATCATTACCAATGTTATATTTTAAATCGCTTTTGAGGTGAAACCTCCGAAACTGTAAGTTTGACGATGAGAACCGGCACAATAGTGATGACATGACATCTGTGTATCGATTTAAATACAAATATGTTTTAAGACGTATTTGACACGAATTATCATTGAATTAACGTCAAAAATGCTTATATCTTAGGAGCTAAAATTTTTTTACACAAATAAAATTCAACAATAATAGCGTAAATAATATTAGAAATAGCGTTAAAACATTTCAAAATTGTCACTAATATGTACATACAGAGGACGACGGTGGAAGTAACATTAGCTTCTACACAAAATAATAATCTATCAAGCATTATAACATTTTATATATATTTGGCATAATCACAACAAACAGACATAATTTGGTTATTAGCCTTACGTTAAGAAGTATAATTAAAAGCTAACACCTAAATCTGCTTTGAATCGAATTAATACGACATTAACATTTAGTTTTTTTTTACATTAAATTATATTTGTCCGTTGTTATATGATTTTATTTTAGAATTTTATAATAGTGCGAGCCGATAATTTGTTTTGATCTTCTATTTACTATCAAATATAAAATACCTACTGCATCCTTTAGAAGACGAATGGTATATTCGACAGTTCATAGAAATAATGTGTTACGAATAGTTGTACTGTTTTTCTGATTATAATGAATAATATCTTTATATGTGTATCAACTAAAATTAGTTTTGCGTGTTTTCACAAAAAAAAAATTTCCGCTATCAATTTTTTTCTAGTTCAATATAAGACATAAAAACATCAATTCAAACCCGAAGAGGCATCGTAACTCGAACGTTATGCTAACAAACAATATAAATTAATAATGATAATAATTAGTAAATTACAACCAAATTTAATATTAGTAAATAATAGTATCGTAAACAAAATTATTCAACGAACATTAAAACTATTCAATAATAATAAATAGAAAAACTTTCTCGGCCATAGATAAACGGCAGAGTTTAAATAATATTTAAAAAGGTCTAGCTCAATTCTTTGTAATCCAAATTTGCGAGTGTCTATGGTCTAGAATGGATTGTTTAGTTGCGTGTGTCGGTAGAGGAAGGCATCTCTCCGTCGATCTTGTGTCGTGGGTGTGTGTAAGCGTCTATGGGAGGCCAGGTGTCGGGGGCCCCGGCCCACTCAGAGGTGCTCACTTCGGCTGGACGTTCGGGATCGGGCTTCGCACACTCCAGCGCCAACGGCTTCGGAGTCTCAATTCTGTACGATAAACGTAACACGTGTAATCAATTCCGTAACAGTATATTATTTTATGTAATAATGGAAGATCTCTTAGGTGTTTAACGATACTCAATTGAAAATTTTAGAAATATATATATGTACATAGGCAATTCTTTAATCACGATTCTTATTGTGAAATGAACTACGTATTCCGATGAAATTGTAGGAGGAATAAAAAAAGATCAATTTTTAAAGTAAATATGTCTTTTAATGTAATGAAATATTTGGGCCGTGTCATAATTATATAAAATACCTCACGCGTTCAGGCGACTGCATGTTGTCGTTGGTGCTTGATATTTCAAGGTCCTCCGCGTAACTCAGGTGTATCTTTTCAGCGTCACTGCGGTGATCTTTATCTGTGAATAATATATTATGAGCGTGCTATATATCGAAATGCACTAAGGATTTTTCAAGAGATTTTACCTTCAACATTGATGGCTCCTTCTGGCCATCCGAGCGAGTCTCCTTCAACGTCCACCGGTTCGTCTTCTGCGTCGTATGTTCGTTCTCTTGGCCTTTCTTCTCGACGTTCTTCTTCCAAGTCGTAACCCAGCATGCTTTCCACTGTATGATGACGCTTACGGGTTCGCAGCTTCAAGCGTCGCTGCCGGTTCGCTCGTATGCGCTGGTACGTCTGTGGACAATGCGGTGAATCTCAAGTTATTCTGGTTGATTCGAGTTTCGAAGTAAATATATACTTGCAATTATTACGAAATCATTTCCTATAAACACTTATGTAAGTGTTGTATAGATACCTCCCAGCGTGCGTCTTCGTCCTGATGGTGAAGAGAGTGGGAAGGAGCAGTCGCATCTCGCGGTATGGCCGTCAGGCTGTAAAGGTGCTGAAGCTCTTGTAAAAAGTGCGCCTGAGCCACGCCGGGGCCCAGCCGAGCCCCACACACACCACACGACGACTTACGTTCGCCATCAGCTATTTTTATGTAACAAAATATTTATTTTACGTGAATTACATGGAAGAGACTAAAGCGATACCTTTGTCCATGTGACTTAATTTTGAAATAAGATTTTTAATAATTGTACGACTAACGTGAGAACATCTCATGAGGGTCGGAGCAGGTCGCGGTGGCTGGGACATCCTCATCCTTGCAGGGTCGCGGTGAAGCCGAGGCAGCTGACCCCGGAGAGCTGGTGTCATCGCGGATGGCGTACCCGTGCCGGTATAGCGGAGGGGTACTATTGTCATCCCTTACACCCTGATGGTACATTGGAAGTAGCTTTTAAAGGGCAAATTAGTGAATAGTCATAATCATTCGAAGAAAGACAGACAGTTTTGTGTAAAGACATTACATATGTTTTATATAAACACATAATTACCCTCAAGGCTTGACCGACACTCTGTCCAAGTGCATATTGCTCGCCTAGATGCCTAGCGAAAGCTTTGCCAGGATACAGCGGATGGAAAGCACCGCCTATAGGTCGAAAAGCACCGCAGCCAAAGCTTTGTAGAGCTGGGTGCAAGAATTGTGGCGCCATATGATGAAGGAATCCCTCCATAGTGACCGCCTTCTACAAGTTAGTTTATATAATAAAAAATAAAAGCGCACAGCCTTATCACCTAAACACATTTTTGCGGTATTTATTTTAACATATAAAATTGTATTGAGGTACAGTTTGTTGTTCAGGCTCAATGCAACTGGCTTTGAGAACAGCATCTCGTGGTCGCCACACGTGTATGATATTTCTCACGGCCAGATGCTGATAATAAAAGACAATGTTATGTTATTATTACGGTAACCAACGTTACTACTAACTGGATAACTTATTTTCGCTATTCTTTTCTGTCTGTTTGTATTCAGCTCGTGTTGGAACAATAGCTGAGTATGAATAGGAACTGAAACGCGTGATTTCAGAAATCACAGGTTAGAATCTTGCTCGTGTAAATGTATTTTTATTTATTTATTATATAAATTTAAAATAAACTGCTTTAATGATAAAGACTAACACACGATTGTGTTTTGTCTTAAAGAAGCAAAATTTCTGTTAGCAACATTGTCATGACCTAATAAAGGTTTTCCATTCAAAGAAGTATTAACATTACTTTAAGCTTCCATTATTCTCTTTTCCATATTTCCGTTTGTAATATAAACTGTAACTGTAACTGTAATATAAAATTTCTATTACGTATATCAAATTTTATAAATCAGATGTACATTTTAATCGACTTTTTACAAACATCTTTTTAATGATAGATACAGAATAATCAATCCTCGAAGTGTCTCAATTTATATTGGTTTCTTAACTTAATTCAGCATTAACAATAGCCGTTATATAATGAAGGATTTAAAATCATATTATAATGCGTAATTAGTGTTTTAATCACAATAATCACATTTGTTACATTCAGTACTATTATATTATACTGAATGGATGTCATTCGTTTCAGTTTATTTTGATAGTGATAGCATTGTTTTCTTAATTATAATGCGAATAAAATAATGTTTTACTATAATTCTTTATATTTATAAAATTCTATTCGCTTTCAAATATTTGTATATTTCTTTTCATATACCGTATGTACAGAGGTTGCTATGATAAAAGTTAATGAGAGTAGTTGTAATAAGTATGTATATAGATACGATCAGGTTGTAAGAGAAATTTTAAAATAAAAAAAAATAGTGGTAGGTTCACACGATGTGTACGTTACTTAACGGTACCTCCAATTTCCTTTGGCTTTTTCTTATTAGGTTAATTTTTTTTTTATAATAACAGTACTACAACAAGAGACAAACTAATTCTATTCGTTTTAATCACTTCGGTCTAAAATGAAAATGTGACTAGCAATGGAATGATTACCGAAAATATGGAAACTATCCAATAGAAAAACTATTCACTTGTTAAAAATGTAAGTATACGAAGGTAAATTACTGATTCATATGCAATATTCAAAAAGGACGACCATTAAATAAAAACACAATTACACGTGACCGTGGCTAAGAAAATAATTATTATTTATTACAACATCAAATCGTTCTAGAACATATATTTTTTTGTTCAGTCGTTTAATTTGAGATAAATGTAGATAGCGTTACATTAATTTCATTCCATCCAGATTCTGAATTTATTTATTATTCATATCTGTTACACAAGGACCACACTATTGTTATTCCTTTTGTAATTTCAGAACGGAAAAACATTGTTAAACATTTAACTGAAAGCCATCACCTAAAAAGACCGAAGAAATAAACAAAAGAGATTTACAACCACTGAAGAATGAAACGGGAATAGTTATAAATGTTTATTTTGACAGCAATCTCATTGGATGTTTGTTGAAAGCATTCGTTCATAGAACAAAGACAGGAAAGGTTTTTTTTTTAGAATTAAGGCTCACAAATTATTTAGATACTAAAGTTACGTACTTATTGTGTGCATGTGTGTGTGTTATGTCACCAAAAAATACATATTGATCCCATTTTGTGTTTAGTTTAAAGCTTTAGTGGTTGGCCTGTAGAAACTTTTACTTTTATTGTAAATAAATTTCAAATTGTACGAGAAATATATAAGCGATTTATTACTAATTAAACCTTCAGTCAAAATAAGTAAAGAACGGCTCTCCCTGGTTCAATGCTAAGTTCTTTTACATCCGAAGTTTGTGACGGCAATGTAGTGATTCTGTTTAAATAATTATATGCGTCCAATCAAAGGAAAGGCACGGTATCCGTTTGCAGTTTCACCTCCAATTAGAACGTAGCCGTATTAGTTGGAATAGCTTCGTCTGTAATCAGTCACGATGTAAACACTGATCGCCTTTGACTCAGCTATATTGTTTGTCCTTGGCTTTAACAAACAGGACAGAAGCTGTCCGGGTACGCAGTTTGTGTTATAAGACAACACCAGACATAGATTGACTGTGGAGGGAATGTACTCTGTATAACGATTTGGATCTAACTATATTGGTCTTCTCAGGGTGCTATTCCTGATATAACAAAATTTATCACCTTTCATAGTTTTTAAAGATTATAATAAAGTTATTTTATAAATAATCATCTCGAACAAACTTATATCAGCTCTGATATGAGACGAAACCTCTCAGCATTCCATGGATTCACCGTGCGGTTGCCAGGTCCATCGCGGCAATTACCATGGCCAAACCATTATGAATAAATAGTCTTGCTGACTTTAAAAATGGAGCTTTTGAAAAAATCGCACACGAACTTTACTCTTTTCGAGAGCATTGGCCAACCTTCTGATAGGTAAAGTCAGAAATTACCCCTCAGATAAATGTTTACAGTGTTAGACGTCCGCTAATTATGTTACTCTCAGGGGAACAAATGCGTTACATACATATGAATATCCTATCAAAAATATATCTGAATTAAGTGAAATATAATATTAAATAGAATTGTATATATAAAAAATAAGATAGACCATTATTTGATTAATTCAAATCTTCATGAAAATAGCCTGCTGATGTTATTTCGTTTCCATTTAAACCTCGTTAACTGTTCTTAATGAAGTCTTGTATTAATAATATGTTATACAAACAACATAACATTATTAATAGACGTTGAAACAATTCAATTATATTTTAGTATTCATCTTGCTCCTTACAGCCTCTTCATCTTAATTAACAGTCCTTGACACGAAATTGCATTGTCAATATGAACGGACATAGGGATCTTTCATATAATTAAGACGTAATAAACATAACTCAGATAATATTAATATATATATACACACACATATATATATATATATATGTGTGTGTATATATGTTCTAGCTTCGATGATATATAAATAATTTTTGGCCAATTAATATAGATATATGACAATCTACTGTCAAAATTAAAATACATATTTTTTTATTAAATTATATCACTCTCATTTATTTATACATAATAAAACTTATCAAGTTACATATATGTATATATAGCCTTATTTTTTCTGTAAATCGAATTTCATTATTTTGATGACTCTAAAAGATTATTCATTTATGAATTCCAAATTCGAATTTCTAGTTTGGACGTTCAGAAGTCGTTAAAAAATGTTCTGCCTTACTGAAATAAATTTGACAAACGTCATTTATTTGACAGTTACGTATTAACAGTCAAATAAATGACGTTTGTTTTGTATACCAGTATAGTATAGTAAAGATCTTGCTCTGTTTGAGTTCTAGTCGAGTTTTCAGGTGTTATGCAAATGATCACTTAGACATACCCCTGATCCGAATTGAAACTCGCACACTTGATCCGTATACCATTTATGTAATTGTCAGTGACATGAAGAAAGACAGGCAAATGGATTTTAAGTGATACCTACAATTGCACCGTTATTGTTCAACTACAGCTCTCGTATGGTAATGTGTTTTTATGATTACATTTACAACTATAAAATTCATATACAGTCGTTTGATACTGTGATATTATTTCGTATATAAATAAATAATAAGGTTGAGATATTACAAACAATTATCGGTTCGTAAGTTTAAACTACGACTAAGAACAGTTGGAGTGTGTAACACATCGCTATCATTGCTACCGTCTAACCTAAACAGTTAGGAAAGAATAGTATGGCGGCCGGCGATGAACACACCTCCTAAAGTAAACATTATGATATGATGCATTTGGTTGAATAGTCATTGTGTTTCCTTAAGTCTATTTAAAGTGGACCTAGTTTAGAATTAAATCTATACGTGATTTTTTTTTCGTAATAAAAAGTATACGAGTACCGTTTAACTCATTACGTTTCAAATGAATTCAAATAAATCGTTAACCATAGTTACATCGTAATGGCTGAAGAATAATGTAATTGGCAATAAGTGGGCAATAAAAAGGAGCGTGTGGCGATCGGAAGAAATACAGCCCTGACTGATTTATGCGTGATAGGAATGCGCCCCTTTTTCAATAAGCTTCTAGATAAGAATCATTGCCGTCCCGCGGACTGGACGAGTAAGCAATTATATATATTTAAATATCGAACGAATTTTAAAATTTAAAAAAAAGATAGAACGATTTTTTTTTGCATTAAGATCTTTTTTCTATGCGATTATTTTTTTTTTTGATTCAAAATTAATGATAATTATGTTGTGGATTTTTTTTATAGAATATCTGGCTTTTCAAATAACTTTCCTAAAGCATGTTATGTTCCGTGATTTTAAATAAAAAATATAATAATTTTTCTTCATCTAATAATCTTAATTAGTAAGATTTAATTTTAGGTACATATATGTTTTTTTTCTTTAGTATATTAAATAAACGACTAAGGTTTTGAAGTATAGCTTGCTGTCTTTTATAATATTTTTATAAACGAATTATATTTACAGACGAATTACTTGTAAAAAAAATTTGAAATAATGAAAATATGATTATAAAAACGAATGTTTGTGTGTGTTTTTTTCTAACTTTGTTTTTGAACTACGTATTCAGTTGAAATTGAGTAAATAATATAAAAAAAGTTTCATATAATAAATTAAAATTTCCAACGCGAGAAGAGTAGTTCGTAATATATATTAATTTCGCAATGCATAGACATTTAATGAGTTACCATTTAGGTTCGAGTAACGTCCGTTATTTTTCTCATGATGCAGTTAGTCTGAAAAAACCACGAAAATGTCAATGCCCAAGAATGACGTGACTTAAAGTTTTTTTATTTCTCTTGAACCAACCAGCATTATTTAATGAAAGTTAACACTGCCGTTCCCCAAATTGAAATTTCACAAATGCTGTTTTATTATTCGTATTTAAAATTACGGAATATTATTCACAAAGAACAAAAGTGTCCATGTTTGATATTTAATAAAATGGTACTTAATAATAAGAAACTTGTAAAAAATCGCGGACGATTAAAAAATCTATGATTTTCAAATTATTCCAACTATGCAAAATATGTATGTTATAAAACCTTTTTGTTTTACAGTAAATTTTAATAAAAAAAAGTCCCTTTATCCTAAACAATAAGACACTGAAACAAAACTTACCCAGAATCTGCGGTCGTAACACGTAGTATCCAACTGTCTCACTGGCGACACGTGTTATCACCACGGAGGTTCCTCTAGGACTGACGGGCGCCGGGCTGTACTGGGCGGGATCGTTGCCGACACGCCCTGCCGAAAAAAAAAACATACGCGAACAAAACTAATTGCTTCTCTACGAAACTCTGCCCTTGTGGAATATATCCATCTCGTTCGAATATCGATTCAACCAACACATTTTTTTCGGACGCACTCCGTCCAGATTTGAATTTCGAACATAAAAATCAAATTGGTGTGATAAAAATTAACTGTATCAATTTTTTTTTCTTTTTTTTGATATCTACAGGAGAAACCAATTCCAGGTTCAAATGTAATTATTCATGGACGGAGGCAAATTGTTTCATAAGTATTATATTTTTTTCATCACGAACTATATTTTTATCTGTGCTTTTCAGAACAATAACAAAAAATAATTTGTCTACGATCGGCTGCATAAATACCACGATATTTATTAAGAGTGATGTATTAAAGGGTCAACTGTTACGCTCGTTGTGAAGTACACTACACCTTAATAGACTTTTGAATGCATGTATCTGACAGTCTGATTTGACATATTCTGTTACATATATATAATAATTTGAGTTATAATTTCCATTTATCATAATAGACCAATCGTTTATGGCGACCGCTCTAATATGAAAGTGCAATAAAAATGAGAAATTATTTTTAATAATAATATCGCCGGAGGCTCAGTGAGTGGTGACAGGGCACAATATTATGGTGACGCTAATACCGACCCTTATTACGGGGAATTCCTCGGCGGTCCACGGTAACTATAATAAGCCCCCGACTTACTTTACGACCTCTCCTAAGTTTTATGTGAGAATAAACCGTAACCTTATAGGTTATTTATAGCTAAATATATCCCTAGCCGATTTAACATCACTTCAATGATATATTTATATAATATGTAGATTTTGATTTATTCTAGTAAAGATATCCGATTTTTGTGAATGACGCGATGAATATGACAAATAATACACGACTTACAATTCATTATTCAAAGTGACAGTTGTCAATTTAGTAGGTACAGTTTTTTTCCAGTTAAGTTTATGAAAGAATCTCAAATGTATATCGTAATATAATTATATTTGCATCAGATGTAATCAAACCGCATAGTTAACATTGCGGACGCGTTAATTGAAAGCCAATCAGTACTAAGCAGATAATTATATTACAGCGGCACAATCCGCCGGGTATTACATTTACAGCCACGTATTGTCTAATGTTTGTGAGACAAATTTGATTGTACGTCAACAATTTCCTTTACAACGGGCATATTTTCCGAGGGTAGGACAATAAAGTATGAGGTTGACGGAGCCCGGTATGCGACGTGATTATGAAACGCCATTTGTCAAGTTTTTATTGGGGATGCTCGTGTAGTGTATTGTTGTCGTAGCCGCAGCGCCCGCGCACCCCGCGTCTGTTCCTTCATTCATAATTTTTGTGACTTGTTACAACATCATGCTATGGACTCGATGTATTTAATTAAATTCCATTCCTCGTAATGTCCGCGCCATTGTAACATGTTTTATACGTTATATGTATTGCTTGTGTAAACTTAGTTTTGATGTTAATGTTCTTTTTTCATACAATCATTTGTTAGTTACGACGTTCGTATGTTATGTGTTTAGTTATTTTGTTATAATCCGGGTTTTCGTAATTATCTGGTGACTATCTAGGATTGAGGTTCCAAATTTTTTATTTACAATCATTATAATTATCTCGACTTCAATAATTCTTCCGTTAATCTGTTAGCGTTTAGAATATAGTATGCTACATATGAATGATAGATTTTTTATTGATTATATATAAAGAAATTTAACGAATATATAAAGAACTAATAGCATACCCTTTTAACTGGTTAGTTAACCGTTATAAGCATTAGTAACTATGATTCTGAATATCGTTATCGGATATCGAGTGACGTGTTTCTAAAGGGAAGGGAATCTCTGATATTAAAACCGAGCCACTATGGGGTGGATGGTATGAGGTTGCTCGGTGCATCCATATTTTTCACATCGTTAGTCAAAGCGATCCTCTCGCTGGGAAACTAAACCACTTTAATATCTAAGTGTTCCGCCCTAAAATAACGTTTCATAAGCCACGAAACTTACACACGATAAGATACAAATGTTATTAGTAGCCAACCAAATTATCTATATTAATATTATAAAGAGGAAAACTCTGTTTGTTTGTTTGTAATGAATAATATCAAAAATATTGGACCGATTTTAAAAAATTGTTTCATCTTTCCAAAGCTATATTATCTACGAGTAACATAGGCTAGGTTTTATTTTAAAAAATATTGCGTTCCGTAAGATATTTGGGGTTTTCGGGCGCAATGTGTAAAAAATCGACCAGAAAAGTTACTTATTTTGCCTACGCTGCCCAAACTATAAAAGATAGAACCATAAAATGTTCCAGTTAATTGAAGCTCTTATTAATATCTAGGCTATGGGCTGTATTTATTAAATAAATTAGTGATCCGTAAGAAAATTGCTACTTTGTGAGCCAACGTGTCAAATCGGAAACCTAATGCGTGCGGGGTTAAATCTATGGACAATACAACAAAACAATATAAGTACTACGGGTTTACAGGTCCCATTAAGATCTAGAAAAATGTTCACGAGAGTATGTATCTGAGCATCATAGTTTAGTTACAATTTCTACTTTTATGCTAAAAAATTATTAAATTGTAGGAAGAAAGAAACTACGTTAAACATACCTATATATTCATCACTATACAAATTAATCATTATCTTATCAAGGGCTTTTATTTTAAAGTAGAATGCTTTTTGTTTCATCCCGATCTGATATTTCGTTTAGAAGTTATGACTAGTATGTGACGATTGGAATTGTTAACTAATAATTAATTATTATCCAAAGATTTCTATCAACATAATAGATCTAATATAAAACTCAAGTATTTCATTGTAAACTAAATTGTCATTGAAATCATCGAATAACTTAATTACAATCAAGATATTAGGATAGTATCCCTACCTACCTACTAATATTGAAAATACGAGAGTAACTCTGTCTGTCTGTGACGTTTTAATGCCTAAATAGCTGAATTGATTTTAATGAATTTTGGTATAGCGATATATCATATATGGAATGTTCGGGAAAGACATATGCTGCCTTTAATCCCGAATCCCGACCCATACAAAAAAACTACAAGAGTACACGGAACATACATACGGGGAAACATGAAGTGAAGTTCTGGTTCAATGGCCGTAGTGGTAAAGAACATCTCAGCTGTTCACACGGACAGAGTCGTTGGCACAAGCTAGTCTTAAATAAACCGTATTATATTCAAAGAAAAATTATTCGTTTATATGAAATGACACGCATAATAATTTTACGATGTTTATTAAATAAACGAAAACACACGCCTTATAAATAGGAATGATAACATTTTAAATATATTTAACTACTTAATAGTAATTTTCTTTACAACTTAATAATATTCATTGATATCTTTTTATATCTTTTGGATAGTTTTTAATCACTTATTTAATTAGCAGAACCAATATTCATACTTTTCTTATACGTACAGAGAACAATTGAAATAAATTTAATTACAGATACTTATTTTATTTAAAACATCGTTAATTATCGAGTTTGGGCGTTAAAGATATACATACATTTAATTTTTAACAGTAATGCAATAAAATTGACATTTACCGTTCGTTTCTCTTAACGTTTGATAATACACTATAATATATTGCAAGGCGTTCTTATATTCTTTCTTCTCATACATAAAAAACAATTAATCAGGAACGTTAACATCTGACCAATGAACCAAACATCACAATGATACCAACTTATAACTAAAACTAATTTCTGTACAACGCTGTATTATTACAAATATAACACACCTGCACGTATGCATTCAATATAAAAAGCAGTGACAATAAATAGGAAAACATATATTGTTAATATGCTTGTAGTATATATCAGGCTGCGCTGAGGATCTGGGAGATGATGACGTCAGCGATGCATGAGATATAGGCGGGCGGGGAGTTCACTATGTTGGCGAGCTGTACCACGCATGTGGCAGCATCCGTGGTCGCCATGGCAACGGGGTAGAACGTCGCAGCCGCTGCCACAGCGCCAGCACACAGGTGCAAGGTGCGGACGCAACCTGTTCATTCTACTTATCAGAGAAGTTCACGACCCCTCAGATAATACAAGGAAGTGGGATTCATACAAGCTGCTGTAGCTCGACTTTACGTGGTAATGTCATAGAAGAACCCATCTGCTTATAGCTATTTTTAACAGAACCCTAAAACTGATGTTATAATGATTTCTGGACCTTAAAAAATGTAATACAAAGAAATTTTCATCACCACCGATGTATGAACACACAGTTTGTGCATTAAGACTTTTGTAAGCAATTCCAATGTAGTCAAAGATATTTACTGTCGAGAAATAGAAGGAAGGACATGAAAACAAAAAATGCTTCTACTCCAAAAAATCACTTTCCTCCTTATTAATTACGTTCGTAACTATTATATCAATCGTATGTCATATTCACCGGGTGTAGAAGTCGATCCAGTAGCGGCCCAGCGCATCTTTCTCTCGACGTCGTTCCGTTGATACTCCGCCAGGTCCATGATGATGGATATCGCTTTAACCAGACCACTGGACATCCCAACCTCGACAGCCAGCTGTTCTGCCACGTCCACGCTGGTCCGCAACGGGACCCGGTAACCTGTTATATATAAAACATTTTCCATTCAAAAATATAAACGTTCTAATACATTAAATACATTACACGAACAGGTTTTTTGCCAGGATGCAGCTAACCCTTGCAATAATCGGAGTTTAGTTATATTACAACTACCATACAAATAATCTTTACTACAATCAAGTCATCCATTCTACTGATATTAGCCCAATCAATATTCATCTCATGAAAAACTACAAAAAATCAGTCTTTGTATCGTTAATCCTATAATTAGACAGCCACAATCACACACACAACTTCTGATCATAAGACGGGCAGTGTGTCTATTTGCCACCTACGTGTTAAACACACACACACACATTTACACTTCTGAACACAGATCATCTTCCATTGTATCCCATTTATAACGAGGCTACCTTCAAAACGTGCCTAAGATTATAGATCAAGTTACCTATAACAGCAAAAACCTCAGCTTCTGTCTGTATGATTTCTTTAACAGTGCAGGTGATCCCTTTACAGAGTAGAGCCACTCGTATTATTCTAGGACTTATCCGAGCCTCCGCCGAGCTCATCTTAACCGCTAGCTGAACGCAACACGCTATTAAGAGCATTATACGGCTCTTCATGTTCTCCACGATGGCGTCTCGAAGTGCCCCTGCTATATTTTACGATATTATTATAGGTGACGAGTAAAAACAAAGGTATTTTAACTTAAATCATCCTCGTTTCAGTATTGGAATTGTACCCAAACTAAAGACGTGAACTAAGGGACTTAAAATATATGATTTAATATTTTAATGACAAAATAATATGATGATCAATTTTATACCACAAGGTGATGTAGCATTCTACATAGAAAGTATAAAACACGTTATACTATTAAAATTCATAATCTTTATTAATAAAATGTTACTGATTATAATGTCATATTATTTAGAATACCAAAACGGAAACAAAGGAATTGTGACATATGAAAACATTTGGCATCAGATATCAAATAAGTGATTCAAATAGTTGTAGATCAAGTTATTAAAAGGTGAATGGCTTGACTAACATGAAATATATTGATCGTAAGTGGTAGGACTGACCTATCTATAGAAAGATAAAACTATATACACTTCTTTTACCTGGCAATTTCCCAGCTTTAGCCAGGGTCTGCCTTACATGTTGTGAATAGTTTTGGCTAATTGTTTTTACGACCGGCCGCCTGCCTGACATCAACCCTCTTTGGGAATGCACTAATCAGTGAAGTCTAAATACTCTTAGAAAGTACATATGACTCGGAAAAATAACATTGGTACTTGCCGGGATCGAACCCGCGCCCTCATGAGAGGCGGGCCTTTTAACGACTAGGCCACCACTGACTTATACACTGATTCATATTAAATTAAGTTACAGGTTAAAACTCTTTGGACCTATTGTTCTTGTTAAACACTTTACACGCCTTATCCATACAGCGTTAGGAGAAACCGAAGAGTATGTTCAATAGGACAGTTGAAATTACGCTTTATTGTGCCTCGGATGAGGACGTTAATGGTATCTTAAAACGTATATGATTTTATTGGGCTTATCGCTTAGACGAGACGGGAGCTTGATAAATTACTTTCGTGAGTATGGTCTAAGAGAGAGAGTTTAAACAAAAAGACCGTGTGCACACTACACTTAGGTTATTATAGACAAAAGCTAGGCTAAGTCCTTTTTTACGAATATTAACTTTTCTCATAATAACACTGCAAAAAAAAATTTACAAGGAGGGGAATTACCGTATAGGAAAGAATATATTTACAAGCTTTATTATACTCGGTGACTCAGATATAATGGATTGTTAACTTGTATTAGCTAAAAATACTTATTTCAATACCGAACATTAATAAATCAAACGCAATGCCTGGAGAATATGACAATTAAGTATATACATATGTAAAGAAAACATCTTTTTAGTCTCCTTGTTTGTTGATATTGCTACAAGTTCCGCCATCTCTGCCGTACTAATTATAATATACTATAATCCTTATTATAATTAAAACTAAATTAATGTACCAGTGGATATTTAAATAAAATAGCAATTGATTATACTGTATTTTTGTGATGGCAACGTTTGGATGTGAACTTGTATTTGAAAGGAGGACATTATTAGAACAAACGCCGACCATTAGGAATCAAAACTGAATATACTTACAATACTATGTTTAAAATACGTCCATACTTAATATATTAAAGTAAGATAATGTCGCATTTAATACTCCTTCTGATGTAAAACACCGTACAGTATTTCGTTTGTAATCCAAGCCTTATTATATAAATGTTCACGAAACCAACGTTATTTGTATGAGAAATCATAATAAGTTTTTCGATCCTATTAATATTGTATATGGGGAAATTTTCAAGAATAAATGTAATTATATTTGACCTATCAAGTACGCAAGTAATAAACGGATTTTAATCAAACTTCAAGATAATATAGCTTACATACAAGAACAGTAAATAGCCGATAATATAATTAATTCTCGCTGGATCGAGGCTTAAAACTTGTATTGTTAATGATCTCACGCTACACAGACGATAAGTGTATCTGACAGTTAGATGCCATACATATTTTTTAACAAACTTTATGTATTTCTCTTTGAAGGCAACCAATGGAGTCGCGTGCAAAAACTAGTTGAGATTAATTCTACGTAATCATACTCGTATGTCATTATATTGAATATATTACTAACGTACTGGGTCTTTCTGCGTATGATCTAAACAGGAAGTAGAAGTAACGCTCTAAAAGCCGGCAGGCCTGCCCGGGGATGCCCTTCTTGCGGTAACCGAGTGTAATGGCCATGTTCCACACGACACTGCGACCTCCTTGCTTCAATAACTTCAAGCCGAATGTCTCAGATTCTGTAAATGATAATTATTCTTAATCCGATACGTCATTTCATTGGAGTTCTGTCAACCTTACAACCGGTGTCCATTGTACTATCAGTAAATACATACATACATATAAAGATAATATAATGTGTAAAGATATATGAAATTTACGCTATTTTTATTCAATTATGAAAAGAAAGATAAGTCTGATTTATAATACTGGTTCATTAAGATACAGAGTTAATAATATATATACATGTATATATTTATATATTGTCACAGAAAAAATTGTACATTCTAAATTAATGAGTCAGAATATAACAGACGTAAAGGCTGTAGATTTGTTCCATAGGTATTCCATTATCATTAATATATTTAATAAAGATATCTAAGATTTAAAACAAAAAGTTTTTATTGTTCACAACGCGATTTTTTATCACAAGTACATTATCGCCTAGTGAATAAAATTAAAGATGGTCGGTATGAAGATATCTTGTGTCCGGTGACGTCACTTTACACATCTAATGTTATTGTTACTGAATAGAAAATGAAATTCATTTCCACTGCCTCACGGCACGACAGCGAGGCAGTGGGAATGAATTTTTATTTTCCTTGATAATATAATATATACGGTTTAAATAAATAAATTCAGTATAGAGATTTCAGTTTGGTGTTTTTACCTTTCTTTTTCTTCATAAGTATAAAACAAGACTTTTTGTTTTTTATTATTTATTTTTATATAATCAAAGTATGGTTGTGCCTGTGTTAGTGTTATTCCTATATACGGAGTTTAGTTAACATAAGTTTTTGATACACTTCATATAAAGTTTATAGGCCGAGATATTATAATCATACAATTATCTTACAGCACAGAAGTCTGTCAGCACAGAAGTCGAGATGGAAACTGTTACATGACTGTCCAGAAAACAAATCATTCTGATCTACGTGATGTCCTTTTGTATTGGTTTTGGTAATTATAGATAATGTCGATAGTTTTTCACAGCGGCTTTGTCAGTGCTAGGCTGAAGTAACGTTTCGTGGACAGAATATTTTTGTGTACATCACACTTGAAGCACACAACTTTAAGTCACACATATTATATTTACAACAAATATAAACAAGACCGGCATCTAAATGCAATTTTTAAGATATTAAGCAAAAAAACAAACGCAAACTACTTCTCAATACGTCCAGTCGACTTTAACATGAGTTTTAATCTGACGAAAATGTGGGTAATATCGTTCAATACATTCACGAAAACTGAATTATATGACGTTTCGTAATTTTCAAACGCGTTCCAACAAACAGACAGACAGTTAATATATTAAAAACACAATCACCTTAACGTCCAATATAAATATTTCGCCTTGAAACATTAAATGTGGCAGCACTTCATAATTACTATGTGGGTAAATTTATTATTTCGTATCTTATTTGAGTTATGTTAGAAACTGTTATGAATTATACGCTTAATCTGAGGTAATAGAAGTGATGATGTCAATTAAGAAGCTATTTAATTTTTTTTTTAGTAAAATAATTCAAATACTACAGAACCTTCACATTCTGAATCGTATAATAGCTGCTTGATCCACTCTGGTTTGACGCTGTCAAGATTTGGTGATTCTGAAGACTCCGACATATTTTCAAAGCTCAAAACAACGTATAATTCTATTAAAACTAATTAAAATTTTGTATTATTATAAGGAAACCAACCGTGGTTACCGTAATGGTAAATTATGACAACAAATAGTCAAATGACTTTTCTTTGTAAACAAAGCTTTTTTTTTAATTTCTTACTACGACTAGTTTTAACACATTCTGCCAACTTTGACGTATTAAAAACTTTTTTTGAGCAGAACATGAAATGCGATATTCTTATTCGTATTTTACGAATGTCATAAATATTTATTGATTGTCGTAACAGGATGAATATTTTTTTAATTAATTAATAATATCAAAAAAATATATGCGTGCATTATAAATTATACGACTTAAAATAGATATATATATATAATATAATAAAATATTATTTTCAAGGTTCTCAGTTTAAACGATTTTTTGAAAATAATTTCAATATACCCTCACTTCAGATTAAGATAATTATTAATGGTAAAATTATATACAAATCAGTTGTGTAGTATACATAACAAGATGGATCTTAAGATATATTTTTCATCAAATTAATTTGTAACATATTTGACGTGTGTGTAAAATAATACAAAAGTACTGTACACTTAAATTAAATGTAAAACTGAGTTTGATGAGACATACATGAGGTTCTCTGTCTGATGAACACAATAAATATTAAAATATATTTATTTTATATATACTAAAAACATAAAAGATCATAAATACCAGTAATGCAATAAAACGTGGCTTTTGTAACCAAAAACGAATTAGCTTCTAGCACTGGAAGACTGTAATGCAAACCTCTTAATTCGATAATCCCCAGATATACGTTATAAAAGGTTGTACAGTAAAATGGTTGAAGTGGAAAAGCGAGATGCTATGGGCGTGGCGTCCGTAAGGCGGCTATTTTTCTCATTGACTCCGCCCAGTTGAAAATATCAGAGACCCGCCCTCGCGCCATGTATATCCATATCCGGAAAATAAATTCCACATAACTAACACAATCCAGCTACGGACGCGGATGTTCTGAACGGAGCGGACTCCACTATATATATTACACTGAAAGCAGCCTCACCTCACTACCAACATTATATTGATATACATTTACATACACACACACACACACACATACAGATATTATTGTAATTTCATAAAATTACCAATAGTACAAATAGTATTACCAGTGCACATGAACAAAGTATAATTTGTTCTGGTAACACTACGGAATATATAATTATTAACAAGTATCTTGTGGGTAGATTTGAATGACCGACAAACCTGTTTAAATTCACATAAAAATTAGTCTTATATTTAATTCTGATAGTACTATTTCATTTAATGTGCAAATTGTCACTTGATGTATAGTGGGGAAGAAACTAAAACCTTTTTTTCTATTACAACATCTTTATCTGCGGCTTAGTATTAAGATATGGCGGACGGTCCTGAGAACAATGAAGATACAATGAAAGGTTTCTCAGTACAAATAAATTGGTTTTCTACTTATTTTGTTGATACAGATAACAATAAGTTAAAGGTTAAGACAGGCGAGATTCGATTTTTAAATGTCATTTTTTTTATTAGTGTCGCTACTCTTATTGTCTGTGATTTATAGTAAACCTATATATGATATAATAGATCTGGAATTAAGAAAAGCGTAATTATAAAGATCTCTTTAGAGTATTAAAGCTTAATGTAAATACCGAAAATGACTTAATAGTCACACTATGAAAAATTGAGTGGTTTTTATCACCAAATCATTAAAAAAAAATTTATGGCTTCATTCGCAATTAACAGTTTTAAAAATGTTTTAATTTTGCTGTCAAATTTGACATATGATGAGATGAGTTGCAGATTAATTATATTATGAATTAATTCAAATGGATAAATACATTATTACACTTCATATTTAATTTTCTTTTTTCTTTTTCCATACAATACCGAATTAAAAACGTCGGTATTTTTTATCTGTATGTATAAATATAATCTGACAAGTTTTACCTTTTGATTAGATACCTTTTTTTTATATAACTAAAACGGTTCAAAAATATACAGCATAAAGGTTTTAAGCTTCATAGTTTTCCACTTAAGCATCGTATTGATCACAAAATTAATTTAATAAAGATGTCTAAGATTTAAAACAAAAGAAAGTTTTGTCGTATTCACAACGCGATTTTATATCACAAGTATATTATCGCCTCGTGAATATGAATTGAAACTAATTCGTCGCTCATGTTATATGTTGATTCGGTCTTGACAAATAAGTTGGAACACAGCAGCGGCGTGTAACTGTGTGAATGACCGTCCGTAGTGTTGATGGCTACAAATGGCTCGGAGATCCATCACACAATCGAACGCATATCAACCCTCGCTTTGCTAGTCTGCGGCTAGACAGCTCTATTCCAATGACATCTACAATTATAACGTTCATATAAAAAAACTATCCATGAAGCTCTTACTAACATCAACGAAAATCTATTAGGCCAATCATAGGCCATGGTCGGAAACGTTCTGCCAATATAAAATAGGTTTAATAAAAAAAGCGACAGTAAATACCGCTTAATTTTTTTTTTAACCAGGACATGGTTGACTAGTATTCAGCTTTCATATAATGTTATTAACTTTCCAATTCATTTATACAGTAACCATTATAAGAATGACGTACTTATACAGGCCTGTAACAGAAATACATTGAATAAAAAGGTCCAACTTATAACAGTCGAGTGTGAAATTAATAAAAATTATTATATAAATTCAAATATCCCAAAAGAGTATAAAAGTATTGAGGATTTATCTGTCAACAACTGATATGTAGATTCAGAGTCAAAGGTTCGGAAATATTCACATTTATATCGGTAGATGTTATTTATTTCTTCACAGCCATGATAAAATATAACCCTATGGAAATGTAGGGATTTACTGTGAGCGATACTATTTGACAGGATGACAGTTATAGGAGAGGATGGCGGGTTATGAGAACGTTGGAGCAACTGTAATATGCTCTCTTAACTCGTTTAGAGCGACGTCCCTCTACGTTCTCGTGTTATTGATCAAACGCCATAAACACACCGTTTTTATGAGCGTTACATACTATTATTTTTATTCGAAAGACTCCTAAAAATAAAAAAAAATTCGCGCTTAATTCAGTTAACGGAATGTAATTTTCTTTATAGTATTCTCATTGGAATTCAAATGCGGGAAGTATTGTAGTCGCCTTCGTATTGTTCTACTTAAGGAGATGTGATAATAATTTTCCTTACATTTACATAAAAACTTAAAAAATATTATTTATATAAATATATATTTAAATCACTCCTAAGTTATTCGAGTCAGACATTCGAATTGAGTTTTTTGGACAGCAATATCGAGTAAAGAATGCAATAGAGACGGCAGGTTGAATGTTTTCTTTGTTCGTTCATGCGAGTAATTTTATGCAAGTAGATTACACGAACCTATATACGTATGTGTTGTACACACACACACACACTTGTGAACCTATTGTTATACCGACAGGGCCTTGAAAGAACCTCATTTGAGCACATGTTACTGTAAATAACAAAAAAATATCTTTCAACAGTATAAGAGAGAAAATGTAAAGACCGTATTCTCGGTTCCTTTTCGTTGCTATACGAAATTATAAAAAGTGAAATTAAATAAATTTTCTTCATTATTATTCTTCGTGTTTTTTAGACTTCCACTACCTAATAAATGGAAACTAATTCTAATATCAAACTAACCAGACCAACACCTACTTCACTCTGCTGTCCGTCGTCATCTGATAGGACTTAAAATAGGCAATGATGTACGTTAAGTGTAACAGCTCAAGGAAAACTCCACCATAACAATATAACAGCAGAGTAAATTATTCATCACCCCCACATATATTTACACACGTATGAATTGCACATTTAGTTACGAGGGTGCGAAAACTTGTTGTTATCGTGAAAAGGCCAATTTCGGCAAATGGATACTAAGTCCTAAATTTCCTATCTCTTTTATGTCGTGTGAAACATCTCTTTCTTTTAAAATATCGACAAGACACACCGGGCCCGGCGATGTGTGAGCAAACAGCCAATTTGGAAGGGATTTGTTTTACTGCCGCAGGGTTAAGACGATCGTACGGCTAGGATCAGGTTAACTTTAAAACTTTATCACATGTGACGTGTTAACGAGTCTTTAAAATGTATGGAGAAATAATGCTCTATCGCTCCATTAACATCAATCAAGGATGTACAATTTTGGATAAAAATGTTTATAAATATAGTAATGTATTTGTAATTAGCTGAAGAACGACATTCAATATTGTTTGACAGGCCTTATTGAATGTCATGAGCGGTGGCTGTCAATCGGTCGGTGTGAGAGGGTGAGAGGGTGAGTTCGCGCCTCAGTGACCGCTCTTTGACAGCAGACCATGCGTGAACTGAGCCACTTATCATCAACGCGATCTCATACCGAAGTTTTTCTCGTTTTTGTCCTTATTTTCGCCTCGGCGACTGTAGCCGGGACGTTCCTTAATTGAATGAGCCTCTGTATTGTAGCAAATTAATCATGACGTACGTTGATTTAGACGATATATCACGGTAGACGTAATTTAATAACAATCATACTATCTATAAATATATTGAAAAGTGATCAGATCGTTCATTTGTTATATTTTCCTTATACTTATATATAATCTGATTATTTTTTAATGTGTTTATTATAAGTGAAACTTGTATATCGAGATAAGTGCGACAGAATCTTAGCAGCATGATAATGGATACTAAAAGGTAATAACAGTTATATCTAGCTGCAAAAAAAAAGACATGGCATAAACACGACGAGGAAAAACCATTACGAAGCTCGTTTAGAGCAAAACTGTAATACAAATAATGAAATCAAAGTATTCACTCGGTTTTCTATTGCCGATTCAACTGTATCATGGTTATATTTAAGCAAAACAAATTCCAAGCTCACTCGAAGCGTATAATATTTAGTTTAATCATATATTTTCATAGAAAATGTTGCGGTAACAAAATGAATTTCACCTATTAAACACCAAACCGGAATCCGGACTGGGCGAGTGGTTATAACTACAGACCGAGTGACATGAGTTACACTTTACAGTTTATGGCCATTTATATGAAGAGAATTAATTTTAATACGTATAGTTTTTGATCAACAACTATAAGATCACACTGATGACACTCAGTTGAATTGAATCAGTTAATCGTGTATTGTTTTTAAGTTTTTATTAGTTCTGTTCGGGCTTCATTTTGTATTCGATGATCGTTGAATTCCGTTTTAGATTCGGTTATTAGTACTAATAACACATACCGTGCATTGGGGTGTTATTTTTGTTAGTGTGTGTTAGTCGGATGCGTTTCGTTTGCGGTCTAGTAATGCAACACAGAGCTGTCGGAGGTATTGTCGACGTTTTTGCTGGCTCTAACGTGGAGCGCGTAACACCCGTTGCTAACCGCGCCGCCCATGCCGACCTAACGGGAACACACTGCGACATACCGACGTTTTAATGAAAACTATAAACATAATTATACCTAAAATCTCCTATTCCTATAGATTTTACTATGTAATGTCTTTATTAAATTCAAACGAATTAAGCTTCGTTAGAAACAAATGATAAGAACATCATGTTTACAAGAAAATAATAGTTGGAAAGGATATTTTTAATCTAAAGCAAAGACTTATGCGTATCAAAAAATAAGGCCCATAATATATATGTATCGCACAATGAAAACGTAGCTGTGAATTTGCATAATTTAATATATATATATTAATTAGCATATCGGAAAGTTATTTTAGCAAGTTCGTGCCTGTTTTAGTGGTGCCGACGTGTTTTGCGCCGGTGACACGTGACGTAATAATTAGTGCGTGACCGCCGCCGGCCAACGTCCAGTGTCGTAACGACATGTCGCAACATGTTCACAGCATACCCCACTCGCTATAACGTTATACAAACTATTTACATAACGAATTACAAAGCATAACATAAGAGACAGTCTGAACGTGTAATCATTTAATACGCGCCAATACATTCGTCTTTACCGTGAGCGTGAAGGTATCAGATGCGGCTCGCACAATCAATCCGCGGTAAATTATATAAAAAATACATTTCAGGCTTGAGCAGGCGGTGAGATGGTTTCTTTATTAGTTTTCCCGTAGGCGGGCGAACTCGCGGGGGACGTGTGAAAAAAATCTTGGGATTAAGCCCCCGTTTATCGGGCTCCGAGGCGGACTTATTGCCGTAATACAATCTCTGTTATGTCGCGCTAGGATTATCCGTATCAGCGTGTTTTACACGAAAATGTTTTTAGTTCAACCTGTACGGGATATGACATTCGCGTCTCACGCAACGTGTGACATTTTCATTTTTTTTTCATAGTCTGCGGTTTGACGTATTCATAAATGGAACGACGAATGATTTTATTATAGTCATACATATATGTTATTTTATTTTTTTTTCAAACACTTATTACGTAACGATAATTTTTTTATACAAGTATATTATGTAAGCAAAATTTTACTAATACTTTCCTGATCCTAGTTCGTGGTTTGTCTAAATCACGATTCAAATCCCCGCAAATTGAAAAAGCCATTATCGAGTGTAAGCAATTTCACCGCAGCTGGTGCGAGCGGTAGTTGCGCCTCTGTATTCTAAAGAAAAATGTATTTAACTTGACTTAGTAGAAACAAAGTTATATAAAATTGCAGAACGAATGAAAGAATTCAATGTAATTGATTGTTTGTAACATATTTTTAGCTTTTGATTCGATCTTTTTAATATTAAATGTACACATTAAATCTGTAAACGATGACATAGATTATAAATTAATAAGAATTAAGCACATTTTTTTATCTGCCGTAACAATTATTTTTTTGGTAATATTTTCGATCACATATAGCAACACCAGCTGAAAGTCGTTAGAGAAGAAATCTCGTAAATAAGTGAGATGTTGACGAGCGGGCCGCGAGAGGAATTGAAAATGGGGTATCCAGCGCCGTTGATGTTATCACTTACAAAAAAAACTTATAATATCTTACAGCTTTACGGATGAATGAATTTGAGAACGTCGGAATATATTTAATTTTATACTAATGAAATATCTCGTTGGTGAATCGTTTAACAGGATTAATACAGGAAACCAAAGGATATTCTAGGAGCAAACGTCTATAATAGCCGTTCAAGGCAGCCTGAGAGACAATGAAATTAATTTACCGTTATGGGAATATTGTTCATTTATCGAACAAAGCTGTTTGATTTAACATCACGTCACCAATATTGTTTACATATCGTGTGTCAGCCGTCAGGTGCGTCATTGATGTATTTAATTGAAAGCTGTTAAGTGTTAAATGACGGTGATAATATATTTGTTATTTTACAATGAAATAATTTCATATATATAATATAGTTTTAGGATAACAGTATACTGTATACTGTGAGCGTGTGTGTGTGTGTGTGTGTGTGTGTGTGTGTGTGTGTGCGTGTGTGTGTGATGTATTATATTAATATTCCATCATGCGCTCAACCAGTTGATGATGGAGTTTCTGAAACAAGCAGATTGCTGTAATGGTGTTTAGAAAGTGTTGGTGAGAGGAGAAAATTTAAGTTGTACGCCACCACGACTGATTGCTCGATTAGCAACATCTGTCTGACGGGAGAACGTTTCCACAGGCCGTCAAAGTCACAGAGAGATTCAAGTGTATGAGTAACATATACTGTCTTATTCGGTTCGTTGTTCACGCCAGACCATATTATTATTACAATTATAAAACCTAAAGAACTGAAGGAACAGTAAATATTTTATATCTAACCTCTCCTTCTAAGAAAAAATGAAAGCGAGAATATTGCAGGTCAATAATATACATGAATTCTTCGTACAATCATAGTTATAATATTAATTATTAAGCAATACTGTGATGATAATTTATTTAATATTCAAATAGGAAGCATGTTATAAATAATGTCATCGATTATGTCTGGATTCGACGCTGTGACCGACGGAGTGTCGCGATCCAGTCGCTTTAACCATTAAACTATAGTGTCCTAACTAATTTTACTACTGTTTTTAATAACTTTATTTCTGTTTGTATTCTAATATACGTATTATTTGTCAATGACATGTGTAGTAGTTAAGTGATATTAAGCTTGAATAGCGTTCCGCGTCTGTGTCTGTCAGAATATTATATAGCTGACATTAATAAGCCACCACAACGGTCGTGAACCTCCAGCCCTCAAACTGTAGCCTTCAGTCAAACAATCAAAAAGCCCATTCTGGAGCAAAGTCGCGGTTAACCGTCGTTTTCATATCCGATATCCGCTGCGAGGCAACATCCGGTCGGAGCACGTTCATAAAGCAAGTTTTGCAGTCGCACTGCAAGTACAGACATCCGATTAGCGTTTTCATATTACGAGAGTTAGTATGCTTATTGCTAGTACATTAAATGTATTATTTTTATTATCATATATATATATATATATATATATATATATTATTTGCTTTTAATTGTCCATAAAAGAAGTCTTAAATCATATATCAAACGGCAATATGTTTTACTATTTATGCTTAGAATATAACCTTCCCGCCATCGAGGACATTACAAATTCACAAAGAGAAGAATTTTTGCAAATGGCCGTATAAAGCCCGTAACACGCAATATAAGATCTCTTTGTTATTTTGTGGGGTAGAAACTTATTCATCCCGCAAATCCGCTCATGTATGAACCAAATCCCGCTCGGTCACCGCTGATTGCATTGTCATGTCTAGTGGACGGTGAGCTGGTTTACCAATGTAAGCCTTTTGCTCGCACACATAAGCACCATTATCCAGCGATAATATTGTTACGTTGCCGGAACACAAGTCGTATCGGTTTGTAAAACAAGCGAACCAACGTGATTGGAATGTTTTATTTGACCCTCAGAACATATGAGGCTGGTGTGATGACGCTATGATGTATGAGTTCCATCTGACTTACGAGACATCGATACATCGATACAAGACATCGATGTTTCGATTATTATTGGAAAATAATTCATAATTAGATATGTTGTAGGCATGTTTTTTCATACACATTACCTTCACGTTGTTTCCATTAACGCGTCTTTTATAGTCGATAGTTATATCTGTCGCGTCTTCAGTGAACCACGTCACGTTGTCTAACTTACACAATAATGGCAGTTTTCTGTAGACGGCCGACATCTGCCACCTCCATGTAATAACGCGGATTACACATCAACTTCTTCATAAGGATATTATAATGACAGTATTATAACCAATCGTATGGAAATGATGTTTTATGTTTCGTCATCAGCCTATCAGAGCCCACTGCTGAGCACAAGCCTCTTCTCACATGGAGAAGGTTTGAGCATTAATCATCACGCTTGCTCAAGACGGTTTGGTGAAATCAAACTTATAATTGTGAGATTATAAGTCCAGGTTTCAACACGATGTTTTCCTTCAACGTCTGATAGTGGCGTCTGAATACTCTTAGGAAGTATTATGACTCGACTAGTAGTACTATGACTCGGAAAAATCACATTGTTACTGGCCGGGATCGAACCCGCGCCCTCATGCATGAGAGTCGGGTCTTTAACCTCTATTACATTTACACGAGAGTAAGTCGCTTTCTGATAGATTATAATATTCATATATATCTACAAATCGGCAACAGGCTATTAAGGGAACTCTTGTTTTAACACCCGTGGACGTGTTAACCCCATTATCAGACGGTCGGCTTAACGCGAACTAAGCCCTCGGAGCGGGCTCGATTTATGCCGACGGCGTAATTTGCCGATTCCCATCCGATCACTTACTGACCATCGGATTTTCTCGTAAACGTTTGTTTAATGGAACGTTTCCAGGAAATGGATTTCTTATTATATGACGTAAACACAATAACAGTTATAATTTATATCAAATCTATTGATACATTGTGTCAGTTCCTATTTTATTTATGTTAATATAATTTTATCCGGAATACTTATCGTGTAGAACTTCCGTAGCTCCGTAGCGCGTAGCGGTGTAGCTTTCCGTAGCCGTACGTAGCGCTCGGTGCTACGCTAATCCCCTGAATCGCGGAGGCCTTGCATTTCACGCCTCTTTATTACATTAATTTAAATGTTTGCCCGGCGGATTGCCGCTGATCCTCTCCCTCCGTCCACATAAATAAATCCCGATATTCCGTTTCATATGTACACATAAACGACTGCCAAACTTTAGTACGATATTTAACTGAATCGTTTAGAAACATCGGTTAACATTATACGAAGACTTTTATAATGTAATGCAAACTTCATGTCTATAATTAACTGTACAATATAATCAAATCAGATATCATTAGCCGCTTGTAATTATCGAATGGTAGATTGCTAATTGGCAGTAGTTACATAGTGTGTAACGTGAGAGCCGCAGAGGCTCTAGGTCGGATTATATCTGTCAACGCACCTGTATTCACAACAAACGGCACTAATTAGTCAAGCTAAGCCGTCGAGGTGCTGGCGAAAATATTCACTGGTGCCGCTGTGTATGACTTATTGTTATATAATCCGATAAACGGTATCACTCGCTTGGTAAATTGTGTTATCCTAGCTGTAAAGTGTTCACAAGTCGCCTCTTTACGAGGGCAGCCGTCTGGGGCATGCGAACATAAAAATTCTCTATCGGGACTAATAGGAGCGAAACAAATAAAATGATACGTAAATAGAACCGTCGGATAAATTCCAGTGGGGCTCGAGTGCGCGTAAATCCGCGCGATTTGTATCTGTGACAGGGGTGTGCGGGCCCCCCCGTGACCCCACACCGCGGGCCCCCCACGCCTCGCCCCCACTTTAACAATTAATTTGACAGATAATATTTCTACCGCAAACACAATAAGTTGATTCGCCAGCAGCGGTCGCTTTTTTCATTGTTGAAGCTCTCCGCAACAGCGGGGAAAGTTTTTAAATTCAATATAATGCAACAAAGCAACTCTTTCCTTTCAACGTCTTCCAGGTTATAGTGCTTTGAAACTCTCGATCTACTTATTACATATTCAATGTATCTTTTGAAAGGATCTTTCCTTTAAAATAATAAGTAAACATAACATCAGTCGGTCCTATAAAAGTCTTGTGCTGTGTACAATATCTGACAACAATACTGAGTAGGTTAAAAATTAAAATAACATACAAAATAAACATAAAAATAGAATTTCATTTCATTACTACTGAGACCTATTCCAAGCCATCCATCATTTCATAACCATCGAAATATACAAGTCCAAGTTTATAAACTTTGCTGAGTGAAGCCGAAAGCGGCGCGGGTCACGTGTTAGGTATATGCAAATGTTATTAAATTAGAAACGCTTAATAACAACTGTGACGCTCGGTTTCTGTAAAGAGGTGCAATTACACCAATCAAATTGAAATTTCGCCGCACTAATTACACCCGACATGTTTTATGGCCACGATTCCTAATCCCTAGCAGTCTGACATAACAGAGGGCAGGCGTCAATTACAAATACTTCAATTTATATGTAGAAACTGATGTATCACAGTGTTGCCAGCAACGAAACAACCCTTCGAAATGCCAAAATCAAATAGAGCATGGACGCGAGTAAAAAATATATAATGATAAGTTCGATGTTATAAATAGTTATAGGATTTATGGCAACATTAATCGTCAAACAAATGTCTGTGTACGAACGTGTAAATCCCGGATGGATATCAATACGGCGCACCTGCGACTGAGTTCGAACACACCCTTCCGCGTATTAGCGAGCATTACGAAGCATGAATTAGGAAAATATCGACATATTACAGTTATTATTATTAATCGACAATCGAGATTAATAAACTTACGTCATTATTTAATTATATATGATTGAAATAAAATCGAAGTTATTAGATGAATCTCAATATAACGATCCTAGAAATAAGCTTTGTATGGGAGTTAATGTGAGAGTCGAGTAACTGTAAAAATGATTTAATTCCCCTCAGATAGCGGTGCCGTCGGATTCTGTAACGGCGACTGGCTTCGGGCCTCCAGCTAATAAACGCTTATCAAAGTTCTCATTATCACACCCTTAACATCGCTTTAATGTCTTGCTCTTGAACAAAACATATTTAATCACATTTTTTTTCCCCCGGCAGCGAGAAACTTTTTAAATTTCATAAATTCCTCGCGTTTAAAAGTACCGGCCATTGTCGTGGAGTGGAGGATAACAACTTGATTATGATCGCGCGCAAATTATGGAAGATGTTTTTTTATTCTGTTATTATGGTCGCACTTACTATTGTGGCAGTAATTTTTTTATCGTTGTATGTGTGCGTGTGTGTATGTACGTGTGTGTGTGTGTGTGTGTGAGTTATGAAAACTTTCATCGAAGGCGATTTTATGATATACGTTACGGCAATTTCGTGAGCATTCATGAAGTACTGAAATCTTTTAAGCCGTCTTACGCGGCACCGCCGTAATATATTATAATATAACACATCGTAAATTTCCTTAACTATCCTCATATGACACGTGGCTTAAAGTCTTCTGACCTGAGTCACTAGAAAACCCCTCTTAGTTTTATCAGAGACAAAATAAAATAATAAAAATTTTAATAAGCGACAATTTTATTTTCAAAAAAAAAAAGCCAAAGGCACAAAGCAGACATCTCAGGTGTTTACATCTGTTGATAGAAGGATTTGTCAAGTATTCTTTTGAGGACAACTCTCCCCTATGTTTAAACACAAAATTAAGAGGCTGCCTGGCAAACAGTATCGTTACTACAGAAAAAAAAAATAAAAGGGTGACGGCGGCAAAGTATCTGTTACCCGTAATATTCAAAAGCAAAGGCGAAAGAACGAAATTGAATATTAAATGAAATAATTTATGCCATATTTATCATTATGCGAAACGAACCTCACCTTAATGAAAACGTTAAATGAGATTCTTAAAAAAAAAATAAGCAAGTCGAAATAGATCATATATATATATTTTATTCCTCTCGTCTAGATAAAATAATTTATATGTGTGGAATGAATTACAATGAAGATAACGGAGGAGTCAGTGGTGGCCTAGTGGTTAAGAGGCCCGCCTCTCATGCATGAGGGCGCGGGTTCGAAACCAGGCAAGTACCAATGTGATTTGTTCTGAGTCATATGTACTTTCTTAAGAGTATTTAGACATCACTAATGCATTCCCAAAGAGTGTTGATATCAGGAAACCGGCGGCCGGTCGTAAAAACAATTAGCCAAAACTATTCACAACATGTAAGGCAGACCCTGGCTAAAGCTGGGAAGTTGTCAGGTAAAAGAAGTAGAAGAAGACAATGACGATAGCGGAATATGATATCTGTATAACAAAATCATTTTAGCCACATCTGAATTATATTTCGGTGTCTCGTAATACTTTTTCATTGATTTTATTCAAATATACTTTTCCCGCCTAATCGTATAATGTTATTAAACGACATTCCTAACAACAGATCTAACAAAAAATATTAAGTCATAAGCAATCCCGTTTAATTAACAAAAACGAATCACCTGTGACCTTATAGCTCATTATAGTTTGAGCTCATTAGGCATTACTTAATAACATCAGTGGCTCAATAATTTCACTTGATTAGTATACCGAGATCTATCTAGCTTGGGTGTTACTATATGCAGATGTTAGGCCCTGTCCACATTAACGGCTAGAATGCGGCGGCCGGCCGTAAATCACGCGGGATCAGGCTATCAGTGACGGAGACCCGCGTCAACAGCATCCAATGACATGTCAGTGCGTAATGAATCACTGTTTACTGAGACGATTACGTTTTAAACGGATATGAACATCAAATTTGGAGTATCCAACAACGATTGAGAGTCCCCAGATGATAATTTTTGAATGGGCGATGTTGTTATATTAATATGGTAGGTATTGCTTATAATTTTTATCAATGTATTATTAGTATCGATAGCATTTTGTTGAGAACATAATATATCATAGTAGGCTAATTTCGAGTTCACGTGAAGCGTATTTATAAAGTGCGGTAAATAGGCTTTTATAAATGTGGAAAAAAAAAATAGATTAAAAATTAAATAAAACATCAAGCAGGTAGAAGTGCGGACGGGGAGGGATCTTCGTTAAGGTTTAATTAAATCGTCCTCAGCGGCCTCTCGCGTTTTAATTCCACCGTTATTAACGCTGTTAAAAACTGAGCAATTAGGACACGGCGTGGCGTGGAGACGATCAGGAATAACATTCACGTACAAACTTTTGTAATTATTATAAATAAAAAATACATTACTTTCTATAGTTTGATGGATGGTCTGTTTACAATGTATGTTTTAAATTTTATAAGTATCTTAAAAGTAAAAAAGATAATTATATTGTTAGCTGTCTTTTTAATTATGTCATATTTTACTGTTTTTTTTTAATTTCTACTCTGTAAGCGACAGCTCCTTAGGTTATCTGTGTGCGGTGACGTAGCAGACGAGTGGTCGCGGTGTTTCCGCAGAGCATCAACGATAAGACGCAGCCTCCCTCCCCCGGTCTCCATTGCATCCCACTGTTTCAATTTTAATATTACACTTAAGTGTTGTTCTAAAGACGTCGCCGGTTAAGTACTAATTTGTCCAAACTTGAAACGGCTATACCATTAATACGACTCTTTAGCCCAGCTTAGCTTCTCTTATTAAACTGTTTTCTACTTCCAGATGTAATTGATTATTCTTAATCAGGGAAAATGAAGCAGAATGTTGATATAACGACGGAACTTTACAATCATTCCTAACGTCTGTTCTAACATGCAAATTCTATTATCTTTTCATATACTAAAAAACGTTCTTTTATTATGTTATGAAGTAATAATAAAGTTTACAAGCATTTCGATTGACTACACACTTTTCTTTTGAAGATCCAAGTTGAAAATGTCAGGATAGAATGATGGCACCTTATTCCAATGTCCACATCTTCATTAGTTGTAAACGTAAGAGAAAACTTTTTATTATGACCATGTTTTTTAATGAACATACTAGATTGTCTCTTAACTGTCTTAGACCTAGTTTCACCAATCAATGTTAAATAAATAACGTCTTGTCAAGTCGTTTGATTGTCTGTTAGATGTATCGAGCGTCCCATCACGCGCTAATGTATGTTTAAATGTCTTATCAAGGCATTAATATTAATTCCTGCTCCAGAGGTCCGCCAAAGGGCTAACGGACTGTTAATCTATTGTCAAAACTTAAATTTCCAATCCCTGTTTTTTTGTAGCCACAGGAGCGGCATATGTTTTGTCAGTTTCGGCTATTTCCTTGTATTTATTAATAGGTCCATTAAAACTTCTTGTTCATATGATGATTTTGCCTCCGACTTTTCTATGGCATTGCAAATTAAGTTCTCTTTTCATCTCTTACCACTTGAACACAAATTATGCCTATATTTATAACAAAATAATATATGACACAATTTATTGACAACACGATTCTGACAGGTTACACCTAGTAAACTGAAAAGAAAGCTTTTTGTATGAGAAATCTATGCAATCAAGGATATAAAAATTTGGTCGCATTATCTTACAAGTGACGTATCAAAGGATATATGCAATCAAAAGATAAAGTGTTGTATGATAGCAAACAAGTCGTAATAAACGTGATTACTTTAATTTGGTCGTCTTATGACAGGAACGAATAATTTGTTAGCCGGTCATTTAACGTGATATTTACGAGTAATACTCGTAGTAATGCGTTGTTAATTTTTCTTCGTAAACAGAAAATATTTTAACAGACAATTATATTTTTGAAGGTTCGTTAATAAACGACTAGTTTATATTTAACAAACATTGATTGGTGAAACCGGGTCTTAACGTTTTACCTGTAATGTGTTACAGAAAAAAGCCACACATTTTCGTTTTACTTAGAATTTTAGCATCAATTTCGAAGATTTGAAACAGTGTAGATAAAGCTTTTGTAAATATATTATTCATAGGTGGAAAAGTGCAGATTCAACTTTATATTATTATGGCCTACCGAGATCTATCTCAATCAAAGATTGACTTTCCAAGACATGACGCCAGGTCCACCAACCTTCTCCAATAATGATTCAAGTTTTCCATCTTTCTTTAAACTGCAAATAGGAGTATCCTAAGATGAAATTAAACATGTGTTAAAATCACAAGTCCAATAATATAAACTATTCCGTTTACTCTGTTTTTTTCCTATAAGACAACAATGCCAAATTCGATCAATTTCTAAAAGATGTCCAAAGATACATCTTTCTGAAACTACACCAGCTATTGGGTTCCGAACGATGGTATTAGAATGCCAGCGATTTGAAAAAGAACTACTCAGTAAAACGCACTACTCACAAGTCAGAGAGGGGACGATAGTTTGTTATAGATAAATTTAAACTGAATAGTTTTTGACCGTACTTGACTGTAAAAACTCTTCAAATTATATCCAATAATACACTGATATACTGGTTACTTCACGCCTATGTTCTAGCTTGATTGGTTTTAACGAAATGCTGGTTACCAAAAGGCCGTTATGCAGATCTCTTTATGAAATCAACAGTAGTGAGGCTGAATTTTGCAGCGGCTGCCGAAATTTTACTTTGACAAAGACCAAAAGTAAAAACTTTGTATAGACAAAAAAAAACGGCGCAACGAACTGCTAAATTTTATTCTCTGCTGTCTTACTTTCGGACTCAACGAACCGTTCGAACGAAGGTTCGAGAATTCTTCAATTTCTAATAACAGAAGGCATTTGAATTATTCCAAGAATAAATTCTGAAGAGTTTAAGTCAAGGTGATCGAACTTGCGGACGGAGCGGTATAAGAACACGCCTGTTTCTTTTTTAACCTTTTTTTTTAAATTAACTAATGTTTTTTTTAATTTTTATATAGTTACACTACCCTTAAAGGCTGCCTGGAGTGTGAAATTAATTTTTTTACCATGACCTCGCTTTCCAACTCTATTTAATCCGGGCTGGCCCTAATACTAGATTGATAATATTCCACAACTGCCTCATCAGCGCATCAAAAAATATATACAATAAAACAGGACATATATTATATATAACGAAGGGGCCAGATCTCTGGCCCCTTCGTTATTCATTTTTGACGAAGACGAGCAGCCTTTAACAATTCGACGTAATCACCCCGATAACTATAACAATAATAACTAGAAAACTTGCCAATAAGGCAAGTGCGCAAAATCCTCTAGAAAGCTTCTAGAATACCAAGGGAAACTGTGAGGTCTTGTCTTTGTCCTCTTGTGGACTGAGGTCGTATATTAAACCATAGAAGTGACGTTGAATTTACTAATTCATTTTCCGCATTAACAACAATTTTTAAACCAGTACTCAACTCTTCCACTGTTACATCGCTATGCTACTTTATGGATTGTCCCACCAAGCTACATGGTATTCCAAACATTAATTAACGGTTTGCGGTTACAACTGAAACCAGTCTGCAACAACGAACATTGATTCTGCGGCACATGTGGCAAAAACACTTTGCCACTTTGGATTATTGAACAAAAAAAAGCTAAACAATTAGGCTTACATAAGTTAAAAAAAAATAAAACAATAAAGGAAAACATATGTAACCATTAAAAATGTCTACATATGAATGTATTGTTTTTTTTATGTCATATTGTTAAAATAAATAAAATTCACAAGCCACTTGCAGTTCATATTCTAAAATGAAATTGTACGTAACGTTGTAATGTAGCAACCAACGCCATCTCTTGTTTGTACTATGAATGATATAAAGTTGAATAATATAAGAAACAAACATAAACAAAAGTGAATGATGTGTAACAAAATTGTTAATGTAATAACTTACGTATATAAGTCTTGATATCAACAACTAGTTTTTAATTTTATTTAATCTGTAACTTTTATACCAAGACTGTAAAAAATATTTATTATCTATGCTTTATCATAATTTTAAACTATGGATATTGTAAATCTTAAAACAATCTCCTAAGGTAGAAAGTACTTAAAGTGCGAGGTGCGGCTTAATGTCAACAGACAACAATCAACATGGTGCTGTCAGTTGTCAAAATTGCGTGGTCGGTGATGTCTATTAAAAGATAACTAAAAACTGATGTAATAGTGAAAAGTGAACGAAGCGGTATGTTCATGCATGATGCACAATACTCAAACATTTTTTTGTCTGCTGGTAGACATGCGATTACCTGTAATAATATTTACGTTGACAGCCATATTGAGAAAATTATTTCCTTGACTGTCTGCGACGTGAATAAATGTGCAATGGGCTCGTGAATTTTTCTACCTAAATACGCATTTTATGGACTTTTGACAAAATAATGGCAGGGTCTACATTACCTGAAAAGGTTGCGCAAATATATTACACGTACGGTCTTTTCTGCTCATCTTACCCTGCGGTTGCGGTCGCTCTAGCGCTCTCTGTCGTCTTGTTCTGCTGGTTAGTAGTTTTTAGCAATAAATTAACATTATTACACAGTTGAAAAAACTAAAGTGAGTTTATTTTATCACGTGTAATCCTTGTTTACAGCTATCCACTTCTAAATGTACCATTACCAGGAAACATACCAGTTGTAATTAATATCCACAACAAGGATCATCACAAAGTGGTGGACTGCAATACAAATTGTGATTTTTCAGGTATCTATTCTTAGTAGAATTTTTTCCATTACATTAAACAGTAAAACAATCTTTCACGAAGGAGCATCATTCAACAATTAAAGTAACATTTTTGGTTTATGTACCTGAACATGTTTTGAACTAAGAATTATTTTAAAAACCCCAGCAAAGATATTATAGATATATTTAACTGACAATAATTCCTTGCAGCAACATCAATACAGTTACAGTTTTTGCACAATGAAACACAAAAACTGCCACATGTGTGGGTGAAAGATAAACCACTTCTTTATGTTCACCAAATTATTATGAGAATAGGTAGGTGGGATGACACATTCATGATTTTCTAAGTTATATTCTTATCTATGACTGTCAAATGAAATCAGAATTCTTAAAAATGTTGTCATAAAACTCTTTAGGTGTCTCACCTTGGAATAACAATCTTAAAATGTGGGATGCGTTCCGTGCACCACTTCAAGAGACATTTCGCTTACTCGAGGCAGTGAGGAATCATGAAGATCCGGAAACGTATGTAAAAATATATATTTACAATTCATCTTTAACATTTAGGGAAGGCATAAAGCGAAATCCCGCCTTAATGAAACATTAGATTCTTATAGCTAGACATTTTGGAGAAAGTACTATTATTATTTTATTTCATATATTCTTGTTCTTGTAAGATGCCCCTATCACAATCTAATAATTACTTCTTAGTAACAATCTATGACAAATATTCACTGTAGTTTATATGCTATACACTTTTTTATCATAAAAAAATCCTTAAAATCAATTTCTATATTTGAGGCATATCAACATTGTAAACATAATTATATGATAAGCAACTGCATACATATCATCAAAAGCATATACCAAATTTTACGACTGAGTCATAGTTAGAAGAGACGGTGTTGCCATGTTAAATAAAGCAATAACAAATCTCTTTAGAGAAATTTATTCTTGATAGCAATGCTAACGCTTAATGCTGTCTTTCATCTATCATGAATGGTAATGGTAATAATTGTGATGGTGTTGGCATCAGTGAAATATTTAATATATTTATGACAAGCTTATACTCATCCATCCATTTTCTTTCTTAAATAATGGTAACATTATTAAATCAAACTCTCACTTCTTAATTATTAATTGATAATTGATAATAGAAATCAACATATTAATTATTTTCTTGGCAGAAAAGAAACTCTATTACAACACTGTTACCAAGTGGAAGGTATAAAGAGATCTGATAAGGCCGCTGTTGAGACGGTGTTGCCAGAATATAGCTGTCTCATTCTATCACCAGCTAATCTATGGCAACAGAATATAGACTCATTCTCACTTGATACCAACATAGTGAACACAGTTTATACTTATCAGGTGAGTTGAAATTCATATTAGTGTACTATAATAGTGAAATACCCAAGCAGATACTTTAGAAAAATGCTTAAAATCAGGAAGAATTTAATCTTATTATAAAGTTTCAAAGGATATTTCTAATATAGAATCGATTCATTAATTTGTCTGGTATTCATCTGTGATTATGCCTAAAAAAACAATACATATTCATTGTTTGAATTCCATTTGTAAATGCTCAACACATCAGAAAAGGTGTTATGCTGTTACAAAATAAAGTAACTAAGGCTCAACATAAAATTCCCAACAAAGACCTCTGGAAGTATTTTTGATTTCACTGCTTTCCTGTCAGAATATGAGACCTCCTTTGAAAATTGTTTATGCATCGGTCTATTTTTGAAGTAGTTGTTAATTTCTCAAGGAAGCCTTCATTAGTTTCTGGGCTTGCTGATAACAGAACCACCTCAAGGCCCTTTTCATTATTATTTGTAAATCTGCTTTTAAAATCCTTTGTTGGGAAAGTGTCCTAAGTTACTACTTCTGACATTACCTAGAGTAAAAGTCCGGATAAAATCTGTGAAGCCATTCTAGAGATTAGCCTAAACAAACAGGCATGCAGATACAAATTAAAAATATTGCATTATTAAGTACTCCCACAAGCATTAATGAAAAACAATTAATTTGAAATAAGAAGTATAATTTCAATTTTATTTTTTGCTATAGATGTGACTGTTAATGATTACAAATCTTGTTTTCTAATTGTGATTTTTAGGGACTTCAAAAAGGCAAGGTATCAATCGCTGAGATGGCTTTCGGCTTGCAACTGAGAGACACCGGCATCAAACGTTACCCGCTGAGAGCGAGGCCGAGGGTTTTACAATACGCTGTAACACTCTTCTATCAACACGCTGATGAGAAGTACGTTTGAAACAAATATTTTTATGCAAATGGTTAAATGATTTCAAAGGTGCACTTCAAATCGTCCATTCACGGTCTCTAAATTCTCATAACTGATATATTGTTTCTTAGAGTATATTTCATATTAGTGCCAATAAAATGAATTAATAAGTTGTTTTCATATATAAGTAATCTTTTATTAGGACAAACTCCTACTATCCCACTGACAAGTATGACCTCAATCTAAGTAATTTCATATTAAAATCCTAAACAAAGTAGTTCGTATAAAAGACGTGAAAAGTATTGAATTTCAGTCAGGAATTATATTTCTGTCCCTATCCGTCCAAGTTTAAGTTGAATCTATCTATATTTAAGTCATTTCGGGTTCATAAAACAATAATAAAATATATGTTATTACAAGTTGACCACATATTCAGCTCTCTAGATCTTTATCAGTATTCCATTTTGTAACATACAGTCTAGTGTCATTTGATGTTATAAGAAACAAGATTTATTAGTAGCCAGAATATAATATTGAAATAATTTTTGCCTCCGCATTGCAGCAAGAGTATATTATGTCAAGTAATGAGAACACATTCATCTCCAGGTTCATCAATTCTCTGACAAAGAAGCTCCGCGATATGTATCCCCTGTACCAAGACACTTCCCAGGCCTACACTGACGAAATGACCCTCATATATTACCCGGGAAAGTTCAACTATCACGAACTGGTGCAGCTGATGGTAACGTTTGTCGGTCTCTTTCTGTACGTTTATTTTTCGGTACGGAAGATAGAATTCATTAAGTCCAAACTGGGTTTAGCAGCGTGCGCTGTACTCAGTATAGCCGGCAGTCTTACAATGTCCATGGGAATATGCTTCTTCTTCGGCTTCTCGCTGAGCTTACAAGGGAAAGAAATCTTTCCGTATCTAGTGATAATAGTCGGGCTCGAGAACGTTCTGGTGCTAACCAAGAGCGTCACTTCTACGGATTCAAGATTGGACGTCAAGATCCGTCTCGCCCAAGGCCTCAGTAAAGAAGGATGGTCCATAACAAAAAATCTCCTCACAGAAATAACCATCCTGACGGTCAGTTTCTTCACATTCGTACCATTCATACAGGAATTCTCAATTTTTATGATAGTCAGCTTATTAACCGACTACTTCATACAAATGGTGTTCTTCGCGACGATCCTCGGTATAGACGTGCGCAGAATGGAGTTCTATCCTGAGCGCAATTCAAAATTGCACTTGAAGGATTATTTTAATTCGAATAACGCTCTCAACTGGCGTTTCCACAGAGGTTATTCTGATGATAGTAATTCACCTCAAAGAATGACGAAATCCAAGTCCCATCCGCGGCTCAACGGACTGGTTCAGACAAGTCCGACGGATGTTGTGGCCCAACGTAATCCGAGCCCTGGTTGTCAGGATCACAGAGTTCCTAAACGTATATGGCTAGTGAACATGTGGGCTAGGACACGGTTCTTCCAACGAGCTTTCATGGTTTGGATGCTGGTGTGGATATCTATGATAGTGTACGACTCCGGCGTCGTAGATTATTTCATAGGCAGTGTTGAGAACAGTGAAATTAACACAGTGCATAGAAAGAACGTAAGGAACGAGCCCAAGCAGTCCGTGTACATGATATACAATAATGTTAATAGTACAGGAAGACATCCCCTCGTGTTCTCACCGCTCCTTGATACCTCTGACACTGAGAAGATCGCAATAGCAGCTAACGAGACGATACTATTGAAACACTCGCCATTACATCGACCGTTTTCAAGGTAAACATGTTTATTTATATAAAACGCAACACGCAATGTAACCAGTTGATATATTTACCATTATAATATGCAATAGCTGGTCGTCTAGAATATATACTTTGAATCAGATTAATATACATCTTATTAGGACCTCCGTTATTTGTAAAGTGCAACAAAAATGTGCTTGTGTTTTACGGTATGTGTGGTTACGTCATTAATTTTATTAATTTCACGTTTTAATCGCCCATTTAAAACGCTGCACAATGAACAATTAATTCTCACTCGGCCAATCATTTTCTACGCTATTAAAATTGCTTGTATATATTTTCTATGACAAAAAATAAAATTCTTAATACAAGAGTATAAATTTGGCACACTATCGTAAGTTGTAAATCGGATGATGTCATTTATCAAAGAAAATGTTCCGTTCCGGTTGATAACACAACGAAATTTATTATGGCTATAGTATTTAAAACAGCCACACATACACTTCAAAATATCTGATAGAATTAAATAGTAATCATTATTCAGAGATAAAATATATGTTTATATGTTACATAATAATCGAACGTTAAACATTCCAGGGTGTCCCCGTACCATTGGTCCTCGATCCTGTCTCAATACAACGAATCCGTGGCGGGTAGATACGTTGCTATTCTTCCGCCGGTGTTAGTTAGTCATCGACTAGGACCAGAAGTAGCGGTCGGGTTGAGGCATCCCGATGAAAAGGATCCGCCTCCGCTGAGGTGGCAGGCTCTGGCTGCTGCTTTGGATCCAATAGATACATTACCAGGTGATTTATCTTCATATAAATTCAGCATTGATCTAACCATCAATTCATCATCAGTCAATTAATCAATATTAACTTATGAAGACTCCAAAACATCACCTTATAATAAATATTGCCTTAAGAATTCAAATAGCCTGCAGCGTGGTCAGGCATCAATGGAATTTTAATTTGTATTATAATCGTTAAAATCCTAACATAATATATAAATCCTAAGAATGAATGTACATTTGTATGTTAATTAATTAAATTGTAGTGATAGTACAGTTTTTTAGAAGAAATATGTTGCGACAGAATATATGTGGAAGCATTTATAATAATAGATTCTATAACAAGAAACGAGGACAATGGTAGGGGAGTCATGTATATAAACTAGTATTAACATAAAATATATTTATTTAATAAATAATTTTCTTATGCCTAAATTACCACCTAAATTAATATGCGGATTCCTTTTATTGCTCTAGTATGCAAATTCATATGAAATCTTGTATAATGTATGATGAAATAAGAAAAAAACTATTCTCATTAGCAATCAATACAATCTTAATGCATATTGATATTTTTATGTCTGTTATTCAGTTCGTAAATCGCTTTTATAATGTGGTAGTCATCCTCTCCTAGTATTGATAATGTTGTCTAGTACCAAGTGGTTAATTTTTAATTTGATATATTATTGTACATATATTTTTATATTTTCTCCTATAGTAAATATTTATTCACGTGCTGTTCTAAGTCACTGAAACTGAAATAATAGAGGTTTTGTGATTTCTTTGAACAAATTCAATGGAATCAATTAAAATTGTGGATAATGAAGTTAATATTAAACAAGTTTAGTGGAGGTTCGGAATATATATAAATCTTCTTTGGTCAGATACTGTACTTGTTTGCACCTAGATAAATTAAGCTTAAAAATATATAGTATTGTTTATATACAAGTTTTTAAAATTCTCAAAATAAGTAATACAATTTTTGATTTACTTAAATCATACTTGAAATTTGTTACAGATAACAAAATAATTTGTATTATATTCATTTTATTATGTATTTTTTTTTTCAGAATTTGACCTCAAAGACGGTAAGGCACAAGCTCATCAGTTGGGGCAAGGTGCAGATTTACCGATTTATCCCACTACTCCCATGGAGATACTGCTTCTAGCTATACTCTGTACCATAAGCGTGGCCGTCATAGCATACATGATGGTAGTCCTATACAGGCAAGAAATTCCATACAATCCCACTATCTGCCAGATTATTTTATTTGTATCCATCATAACTTTTATCCAATGAACAATTTAACAGATGCGTTTGTTCGCGCCACTACGCAGAATGGAGGGCATCCTGGAACGATGACAGCTGCCATAATAAGACAATAGCCAAACAGCCGGCTGTACAGGTATCTATTGTCTATGCTTTATAAGAAGGTAGCCAATGAAGTTATGATAATCTTCTATTAGTTTACGATACCATTGGGTTCATAATGAAACATGTTAACCAAAGTTATCAATAATTCCAGCTAGTGATGGAAGCTGTGCCGTTGGTGGTGGCTGGTCACAGTCAGGAGGTGGAGTGTCTGGTGACGGATGGTGAGAAGGTGGTCAGTTCCTGTCTCCAGGGAAACATCCGCGTGTGGGACTCCCTTAACGGAGACCTCATCACTAATATTGATAGAAACGCGTTAGTAATCGTCGCTCAAAAGTAATACCTACATATTAAATTATGTGAGGATAAATACATAACAAAAATATACATTATGGCTTTGGAAAACTCTTTGGTTTTGGTACCATGAAATGTATTTTGGTGGTTTTGAATCCAATAAGTATCATTATATATATTAATTATTCTCAGTATCAAATTTTAGATTTTTTAAATTATGACAATGTTGTCCGTACACTTTTTGATATAATTTGAGATTATTCTTATAATATTAATAAATTAATTAATGGTATAAACCAATTATAAATCCTAATTGATTCCAATGTGCCAAAATCAATTAGGTCTGATAAGAATCCGTTGACAAGCTTATAGGTAACTAACTTTATATTCTTATATACAAAGAATTTCTCATATTATATTAGTATAATAATTAAATAATATCATAATATAACATTTATATAGATATTGAGTAAAATAAAAGTATTCAATGACTTTGGTAATGCTTCAGATACTTTAAACTTCAATCGGAGTTGTTTGACAGAGTCCACAGTAAAGCGAATTCTTCAGATGAGCATATTACTATTGAAGGTAAATATTATATATATATGTTTGTATGTACGTATATAAGTATTTATTATGTGATTTTAACATGTTTTTTTTCTTACAGCATGCCTAAGTCCTGAAGATGTTACCCAAAAACAAAATGTTAGTAGTGTTTTAGTTTTATAGTTCTTTTTTTATTATACATAATACATAGTAATAATATATTTGCAGAGCGGACCAAGATTGAGACGACCTCTGTCTACTCATTTGAGTAATTTACATTTCAAGCAGAATAACAGCATTGACTCCACTTATCTACCAGTATCTGAGAGCACTAAGTATGATTTCGCAAAGGCCTACCGGGATTTGTATCACACTGAACAAGACATATACGATGTCAGTGATAGCTACAGTAGTTTGATTATAAAAGACAATGAAGATATAAGTGCGTTGAAAGCAAAAACCAAAAGTCCTGCGAATAGCGTTAGTATGGATTTTGGTAGGAGTGATGGTTCAGATAATACTGGTGCTGGCTGGAGAGGTCAGGCTCTGATGGACACTCCAGTGTGGTGTATGGACTTTTGTAATGATCTCATCATACTTGGCTGTGCTGATGGCAGGCTGGAGTTCTGGGAGGCCAGTACTGGAAAATTGATGGTGAGATTTATTAATATATTAATGACCTATTATAGAAATAAAAAGTTAGGATATTACATTTGTTAATAATATTAATAAGTATTAAACTTAAGGATTCTTCGTCAGTTAACTTATCAGCTGACTTCATTCAACCTACTTTAGGAATGTTATGTATGTGTGTGTCTGTATTTCAGTGTGTGTATCAATCGTCACTGGCTGGTGTGAGTCACGTCCGCGTACTGTCTTCAGGCAGACGAGTCCTGGCCGCCAGTCTAACTGGACACCTATCTCTCTTAAGACTGGACGCTTGCACCAGCTCGGGAGCTCACGTCGACTGGCGCTTCAGCACCGCTCATAGACGAAGTTAGTTTGTATATTACTCAACATCATACATATTTAATTGGTAATTTTAAATAAAATTGAGGAAATCATTACATTTTCAGCTCATAAACGAACGGGTTCCGCTGAATTACTAAGAACCGGCAGCGGATTTAATGAAAACCGCAAAAGCTTTTCATACGACGCTGACAACAATAACGACGGTAATATTCAAACATTTATAACGTTACAGGACCCTAATACAAGTGTCTGTCTGTCTCTGTCTCGTCCTAAGGATACCTATTGTTAAAGATGTTACTATCTCATGTATGTTACTTTACACTTCATATAACTTAAGAGTTCTTGACTTCCCTTTACGAGTTATTAATAAGAAACAAAACTGGTACTAAGCAATTTGTTTTTGTTGTGTCTAGTAATTTAGAAGCATAATAATATATTTATATAATTACTTTTCAGAAGTTGTCTGTGTTCGCGTGGCTCACTGTAGGGCGCACCAGCAGCCTATAACTGAACTCCAATCCGAGGGCGGACGGGTGCTGACCGGGGGGCAGGACCACGTGCTCAAGGTACTAACAAAAGGTATCACACTAACAAGGTGCAAACAAACATACATACACATTTACAAGGTCATTGACACGTACCTATAAGTCAATATACGTGCTCTCTGCTACAATAATCCTTATTACGATTCGTATATACCTTTCTATGTATTATGTACTTGTATAAACTCATATGCGACAATTTCTTTGCTTTTGCCTTTGTAATAGTTTCTATATGTACATTGTGATTTATTCTAAACATGATTTTAATATAAGGCTAAGCGGATTTTTTTTCGTTATATACTTTATTGCACCTATATACACATAAACCTTGTTGAATTCTAAATGTGATGAATAAATATAATATGTATTAAGTTAAAATATCTTTATATAAATATAAAATAATATTAGAGACTGAGATTACTATGCGATAAAAAATATAAATGTATACGTTTGCGAAGTCCAATACCTTTTAAGCTGTTCTGGCTTATTCAGCTAATGCTTATAAAAAGCGAGTGGCTTCTGATAGCATGCTGTATGCGAAAATCTTTATAAAATAATCATTATTAAAATGATGTCGCAGCACTATATGGAGTGTTAGTCGCAATATTTAACATGACACTTTTACTTTATATATGCATTAAGATATTGCGAATTATTTAATAATTCTATAAATGCATTTATTTCCATTGAAAAAGCGATGCGATACAAAATTACAATACATGCTCGGCGATATATCGTACCGTTTTATAAATGTCGGATGCGTCGTATCGTATGCTGTAAGTGCATCCAAGTGTTTCTCATTCCAGGTGTTCTCAAGCTCGGAGCTGACGGCCCTGTTGACGCTTCACGGTCATTGCGGCCCCATAACCAGTTGTTTCATAGACCACGCGACGCCCACGATCGCCGGCAGCGGTTCCCAGGACGGTTTACTATGCGTCTGGGATCTTCATACAGGTTAACGTCGCCACAAAAATATATAAGACCTTCGATTGACATGGAAGTGACGTCACAAATTAATTCAATCACTACCATTATCGTATGAAGTGTATCAGATGAACAACGTCCTTGAATGTTCATTAACAGAAGATAGGCTTACAATTATTCTTAGTGTAAGTCTTTTTCTTTCGACACACGAGCACGCTTGAGAAACTTTTCTATTACGTTGCTAAACGTCGATAGTACTTACTCTTGTATCAAATGGATGATTTCGATTCCCTTTTCTCCGTTTCTCTCCAAGAATAAACTTTAATTTTTTAATTCATGTTAAATATACATTGCAATTTTTATTATTATTATTATTTAGTCTTCGCTTTGAGACTGTCGCACCAAACCGTACTAATTATTAGGATTTTTTCTCTGTCTGTCCGTCACAAGATTGTAACTCATGAACAATGATAGAGAGTTAAAAAATTATACAGATATTCTCTGTTGACGCTATAAAAGTAAATTTGATAAATGCTTAAGATCGATCAAATACAACATACTTCATTAATGGCCGTTTTTAAATAGATAGTGGTGCGGAACCCTTCACGCTGACCCGACTCGTGCTTGGACAGTTTTTATTTGCCATTCTACCTGAAATGATGTCAGGCATTTTTGTTTAACAAATAAAATGGATGTTGTCGGATTGTTAAAAAAAAAATCGTTCGTTCGGTGGACGCAAAAGTGATTGCAATTCATAGTAAAACCTTAATGTTTGTTATCAGAAGACATCACTTTTTTATAACTATTAAAGATTCCATTTTCAAAAATATTTAATTGAGTCGCATCAAAAAATTTCAGACAATTCGTAAGACTCCAGCTAATCCAAAGCAATCTACTTAATTATTAAAAAAAAAACTTTTACTCCAATGAGGTTATTGTCTTATTGTTCCACTTATTAAAGCGTCCAAAAATATTATTAAATTTTATTAGAATTCGTATTGTAGGTACTTCATCAGAATTATTTATTTTGTTGTAAAAGACAACTGTGTGGTAACTCTTCTCTCGAATGTTCTGTGACATGATGTTAACATAGTGATTTAATTAAAGAGAATAAAACCGAATAGTCATGTACATAAGAACATCTTTATCATTTAAATGAAACTAATATTTTCGGATTATACTACGCGACTTTATTTTTGTTTAAAACTACGAGAGGGCAGACGAGATGTGAATGTCTGTCAGTTCGTCTTGTTATTTGATCACCTACCGCCATCGATTTCTTAATTTTCTGGCGTACCGCTCTGGATGCCGGCAGAATGCGCTCACGGTGTCCCGAGGTCCTGCGGTGTGGTCACGGACATGGGGTTTTATATTTTTAAGCAGGAGATCCCAGGTGTTTGATAGGTTCCAGCCATCTTCTCTATTGAAATTGGTGTGTTTTTTAATTTCAATAGCCTCGCGGATTAACCTCGGTATATACCTGTCTTCACGAGCGAGGATATGTGGTTTGTCAAACCGAATGCAGTGACTTGGTTTGTCCAATGTATGTTCACACACAGCTGACTTCGACGCGCGCCTATTTTTGATGTCCGAGATGTGTTCTTTAACCCTAGTACCGATGCTCCTCTTTGTCTGTCCAATGTATGACAAGCCACAGTCACAATCGAGTTTGTATTCACCCGCTTGTTGTAAAGGAATGCTACTCTTGATCGGTCTTAAGAATTGGCTCACTTTCTTGTGTGGTTTGTAAATAGTCTTGATTGAAACCTTCTTCAAGATGTTGCCTATTCAGTCAGTAACTCCCTTCACATATGGTAGTATCGCAGGTTGTCGCTCAACAGTGGGTGGCTTCGAGTGGTTCTTGCGATGCTGGCGAGGCACGGGCAGGTTGTTCATGGTGAGAGCATGTTTTACATGCTGCAGCTCGGCCTCGTGGTGGAGATCATCACAAAGGGGTTGGGCTCTCTGTAAAAAAGATTTGCCAACGGTAGCTAACTGTATAGGGTGGTGGTGTGAGTTACCATTGAGATACCTATCCGTATGTGTGGGTTTCCTATAAACAGTATGTCCCAAAGTAATATCAGTTTTTTAAACAAAAATAACGTCTCGTAGTATAATCCGAAAATATTAGTTTCATTTAAATGTACATATAAAACTTGCGAAAATCTTAGATCTCATTATCATCTTCATCAGCCTATTTTGGTTCTTCTGCTAAGCAAAGGTCTCTTCTCACGTGGACAAGGATAGTGCATTAATCACCACGCCTGCTCATGGCAGATTGGCGATTTCAAACTTATGATTTGATATTATAAGTCCAGGTTTCCTTACGATGTTTTCCTTCACCGTCTGTCTGTGGTGTCTAAATACTCTTAGAAAGTTCATATGACTCGGAAGAAATCACATAGGTACTTGCCAGGTTTCGAACGAACACCCTCAAGCATAAGAGGCGGGCGACTGACCTCTGGACCTCATATGAACATGTTTACTTATTATTTATTTATTATTATGCAGTTTTCCATTTTTGTAATACCATTCACAACAAAAAATTTTAGTTTTTACTAAATAGACAAATTTTTGAGTGTTGTTAATCACATAATGCAACTCTAATTGTTGGAATCTCACATAGATCTCATCTTCTTCCTCTTTTTCATGCTCTTGCTCTGGTGCTTGAACAGCTGGATCAATAAAATAATTAAGATCGTCACAGTTCATATAAGTCTCCCAATCCGTAACTGTATTGCATCCGCCGATGATAATCTCGCGAGTGACATGTTCGTTATCAGAGTCGCCATAGTACATCTGGTATTTAAAGTGAAAAATGTATTAACTCCAGCATCGTAAATGGTTCATAGAAAGGAGTCGCTATAACCGAAGACGATGGTACCGAAAGAATGACTTACGAAAAAATGCATTAAATTCAAGGGACCTTAATTTGACGTCGCTATAATCAAAATGTAGTTAATATCGTGGTCCTTATAATAAAATACACTGAATTTCTTAAATTAAAGTTCGTATGAAAACAAAAGATATGTTTTCACGAACTTTAAAATGTCTATCTAGTTTTGTAATGAATACAACAGATTGTGATTCAATAATAGTTGTCAATTGAAACTTTAATAACTTTATAGTAAATTAGTTTTTTATTTTTCATCCAGGTCAAAGGTTCTAGCAATAAATTAAAAAATACAGTCTCCTGAACCTCTCACAATCAGACCATTTCAATGAAATAAATTTGAAATACATTAGAAATATTTGTTTCTTTATACGTACATTAAAAACCACAAGTCTTTAATGTGGGTATGATTTAAGCAGCTATTAATTTGTCATATTATTTTATCTACTTAAATACTTGCATGAAAATAATAAGTCTTTCAAAACCCATTTATAGTCAAAATGAATAGTTCTTATTGACTAATAGTCTTGGGAACAAAAATCAACTCTTTGTAAGTTACATTTAGGTTTACTTTTTTATAATTAATAAATTAATGTAATTATGAAATTATGGAAGTTATAATTTAAACTGTTTTATCCATGGGTCCTATGTATAAGGCCAATGTCGCATTTTGGCCATTTACATTCTTTTGCTTTAAACACTTCATAATACTGTATTCTACAATATCCATTTAAAAAAAGCGTATTTATTGGTGGAAAGACTTGAAATATGCCATATTTGCTAAGCAAAGTTTCAAAAGCATCAGTTGTCTCATGTAAAAGATACATTGAAATCAAACTGAAAACGCCTCTACAAAAAAATTGACATTTTCCAAATTGGCCCTTATAAGGGCCTATATATTAGGTTGGGGAAAAAGTTTCTTTGCATTTTGTAAGAAAATTCAAAACATTTTTTAATATAGTTCATTTAAATTTAACTAAAGAATGTAAGTACCATTTTGTTCGATAACCTTTTGCCATCTTGTAGGTAGTGACAATATCCCATTGCTATCAAAATTTTGGGACTTCTCATCAAAATACCGCGACAAGTGGATTTGGCAGTCCTCTCGTGATGTTAACCTAACATTGCCTAAAGAATTCTGAAGTGACCGAAACAGATGGAAATCTGAAGGTGCAAGGTCAGGACTATACGGCGGAAGCATTAACACCTCCCAGCCAAACTCTCTTAATTTTTGCTGAGTGGCTATAGATGTGTATAACACCCCTTCTGTTGATCAATTTCGGCCGCTTTCTCTCAATTTCCTTCTTTAATCTCATCAGTTGTTCGCAGTAGAGTTCAGAATCGATAGTCCTGCCTGGTGGTAATAGCTCATAATGAATAATGCCCTTCCAATCCCACCACACACACAACATCACCTCATTGCGAGTTAACCCGGGTTTCGCCACAGTCTGTGAAGCCTGACCGGCTTTTGACCACGACCTTTTTCGCACATGATGCACTTTTCGTCACCAGTTATCAGCTTCTACAAAAATGATTGGGTTTCATTACGTCGTAATAAAGAATCACAAATGAGTACACGGTTCATTAGGTTTCTTTGAGTGAGCTCGTGAAGTACCCAAATATCGAGCTTTTTTTTGTACCCAGCTTTTTTCAAATGCGCCAAAACTGTTTTGTGATCAATTCCCAGTTCTTCAGCTACGTCGTAACTACTGATATGTTGATCTTGCTCCACTTTTTTAAAAATAGCATCCATTTTATCCGTAATAGGGCGACCAGAGCGAGGAGCATCTTTGACATCAAAATTCCCGGATTGAAAACGCCTAAACCAAATTTACGCTACTCTCACAGACACTGCACTAGGTCCATAAACATCGCAAATTTTTTTCGCGGCTTGCGTTGCATTTTTACCTTTTTTGTAGTAAAATTTTAAAATGTATCGAATTTCTTCATTAGATTCATTCATCATGACAGTACGAAAAACAAATGAAAATCACACATTTGTCTAATTTGTATTTGGAATTATGTTCTTTAAAATTTTAACTTTTTAATGATACTAAAACCAGTCAGATACAAATACTACAGCCAAAGAGATTTTATTACAAGTTCATACATACTATAATGCGAAAAGTCTTTTTCCCCAACCTATTATGTATATATAGGCCCTTATAAGGGCCTATATATGTATATTTAGGAGCCATCGATAAATAGAATATAAAAAATGTCCGGAGCTATTTTAAATATACCCCTGGTCCGAATACAAAATCTCAACGTTGTTTAAAAACACATTATCGAAAACACACATACACTTTTTATGTAAATGCACACACATTTTTTGTGTGTAAAAATATTTGTATGAGGTAGTTCTATGACGTAATATTAAATTTGCCCTACAAATATATAACCACCACTTCTTTCTTTGTGTTGAAAGATACAAAAATCCTCGAAATTTATGCAAAAAAACTAAATTCTTCACAAATAGTATTACCGAAGAAGTCTCATAAAGACTCGTAGCCGTAAAAAATATTTACAAAAAAATAACTGGAATTGAAGGTTTATACTAATGGATTATGTAATACCCAGGCGCCTGCCTCTACAGTATGCAGGCTCATGATGGGGCTGTGACGTCACTCGCCTATACTGCCTCCTACGTGGTGTCCGCGGGCGCTGATGAAAGACTGTGCATATGGGACAGGTTCCAAGGACACATGCTGAACACAGTTCATATTGTTAGTGTAACTGTATATAAAGAAAAAATAAAAGAAAATAACATTTATTAAATGCAAATTTAATTGCTATAATATATATGTATATTTCTATGTTAATACCAGGGTCTAAACTACATGAGTCGAATGCTGCCCCTGACTCACACCCTGCTTGTGATGGGTGACCGCAGCGGATTGACGGCATACGACCTTAGCAGCGGGGATATTATAAGAAGAGTCATGTTTGGTAAATAATAATAGAATACATATAAGAGTAGGATCATAATGCGACTGTGTGATAGGAGGCCGATACTAGGCCCTACTTACAGAGGCCATGGATAAGTTCAAATTATGCTATCCTAAACATCTATGTAATACTTGGGTCGTCTATATGGAAAAAAATAAAATTTATACACACATTGCAATATAGTTTTTGTATAGCTGATTTGAAATGGCTTACGGTTGAGGACCTAAATTTAGTTTTGTAGCTTTTCCTCGGTGGACGGAACGAGTCCTTAATATGTAAATTATTATTAAATGAATTTCATCTGAATTTCACAGTTAAAAATAAAGGCCCAAAAAAGTTTATATGGACGAAATATAGGTTGGGGTCCATAGAAATCAAACTACTCCTCAGACGGTATACTAATAAGAAGCCATCATATGTTACCTGTTAAAAAAAATGTAGTTCTATAAAGAAAGTATTTGAAATAGCAACATTTTATTTGGAGATAAATTTTAAGAAATTGCTAACTATATTTTTACATGATGACTTTATATCAACCAATTCATCCGTATAAATTGTTTAGAAAGTCAATTAACCAAACTTTGTGATCTCAAACATGATAAATTAAAGAATGAACACATATATATAATTATGTTTTTGTATCAGTTACAGGCCAGAGCGACGGCTGTATATTCGTGCGTCAGATACTCCCACTGAAGGACGCCATAGTCTGTGACTACGCGAACCAACTTAGGATAGTCCGCTTTCCATTAGTGTCGAAAATGGATATGAAGAATGAATAGCATCGGTATCATCCCTGCCAGCTGTTATTAGCTAAAAAACCAATATAACAAGAACTTTGTGTTATCTAACCAAAAAAAACAGTATAACATGAACTTTGTTCCTTCGCTAACCAAAAAACCAGTATAACATGAACCTTCGCCCTACAGACATAATAATAATTCGTCGAAAATATCAGTTGTTCAGTGCAACGAACAGTTGTATATAAAATTAAGGATATATTTTTATACTGTGTGTGCATTATATGAATACAACGTTAGACTTGTTGAGTGTCTTATATATTAAATAAAATAATATTTATTGATATTTTGTAAATAATATTTCTTATGTAATCGTAACAACGACGGTATTTCTTTTTATGATTGTCCTAGTATGTTGAATGAACGCGTTCCGTTCATATATTATTAAATAAGAAATATCTGTACTTAGATTCGTTTGGAACGGTTTTTTCATAGATGTGAGGCACAAAATGTTTTTTTATGGGCTGTATGTATAAATAGCGTTTTTTTTTATTGTAACATAACATAGTGTGTGACACTTTTTCTTTTGTTTTGTTATATTTATGTTAAAATGGCTTCCATTTTACGGCCTCCGTATAAATAAGGATGTGTATACATTTTTAATCGTCGTATATTACAAGTAGTTGTAAGATTTAAACTATTTGCATAATATAATAATATCTAAGGATTTCTTTATCTTTTTAGTTCTACGGTACGTGTGACATTAAGTCATTTCGTGCAATTAGTAATAGATTTTTTTTATTATATTCAAGACGCTATTATCGATTTGTATCTATATAAATTTATTCTTTGTTTTTGCGGGTATGTGCTAATTGTATGCGGCTACTGTTCCTATAACTTTTAAATCTTAATTTTTCTTCTGGGTCTTTGAAAGTATTGACTTTTTCATTCTTCTTAATCTTTGATACTCGTCGTACTTTATGGTCGACTGTATTTATACATATATTATTCAATATTTATTTTAGTATTGCAATTTAAAATAACAGAAAAAATCACCGTAAAGGATAGTTTATAAAGAAAACTAATGACAGCATCTCAAAAATGTTTAATTATTAAAGGTTTAATGGAAGGCAAATCCTTTTGGACAATATTGCAATTTTTTAACGACATAGGGTCATTAAAACCAAGCTTATAATAAGTTTCCCATTGTAACTAATCACTGATCGTATACAATTTTTCTTTCATACACCTATTTTAATACGACAATGTGTAAAGTTACAAATGTAAAACGGTTAAAGCTCCGTATTCCGTGTGACATTGGAAACTCATAGTAGATACTGTGTTATTTTAAAATTACAAAACAATCGCATATGTTTCAGTCTTATATACATCGAATTATTTATATATATAGTAAGTCACACAGGGCTGTGGTACAAAGTGGCTTTTTAAGAAACTTCAAAGATTTTTTTTTTATATGTAGTATTTAATGGTAGCTATAGTTGGTAAGATTTGAGAAGAAAAAGCTGTTTGTTTAGTAATAATATGTTAGTACTCTTCATTGCTTCCCACACTTGTATTATATGCGAATAACCCCTAACAAGGGTTGATTTTTGTCAAAAAATATATCAATGAGCCTTTACAAGGGTATTTTATGGAAAGTACAAAAGTTGGGAAGATTTATTTTGAATTATTATTACACACACACACACAGAAACACACACACACACATATACAACTTTTAATAGCAATAATTATACCAAGGGATTTATTAACATATGAGTGAGCTATGACTTGGCTGTCAATGGTAGTAATTTAAGCAGTAGGTTCTTAAGCTATACATTTTTCTAAGGAACGTCATGTATATAATGTGAATTTGTTAGGAGAAAAATAATTTTAACACTAACATGGCTATAATTAATTATGATTTATATAAAAACTATTTTTACATTTTCATTCATATATATATATTTGGCAAACTGTATATATATATCTTTGTATTTAATACTAATATGACAACTAAGATTGATTGGAAGGTTTAATATTTTGAGTGCAATACATATGCATTAGTAAAAACTGGACTCCATTAATGGTCTATTAATTTTGTTCTTTGTGAAGTTCTTATAATTTTAAATAAACAGCTATCATAATAATAGTTTTAAAACATAACCAGTATTTAAATATAAACTTTGCATTGATTTGTATGATTACAACTTTGTGCGGCATCAACCAGCAAGTTGTATTAAGTTCCCAAGAAAGTTTGTGTAGAAGCCTTTGTAGTATTTGTGTAATTAACACGAGCACCACTATTCTGTTCTTCACAAGCTTTATAATTAACAGCTCTAAGGAATTCAATTAAAAGACGCTATGTTTATGATTTATGTATATCTATGACGCCTATGTATAAGGGCCAATGTGCAAAATGACAATTTTTCTGTAGAGCCGATTTCAGTTTGATCTCAATGTATCTTTTACATGAGACAAATGATGCCTTTTGATACTTTACATAGCAATTTTGACATATCTTTCCATTTGCAAGTCTTTTCCCCAACAAACACGCTTTTTTTTAAAGGATGTTGTAGAATACAATATTAAGAAGTGTTTAAAGCAAAAAAAAACAAAATGACTAAATTGCTACATTGGCCTTTATACATAGGACCCATCGATATATATATATATATATATAATTTTTTTTTTATCTATAAAGTTATCTACTCTGTTATAAAATTTGGACGCTTTATTATAATGTAATAAGAAATTCGATTAAATTAATTTTATGATACAATAAGGATTTATTTATATGTGTAGTTGTTTAAGCGTGACTCAGCTAAATTTGGTACCACAACGATTAGGACCAATCGAATTACAGATATCTAATAAATAATAATAATAATAAATGTATATATTTTGTGACATTTTATCATTTTATATATAGTGTATATAATTTAAAAAAAAGTCTTATGAAAATTCTTAGCACTCCATATATATGGGTTACAATAATTGCTTGTAAGGTTTGTTTTTTTTTGAATTTGGAATTATTTTAATTCTGAATTTAAAAAATAAAAAACACTAAATATTGTGGACACGTTTTATTATTTCTACATACAACAGATGACATGTATACATCAAGAAGTACTGAATCTATTGTTACATTACGATTATGGTTTGTCTATTATAAATCGATGACCAACTACTAGAGAACAATTAATATTTAATGTAAATAAACATTATTTTTATATAACAATTGTTAAGAATTTTTCATTTCGAACATTTCCAGAACATCAGAATCAAAAATTCCTACCTACCTAATATCCAGTACAAAAACTGTACTGAAGTTGAATAACGCTGAAAATATCACTTAAGTAATTAATGATAAAGAGTATAACAGCTTTCTAGTCTACACCCTGCTTAATAAACAGACATAGTTTGAAATAAGTGAAACTTATAGCCACCACAAATCTGGTACAAGCGTTAGTAACATTTAACTAATTGTAAATATATATATGTATATATTTAATAATATATGTAGCTACCACAGGGTGTTTTATATATGCTAAGAAGTTACCTAATAGACTACAGCCCTCATTATTGAGTTACATACTATAAAGTCAAGAGATTCAATAAATTGACAAAAAATAGACACGTAAAGCTTTGCTTCGCTTAATACATAGATACAAATTCGAAATTCCTCTATGCTTACATATTTTCATACGGTTATATAATGAATATAATTCGAAAGTTTACAAATCACCAAAATATCTTAAACAATAAGAATTTCCATAATATTACAGAATACCAATACCAATATCACATTTTAATATCATAAACAAAGTGTCGATAATATTTTATTCTACCTCGTCAGACTGAGAGTATTAACACGTATTTTTTTTAACTACATCGAATATGTAAATGATATATAGTGTAAGAGTTACGTTTTATATATTTTTTTTTTAAATTGGTTCAACGAAGAAAGCTTCGTCGTAACCCTGTTGGTCGGCCGTAGTCAACGCTGTGCCGACAGCACCTTCAACAGTCTCCTCAGAATCTTCACGTATAGCAGCAGCTGCATTTGAAGTCCCAGATGTAGTTGCAACGGGAGCAAATTCCTCCAAATCTCTTTTAGCAGCTTCTTTGGCAGCCGCCATTTCTGCCATTTCCCTTTCTTCTTCTTCTAAAATCAATAATTCCGCAGGGGATATTGCGGCCGCCCCCAGAGGGTCTTGTATCGGTTCGACATATACTAGATGTGGACATTCAAACTGGTAGCCGAGCTTCTTGACGGTTATGATAAATTCTTGACCAGGGGTCAAAACTGTTTCCACTCCACTGTTCCATGCTTGGGTCTCATCTGCCGTGCAAAAAATAGCAAGTACTGAACTCCTTAGACACATAGCTGGCATGTATTTCAATATGTTAGTTGGCACCTCCACATCTATGCCCTGGTCAACAAGATGAACTATAGCTTTATACTCGTCGACTAATAATCTCTTTAGTAGACCCCTTTCATACATGTTGCGACTTTCATCTCTCATGCATAAGATCATGCCCTCAATCATATCATTTTCACAGATTCGAAACTCCTGTCTAGCATAGAAGGTAATGTTGTTTTTCTCTTTCAAATGCTTTCTATAGTCACCAATTTCAGCGACGTAGAATTCTTTCAGAGACGTACCAGCCAGTACCTTAACGTGTAAAGTATCGTTAACTGCCAGTTCTCTAAAAGTAAAATGTTGCTGTTTTCGAACAGTTGTTGGATGCCACATGACGTCCTCATAGAGGGGTCCCAACTTTGAATATGCCCCTTTAGCTAGCATTGTCGCAATATCTTCCGGGTTGGAGTTGACTAGTTTCACGACTAGTTTTTCGTCTTTTTTGTTTAAAACGAGCATTTTAGATTGCTCATTTCCCGCGTAAAATTTAAAGCCTTCGATTGAATGCGCAGGCCAGTTAGGCAATCCTGGTGGGAAACAGTTACCGAGCTCACAAAAAGCGGCTAAGGGGGGGACGTTTTGAAATTCTTCCTTACATTGCCACAAAAACTCTAGAGGAACTGCCTTTTCGACAAAGCCGTAATCAATAGCAAATAGATCGTAATCAAAGAAACCCTCGACTTCAAGAACTTTTAATATTTTTCCTCTGATATATTTAGAGGCACCACAGGACTGCCCCCAGTTATACAAGACCATGTCTCCTATGTTAACAAAAGGAACTTTTGCAATCGGCACAGTGGACTCGAATTGACTGACAACCTGTCTATACTTAGTAGGTCGTATGTAAAAATTGTGTGGATCGATGATATAGGTAACGTCCACGAGATGCAATGAATTTACTTCATATGCATCTAAGACGATGCCTCTTATGATTTCAGCCTCCTCCATTATGATCTGGGATAAAGAAAATGCAAAAATATTATCAGATCTCTAATAAACGGACTATGAGTCCATTAAACTTGAATTCAAGCCTGTGAGCGCGTATTTTATTGCAGCTCTTATTACTTATATTATAAAAAAAAATAAGATATAATATATTTTCGTAGAAATTTATTAAAGAAATTTTGTTATAACGAAGATATATCAAATATTATTCAAGACAACATAGTATACATATTAGGAAAGGATTTATAGAAAATACATTGTTACAAGCTACAGTCAAGAATTAACAAAATTTTTTTTTTACAATAAAGAAATTAAAATTATCATGCTTAAAATTAAAATGGCAATAAAATAACGTTAAAAAGTGATTACAACATGCGTAAAATTAAATATTTCTAGTTTGTTACACAAAAACTACAATCAAATATTCTAAAACTAATAATAAAAACTGAAAGGACAACATCAAGTCGATTAAATTTTTATTTGAAAAACAATGAACTTACATGTAGTTCAATTTAATAAAAAGTTATATAAAATATTCACTGAAATTGACTTCTGATTTTATTTCGAACTGACAAAAAAAAGTTTAAAAGGATGATAATAGCTCAACGGAAATTTGTTGTTTTAACAAACTAATAGACCGTCACGGTCCGTAGCTGAAATCTGAATGACCCTGTAGTCAGTAGATACGTCGACCACCCCTCCGATCCCTCTGACTCCCTCCAATTACATTCCAATTTACCTCAGGATCAATACCCCTGAAAAGTGTTGCTAGTTAACAGTGACGATTTTATGAATGACAGAAAAAAAACTGCATCTTGTGATGACATTTGTATTTAATAGATCAAAATATAATAATATAATAATCATTTTACCACAAGATTAATATTTTTTTATGTTATATATTTTTCTATTAATTTTAAATTTTACTTTAGAAAATTCAAATTATTAATTGTTTTCTTTAAAAAAAATATTTTAAATCACTTTAAATTAATATAAAAATACAGATGGACCTAAGAATTCATAAATTTAAGTGACATGATATAATTTTTATATGTCTTTACTCACATCAAACCAAATAATACAAATCTGATCGCAATAAACTGTTACTCTCTTTTAAAGTCAAAGTCAAACTAATTTGTTCTCATTCTTCTCAGTACGAGCAATTTAGTTAACAAGGACCATTATAATAAAATTACTAAAATGAAATAAGTTATTTCCATATTGAACTCATATTCCAATTCAAAAGATTCGGTCGTTCATTTCACTATATCACTAGATTAAAGATATTATCATTCTTTATTACTATAAATTTATTATTTTTATTACTAACAAAGCTCAATAAATTAGTTTAGCAACATTCAAAATGAAATTTTATTAAATAGGATTAGTGGTAGACGAAATGAAACAAATTCCATATCTCAAAGGCGAATTAAAATAAATAAACGAAAAATTATATTATTAAACACTAAAATAAGACAATTTTGTTATTTAAAAAAGGCAGTAAGATTGTAAGTTATATTATCTCCTATCGTAAACTTATTTGGATATAAAATAGCAAAAACTGTTGCATCTCTGTGTACCAATATTTTCCAATAAAACTCTTCAAACTAAAAATAAACCATTTACAGAAAATGAAACAAAAAAAATTGCAGTTGATTTAAAGAATAAAAACATTGAAATTTCTGTTGTTTTATTTCGCAATAAAAAGTCGCAACTATCCTTTATACAGTCTTGAGTACTTCACAGATATTTGTTGTCTGTACAATATACATTAGGGGAAAATATATAATAAATTGTGGTTACCATATTATAAGCTTACTTGGATGTGGTATCATAGTTTATTAATAGAATGACATTTTACATTTAAACAGATTTACACAGTTTAGGCTCATATATCATATTCTGTTCAATTTTTATTAATATTATTATATTAATATACCTATTACTTATATTGCCATTTATAAAAACTTGAAAGTGAAAAATAAATCCGAATAATAAATATTTAAGAAAATTTATTACATTAATCAGCATATTTAATGTTAAATTTATGTTTTTATTTACAAACAAATTAAAATAAATTTTTAACAATATATATATATTTTATTTATCATTCCTGTTTTTTGCATTAAATATTGGTTATTCAAATCGATTTTAAGTTTAGCTTGCTATCAATCGATTTTAAGACTCATTATTTCAATTATTGGAAAGTTTCTAACCTCTACATAAACTTTCAAGGTTCTTCGTGACTTGCATAGACTACACAGAGGATACACACTGCACAGTGGTAGTACACTTCAAAGTACAAATTGTGCCTGGTGCCAATAATTTTTTGTTCTTTTAGAAGTGAGTTATTATTTTTTTAGAACGTTTTATACTCATTGGTAATTAAGCATTTTGTTTTTATGTTGTTATAATAATGACTTCAATTTTATTTTTACAGATATAACTTTATATTGCTGTAAGTTAGAAACTACTTTTGTAACTTTTCAAAGCCGAAGAAACTACTGTAAAAATGGCCCAGTAAGTTTGTTTTTAAATACTAACATGTATAAAATATGTGATTGTTTAATATTCTTTTTATTTAACTATTAGATTATTTTTCATTTAGTGATCTCTTGTAATTGTTTTTCTTGGCATGGGAATAAATATGTTTTTAGAATAAAAGTGGTCATATTTTTTCTTATCAGCAATTAAAATTAGGAATAATTTGAATCAAGTAATAGTACATATTAAAAAAAGTTTCATATAAGATGGTAATAAATTTATGTTCTATGAAAGTTAAATTTCCATTAATAAAAAATATTACACCACAATAGTTTTTTTTGTAATTATAATTTCATAATCCTTTCAACCAATTAATCTCGTGTAAAATATAATAAAACATTACCTATGTATGAAAAACATGCAAAGGTTATTTGAAGGTTAATGCTTACATAGACCTCTAGGATGCATAAGAAATTAAAAAAAAATTAAAGAAAATTTATATGTGTATTTCAGACCAAAGGCAGACATTGCTCTTATTGGGCTTGCAGTGATGGGACAGAATTTAATTTTGAATATGGATTCCAAAGGATTCGTTGTTTGTGCTTTCAACAGAACTGTTGAAAAAGTATGTTCTGAACAAATAGGCGATTTTGAATTTCAAAATAACACGTGTAGTATATGTCATAATTAAATTCCAGGTCGACCAATTTCTACAAAATGAAGCGAAGGGTACAAAAATTATTGGAGCCAAAAGTCTGGAAGATATGGTCTCCAAGTTAAAGAAGCCTAGAAAGGTCATGTTGTTAGTGAAAGGTATAACATATTCACCATTCAAACATTTAATTATCAAATAAAATAATATTAATAGATTTCACAACAATGAAGTGACATTGGAACTTTTTTTTTGTAAATAAATAGTAATATATTTTAAGTGTTTAACCAAATTTATTTATGTATGTACATTGTAGCTGGTTCAGCTGTTGATGAATTTGTGAAGAAATTGGTACCGCTACTGGAAAAGGGAGATATAATTATTGACGGTGGTAACTCTCAGTATTTGGATACACAGAGGTGGTGTGAGGAGCTCGCACCCAGCGGCATACATTACATCGGAATGGGTGTAAGTTCACATATTGATGTTTCATGCATTTCTTATACTTTAGTGATTTTAAAAAACTTGCAAATGGTTTCTTATCACCAAGTCATTTAATATATGCTAATTATTTGTATTGTGTTCAACATTTGTATGAATAATGTTTCAAGGTGAGCGGTGGTGAAGATGGAGCTAGGTATGGACCTTCTCTCATGCCCGGTGGCCATTCGGCAGCCTGGCAACATGTTAAACCAATATTTCAGGTAATAACTTTTATTCTAGACAACTTTTTAACTTCTATTCTAGACAATATTTTTTTATATATGTTTACTTCATTCAAATTTCTATTATTTGATTAATGAAAACTTATGACATAAATGTATAGTTCAGGACCAGTAAATTAATTTTATTAAGATATGAATGAATGGCATAAATTGGAAATTTGCAACAATTTTCTATTATTAGTGGTTTTATTATAATAGTAATATTTTACTTAGTAAATAATCAATTTAATAACTTTTCCTTAACATTGACAACTTTGTATGAGGAAGATTGCTATTTACGTAAATATATTAATTTATTGCAAAATACCAATATGTGAAGTGAGAGGAAATCATTGTTCTATGTGGTTAATAACTTGATTGTAGGCTATCAGTGCTAAAGTTAACGATGAACCTTGTTGTGACTGGGTCGGTGAGAATGGTGCTGGACACTTCGTTAAAATGGTCCACAATGGTATCGAGTATGGGGACATGCAGCTTATATGCGAAGCCTACCACCTAATGAAGGATGTGCTTGGTATGTAACATCAAATGTTGCATTTAGTTGTCTTTCAACTGTTGGTACAGGGTGTTTAAAAAATTTTATACAACAATTTTTCTGTCACAACAGGCATGGAACAGGATGAAATGGCACAAGCTTTCGATGAATGGAACAAGGGTGAACTTGATTCATTCCTCATTGAAATTACCAGAGACATATTAAAGTTCAAGGACGCAGATGGTGAGAAAATATATTGTCTTATTTTATTACAGTATTATGTTTATTCAATTGTTATGATATTGTGTTGTTATGAATATATATATATATATATATATTTCGACTGAATAGTGCTTGACTGACATTCCACCTGCTGGAATGTGGAAATGAAGTGGTAGGTGGTGAACGCACTATCTCAGTATTAGTGTTACTATTAGCCTATCTTTTATCTTATCATGGACATATTTCCGTTACAGGAAAATACCTGCTTCCCAAGATCCGCGATGCTGCCGGGCAGAAGGGTACCGGCAAATGGACCGGCATCAGCGCTTTGGAATATGGCGTGCCCGTCACTCTAATAGGGGAGGCTGTGTTCGCGAGATGCCTGTCAGCTTTGAAAGGTATTTCCTTGAGCCAGTTATTTCCTACCTTGATAATCCTGAAAAAGTTTATGACCAAAAAGTTTTCAATTAAAATAATTTGGATGATATTCCACAAAACTGAATCTATAAGATAATCCATAATGATTAGTATATGGTCAGCTGAATAAATGAGGTCAAATGTTGTTCTATATTTTATTAATAATGTATTAATTATATCATTGTCAAATCAGATGAACGTGTGACAGCCAGTAAATCACTGCCGGGTTCATCGATCAAGTTCAGTGGGGACAAGAAACAGTTTTTGGAGCATTTGCGCAAAGCACTCTATGCTAGTAAAATTATATCATATGCCCAAGGCTTTATGTTGCTGCGCGAAGCCGCTAAGGTATTTCATCAGATCATTTGTAATTTCCTAATTTTTGGTCATACGTATTAATTTATTGTCCATATCGTGTAGGTACACAAATGGAACCTGAATTACGGTAGTATAGCGCTGATGTGGCGCGGAGGCTGCATCATCAGGAGCGTGTTCCTCGGCAACATAAAGGTTGGTACACAACTACAAAAACCCAAGTAACAACCGCTCGACGTCATATATTTAAATAAACCTATTGTATGCAAAACGTGAAACACGAACATCAATATTAATCAGCGTATTTGTATTTAATTTGTATATAATGATTGTTTTTCATGTTCTAGGACGCGTTCAAGAAGAATCCTCAGTTATCAAATCTGTTATTGGATCCATACTTCCGCGATCGTATCAGCGTGTCGCAGCAATCGTTGCGACAAGTCGTGTCGGAGGCGGCTTTACTTGGAGTGCCCGCGCCCGCCTTCGGGGCCGCCCTGGCTTTCTATGACGGCTACAGATCTGATATGCTTCCAGCTAATTTGCTACAGGTGATTTAATATGAGGTTTATGTAATACAGGAGTACGGAATAAATACTAATTACGAATTTCCTAAGTTCCAATGAAACCTAACCTCTACTACGTAGTGTTAGAGTTTAAGTTTCGATGTTAGTTTCTAGAGACATCCCCGTGACCTCATCTTCATATAATTCCTACAATATAAACAATTTTTACCTTTTTTTGTTCCAAAAATTGATTTCTATATCTTGGGAAATCTTTCATACCCTGTAATGTCTATTTAACAGTATGTCTTAATTAAAAACTCTCAATTCGTCAGGTGTTCTTTAGTCTATACTATTAATATAATACATACATGTACGTGTGTGTGTGTGTGTGTGTGTGTGTGTGTGTGTGTGTGTGTGTGTGTGTGTGTGTGTGTGTGTTTGTGTGAGTGTGTGTATTTGACTCTCTCACACATAAGCCAACGAAAGAACACACTCGCTAAAAAAAATATTATATAATATAGTAATATATCACTTACGCAACAAATCCATCAACTAGACGAGTATCAGATAAAATCTAATAAGTGCTTTATAATCTAATATCAAAATTTAATCTTATCTATGATAACGGTGACCGACGGTTTACAATGAAATCTAGTACAGATGAAGTGGAAGAGATAAATAATTTTATATAACAATACATTGAAATGAAATAAAATACACACATTGATATTAACACACACATACTCATAAATATGTTGTATGTAAAGCTTTGGACACATTTATATCTGTGCTATTATTTTAATATATTAATTTTTAGGCTCAAAGGGACTACTTCGGCGCTCACACATACGAACTCCTGTCGAAGCCTGGTCATTTCGTTCACACCAATTGGACTGGTCACGGCGGCAGTGTCTCCGCGTCCACTTACAATAACTAATGCTTTTTTTTTTACTTATATTCTTATGTTCCAATGTTATATGACATTCCTCGACATTATGCATTCCCTTCGCATTATGTTGATATATAATTAACTTGATATACATATATATTTTTTTATCGTTTTTGTGATGTTTACGAAATGTACACACCATGTATATGCCTTAAGTTTTCGTGAGCTGGATAACGCTTAGTTCGATTCTTAAGGCGCTGAGATGATTTTATTTTGTTACTATTATATGTATTTATACAGGGTGGTTTTGTATATGTAAATTTTATTATGATTAAATCATATATTATAACATCGGGAACAATTTACTATTTACTATTTATGTGATTTTGTTTTTAACTATTAAAGCGCCAATAAAATGGGTCCGTATGGAAAATGTCTTTCATTAGTTTTGTTAACTTGATCAACTTTTGTAGTCACTTAATTCAAACCTATTATTTTTTGTACAAAACAAAAAAGAACTTTTAATGGCTGAATACCTAATGGTCTTTGCGTCCTGTATTTTTTTCTAATGATCACTATACCGTTTCATGTTTTGACTTTGCTCTATATATATTTTTATATTTATACTATGGCTTCAATCGCACTGGACTTGTGAAATATTATGCCTATGTCATGCATTTTTTAATTAAACTCTCTGCCGTAGAGTTATTGACAATGTAAATATGATGTAAGCGTGTGTTCTATAAAAACTATAACGAAAACAGATTATATTACACATATTATAGTGAATGTCAATGTCATAATGACATATGATTCATAATAACAAAATGAGTAATAAAGGCAAAATTTAAGTTAATCCCGGATCGTGTCTCTTCTATTAGACACGAGACTGGCGAAATATACTGTGCACGTCTTTGCACGGATGAAGGCCATATTTTAAACAACCAACCAAACAAAGGCAAAATTTGGGGTTTAAATGAACAAAAATGATATATGGATTATTTTTAAGTTCGTTAGTTATACTGCTATGGGCTCCGTGCCTTAAGAAAGGCTTGTGGGCAGAGCAGGGTCCTGTATATGCGAGGGACCGTAAAAATAGAATATATCAGATAAGTCCGACCGGTGACTGTTGTCGAAAACCAAATGACATTAAGTAAGTGTTATGATATTTAACTAATACAATAAAAATATTGATATTTTTTTACAAGCATTGCTTAATGTTGCATTTATATTTAATTTTAGGCCAATGCATCAAAATCCAAATAAGAAGTAATTCATAAAACCAGCTGAATTATTTTTATCTGAGAAAATTTTGAGACTAATGAATGGGTTAGTTCGTCGGAAATAAAAGATGATTTTACTTTAAAAGCGTTTATATTTTTCGATATGTATTAAACAGTTTTAAATGTAAGGTAAAAAATATTATAATTTGTTTTCGGTACGTTCTAAATGTTGTAATAATAAATTAGTTTATATGCTACGTAGTTTTTTTATTACACATGTTCATGGGAAGCTTATTAATTAATACAGGGTCATATTTATTATAAATACGAATATGTACATCAGACATTTTAAGAATGTCTTTATTATAATACAGTTTGATGCTTATACAAATTCATGATAACTAAGTTAGACAGAACAATAGGAATCGTATTTAATATAATGCCTATACTATTTTACAGCCAAGATGCTTATGCATATCTATAAATAATATATGATAGTAATCATTTAATGAGATACATTTTTATTTACATAATGTCTAGTTCATAGAATGTGAAAATCTGTTTTCAGATACGTCTGATTTACTTATTACTTTTGTGTCGTGTCTTGTCACTAGTCGATGTAGTATTAAGTATCCTTGATCACTGGTACATCAAGTTAAGTGGATTTTTCTTCGATAATTAGGATCTTCTAAACCATCTGCGTTTCCCGTTTTCGGACGTTTTGCTCTTTGCACTCGAGGATGGACTTGGTTCTTTGCTGCTGTATTCAGATTCAGAATCAGATTTCTGACCCGAGATACAACTTTCTAGGAAGGATCTCGAAGTGCCCTTCTCCTTCTTTTTGCTACGTCGGAAGAAACTTCTTCGTTTTTCCTTTGGACTAGGCTTACTAGTACTGGTGCTAGGTTCGTCTAGCCCCCTTTTTAGAGGTGTAGGTTGGATAATATTGGAACTAGATTCTCCTTGATAAAATATTGGAATATCGCATATAACTACTGGTGTAAGACCTCTGATTCTTCGACTTGGCCCAGGTGTTTGTTCTCGAGTAGGTCGAAGTGCAGGTTTTCTTATTTCTAATCTTTCTGTACTATCGCTCCAGCTTTCATCTGTAATGCGGGCGCTGGGACTTTTATCTTTTTGACGATAATCCGGACTCTTTTGCGAGTCATCTTCTTTGAGACTAGTTCGAGAGCTGTCACCAATGCTGAGTCCAGGAATTTCATCAGTACTTGCAATTGGGCTAAGGCTTACAGCTTTGCTACTGAAGCTCTTTTTTCGTTGCGCAGGGTCTGGGCTAACGCTTCCTCGACTAGGGCTTGAACTTATGTCTTTATGCCGATCAGAACCGCTACTATCTCTATATCGTTCCGGACTCTTTTCTCTGTAACTAGAGGAGGGACTTAATTCAACACTTCTGGGATCTGGACTTTCTTCACGGCTTCGCTCAGAGCTCTTATCTCTTCCACTGGAGCTTCGTCGATAATCTCTATAGGCAGGGCTCTCTCCTCTGTAGCTAGTACCAGGACTCTCATCTTTATGGCTGAGGCTAGAACTTCTGTCGATACCACTGAGGTCAGTGCTTTCATCCCTGTAACTAGTTCCAGGGCTTTCATCTCTGTAGCTTGGGCTGGGGCTTTCCTCTCGGCGGAAGGGATCGGGGCTCTCATCTCGGCGACTAGTGCAAGGCTCGGAGTATCTGTCTTGGCTTATGTCCCGACGCTTCCGCCTAAAAGTTTTATAACGTTTTCGAAAAGAGAGGATTTAGTTACTATACTTTCACCCCAAAATAAAAGTCTGATATCCTGGCCAATAACTACCATCAGACAAAAAAATGAATAAATGAATGATTTCATGAGTTGAATAATACGTGTAATTTCATGCATCAAGATTGATTTTTTTTAATATACAAACCTCATGAAGCGCCAGCCTCTTCTTTGTCATCCATCCCGTTTCGTTGGCCATCCACCAGATCCGAAGAAGGAACTAAAGAAAGGAAATTAAAGGTTAGACATGTAATAAATACGTAATAAAGGTAGGTGCTTGTTTTATATATTACCTGCTGCTTGTCAGCTTTGATTTCTTCTCGGTTTTTTCTAAACTCGATAAAGGTCTTGGGCTTTCTGTTCTCTCAACCTAATTTTAGAAAACAATAATTATTTTATGTTTATTTTAGAACCAAATTTGTGTATGATATAAAATATGATGATGTTATTAACAGGGCAAAAATTTTGATTTAGTTGAAAACAAACGATTATACCTGTTGACTTGTTGATGCGACAGGTTCGAATTGGGTTGTCGATTGACTCGCTACGTGACCCATTTTATAGAGGGGCGGATGTTTGAACGAATACGAGAACGCAAGACCACGCTTAAGAGAAGCTCTGTAATATATTAAAATATAGTGTTTTTGGTGTTTCCATAGAAATAATTGCAAACGTGTATTTGAAAACTGTTACCTCGTGGGACTTGGTGGAGGATAGCTAGCTCCTCTTTGGTCAGGTGTCAAATATTGTCCTTGTGTTTTTTGACGTTGGCTTAATAGCTGTTGGTGAGATTTGTACAGCTTGACCGATGCTGACATGTGTATAGGGTGTGTTGGACTGTTGAAAGATTGAATCACAAGTAAATGTACCATATTTAATTCCGAATAGAAATCGTTATAGTTTTTATACCTCGATGTAGTCCTAGGAGTGGATGGTTCTATCGTTAAATCGGGAAGGCTGTGTATAAGAGTGGCGACATTCGTTTGTGGTTCTTGCACTCGCAGCGTATGCGTGCTGGAAGTTTGCATCGAACTTCTTGATGGCGTAGGCGAGGGTTGCAGCTGTTAATATTGTGGTTTTAGTACATTGTCTCTATATTGCATGACTGTGGCAAATGATTTGGTCTCAAAATATTTTTTCTATTATAAATCTTTAAGATAATTCAATGTTATAATTAGAATTAATAACTGTAAGATAAAATAAAATTAAATATAAATTAATTCAATATGGGTTTAATAAGCTACCGAAATACGCTGTGGTGTCATCGTCTCGGATTCGCTTTCGCTTATCACTCTTACAGTCACTGCTGATCCTGAAAATATTTATACCTCATAATCTTATTTAAGTGTATAATTTAATTTATAATTATAAGCAATCCTTCATTATGATGAAACCATGAATAAAAGTTAAATATAAACTGTTTCAGAAATATCAACATAATTGCGACACAAGAAACACGCGAGTGTCATAACTTAAAAAAAAAATCATATTTTTCCAAGTTATTTAGAAAAAAGTTAATAAACTTTATTGAAAATTGTTTGCTTCGATCGTAATTTCATTGAAGTTCAATCATCTAATTTGATTCATAAAAACGTATGTCAGTGTGTTTGTATAATATAAGACATACCGCCGGAAGAGAGTGGCGGCGGCTGAAGGTACTCCATAGAATTATTTGAACGTTGACCTTGCAAGCCACTCGTGCCCGGCTCTTGCAGTGACATAGTGCTATTGAAATAAATATTACTATTATAATATGATGTTATGATGTGTCCCAACAAATGCGAGGAGATATAACTGTAACGGACCTTGTGTGTTGTGGTATCTGTAGTCTTTGGTGGTATGGTAAAGAACTAGTGATTGTTCGGTGAACCAGGTGCGGCGCGTAGTTTCGGCCGGGTGGTCGGGCGCTTACACCCATAACTATAGCTAAAGTTTTAATAGAAAATAATCAAAAAAATATCCTATACTGATTGTGTAATAAGACACATTACATAATACATACTATCATAATTGTAAAACGTGGATGTCATGGCATTTGAATCTTGATTCGCCCCCATGCCCCTATGTAACATACAGAGGACGCTTTCTCGCGCCTCTTGCTCTATGTGACTTTCTTCTGCGGCGTTCCGCGGCTAAAAAACACATTCGCTCAATCATTAAGCCATTTTTAAGTATAACAGTTCGCATAAAGCTTTAGAAAGATATCTCACTTTTTTATAATGCGCGTATTCCGCCTTGAGATCTAAATCCATTTCGCTGATATCTCGAGTGGGATTCCGGGACATCCAAAGAGCAATTTCGTAAGCATACTTGGCCTCCTTCACTTTATTCTCCATGGTCTACGTTATTTAAAAGAGAATTTATTTTATAATTCTATTGAGTTAAGTCCATTGGGGTGGAGTTTCGATGAGAGTTTAATAAAATGTTGATATTTGAAATTAAGTAAAATCAAATATTTAAGAATAATTTGAATTTTTTTCTGCTTTTTTATAAGAATATTGCTCGTACTTTTAAAGTCTGCTGCGGATTTGGATCCTTAGGCATCACGGAGAGCATGAAGCTGGAACACGAGGTTCCGTGGTCATCCAGAACCAGGAATACGAGACTCGTCGCGTCACTATTCTTGCTCACAGATTTGCTGATCTGGACTATCTTATCTATCATGTAACGAGGCCTACGACGTGAAAGTAAAAAGTTAAATCTAGGGTAACTCAGTATCGTAAAGCTACTCTCTAAATAGTCAAGTGAATTTCGCGCTGCGCTATAAAGATGGCAACGTATTGTAAACAAATAAAATTGTTTTCCCAATTTACCTATAAAGTTTAAACTGATAGCCTCTAGATAGCCTTCTACAAACTATCAGCATATCAGTCAGCAAGAAAACGCGGCAGTCAATCTGTAAGGAAAGATCAAACATTTCTAAAGAAATTTGCATGAAAAGAAATAAAATATTAAAATACAATTGATATCATGTTCAAACTGTAACAAAGGTTTCGATAGTTTATTTTTAAACCACTAGCTTGAGATTCAACATTCGCATTAAAATTAGCACATGGTATGAATAAGTCGCTAGTAAGCAAGAAACTAAATTGTTTCTTAAACGGGGGTATTATGAGGTTATATTGAAATTGTGTATGATCGGATGCATCCATGGACCGCTAGCAATAGAGTCAGAATGTTCTTGCCTCCTTGGCAGAGTCACGGAAGCGAAGGTCGGCTTGGTGGGTCAGCGTGCGTCGGTGGGCTGGGAGGCAGTAGAGCATGGGGGCCGATAGATTCAATTTACCATAAGCATTGTAAAGCTTCTCAACTTCTTCATTTTTTATCTCCTAAAAGATAAGATTATTTCATTCGTATACATTTTTCGCTTCACATGAACTCGACGTAAGCGACTTTTAGATTACCAAAACAAGAAGATAAATTAATATTAACGTACAAAACCAACACTTACGCAATCAAGATTTTCAAGGGTTTTTTGCAGGGATATAACCTTTTCGATTTCTTCGTTTTGACGAACGGAACGGTTGATTTCAGTAACGACATTAGAAGTGGCTTGTTCCTTAAAAATGTGGTATAATATAAACATTTATTGCCGTATCTATTATCATTTACTTAACTTTATATTACTTCATAATATATTGGTTAATAATTTTCTAATGTTTTGATATTATAAGAAATATGAATTAAAATCAAGACATCTTCCTAAAACCACCAAAATAATATGAACGCGTCAAAGAACCAACAAGATGAAGAACTGCAAAACGAATTTTATAACACATACTAATGTATAAGGCTGTGTGATTCAGATATCTACTTTTTATTTCATAAAAAAAGATACATCCAAACGTCAATAGGACAAGTTATTTTCATTCTTAACAAATAAAGTCGAAAAATATATAATTTAGAACACAAAAACATATTTTTTGTGAGATAAATCTTTGATATATAAAATTAAAATTAATTTTGAACGAATTTAAACATTATACGAATTCCGAGCAATTGTGGTTTAGTTAATATATAGCACTGGCTATTGAATTGTCAATTTTTATAACCCACAATTAGGGCTCACGATGACCATTTAATCATGGTCCGTGTTGATTTGTTTCTATTACCATAGCCTTGAGTGAGTTTTCCTCGGTTTCATCATGGGTATAATGAATTATCCGGTTCAAGAGCAAACCGTATTTGGTTAGACGTTGCATTGGCTTGACAAGGAAATCATTAAGTTGCAGTCTGGAAATAAGAAAACAAATAAAGACTCAAATAAACTTCCACTTAACTAGAACGATACGGTCGAGACAGTAACAGTATATGAAATAAAAAAAACTATGCATATGAATGAAACTTTGAAATAGCAATGAAGAAGGCAATCCCGCTGTTTTATGAGATTGAAAAATTGTTTTGTATTGAATTTAAATAACAGAAAGTATCGCTGAAACAATCCATATACTCGTTATCATAGTAAACGTTTCACTCATTATAAAACTGCTTTTTTAGTATTGATAAGTTTCTCATTAAGAGATACATTGCAGCGAAATAATTGTTGGGAGTTGTTTTCGTTCTTAATCGTTTATTATGGACGTATACGTATTTTTGGAAGGAAAAAATTATGCACATTTTCAAAATATGTAATTAAATACCTATTGCATTCTCTACGGCTGTGACACCACGCGAGATAGATGGAATATTCGCTATCCTTCTGACTTTGACGGTTATATTCAAGGAGCTTGTTTTGATCTATCAAATACTTCTCGTATGGGATCATAATATCCTTGAAGAGCGCGAAGCCATCCGTCATCAGGTCGATGTTGAAGCTAAGTAAAAGAAAATATTGTCTCAGTTTAATAATCTTAGACCAGGAGACGTTTCTTAAGAAGAACAATTGATACTTACGGGCTTGAATTCATGAGAGCATCTTTTATCATAGGAACGAAGGTATAGTTCCATAAGTAAAGACTAGCGTTAAGCACGTCGGGAATGTTAGAGAACAACAGTGAAGTATCTATACGCAGGAGTTTTCCCTTGGCTTGCAAGGCATGCGCCGCTCCCATAAACACCTGGTGATGATGCATAATTATAAAATACCTAATTAATATATTCCGTAACAATGTTACCCAAATAATCGACTTTGAACTGAAGTAATGACGACTTGAAATGGAGAAATTAAGCGGTCGGACATCCAATTACTGCAATAAAACCGCTCACTCTATCGGCTGTTCGAAAAATTTCTAGAAAATTCCAATAGGGATTTAAAGTACCGTTTCAACTAATTCGTTACGAGGAATTAATCCCGTCTGCACCTCATCGAGTCAGAACAATGGAATTATTGCGATTGTTAAATCTCTTACTCATGTCTGTTTTACAGAAATGTTTTTCTATTTTCCAGGCTTACAGTAATTCCCTTTATTCGCGAACGAACGACCATAATTGAATAGAACTCGCAAAGTCACCCCTTTCACTGATATTCATTTTAACGATCTGTTGACTCGAATCAGACGTTTAGTGAAAATCTTAGAACTCATGATTTATTACGAGCTTTTTGTTTAGAAAGTATATACGTATATGATCTAAATTAAATTAGGTATATAATCTCTACTAAGATACGTTTAAAATTCAAATATTCTTTTCAATACAAATTAAAAATGAAGAGTTACATAAGTGTTGTGTTATTTGAACGGTTCATTAAAAAATATATGTAAACAAAATTATTGTTGCAACTTCAATCTCTAACCCAGACATGACAAGTTGAAATAAATTGACAGGTTTTTTTAAATATCTTTAGTTTCTGTTCTGTGGTGAATTCTGCGGTATTAACGGTCTGTGTAATATTGGAAAAATGATATGATTGACGGGTCCAATTTAAAATTTCAAACCAGTCGGGATGTAAGCCGAAAGCTTTAGTGATTCGAATCGTTTTTTTTTATGCAATACAAATTGAAAAGCGGTTTACATTCTTTAAAAGACTGTTCATTAAATAATATCATTAATTACTTTAATGACATTATACATAAAAAAACTATGTCCTGATTATTATTTTTTACATTAAATGGATAATAGTAATTGTTAATAAACTCGAAAACCATCAATATCACTAATTACTATTATAATTTCGGTGTATGCTATATTTCCAATATCGATGCTGTAATAGGCTATAAATGGGTGTTCAAGTTACCGGTGAAATGGCTGGCAAAGTTTAATTTTCACTTACTTCAGCCAGATTGGAGAGCTGTTGATTGTTAATTATTAGTACTCACTTTCGTTTAATATATTACATTTTAAATAAGTTTCTAATTTTTATATGAATTATTGAATTAATGTACAAATCAGTATATTGAAAATTAAATGTACCATAAATAATATTAAAATAAAGAGGCAAAGAATTCAAGATTGGAGAAATAAATTAATTCTCAGTTAAGTTGAAACCCTTATTGATGAGATTCTCCACTTTTGTTATTTTTTATTTAATCATTAAAATGTACACAGGTCACCTGAGATTATCTACGTTTCTTATTTAATTAACTTATTATCACGATCGTGAGGGTTTGAAATACGTTGATTAATTAGAAAAATCAAGAGGAATATCATAATATAATTACATGAAAATTCACACTGTTTTAAGCAATTTTCTGTTCTTTGTATTGCAAATAATGCCTTCTTGACCCAATGCATAATATATGAGTGTTTTTCCTTAATAACAGTATTTTTTAACTATATCACAGTGTGCTACTTGTGCAAACATCGTGTCACAATGTTAGCGGAGGAATCCTTTCAATACGGTTTTATAACAAAATAATCTTTTTTCTCCATTCACCTACGTAATGAGGGATCGCTTCAATATTTTTCGTTTGTCTAATATGATGATAGTATATATTCTTATTTTATTCTGGATAATGAAGGCTGAAAAATAAATTGCAGACGAATCTTAAAGTCGAATTCTTCTTTAAATAACTTATCTTGTGAGTAAGTAAAGATGATGTAAAGAGTTACTTGTCTATTATTAGACTTAACATTACGCAGGAATTCACTTAAAATTTGCGAAGATCCGCTTTCTTAGTGTACCAATTTAAATTGACGAATAAAAATATTATGAACTTATCCGCCATTATATCTTATATCTCTGACAGCAAATAATTACACTTAAACCAATACTAATACTAATTTGTATCGTGCTAAATCTATTATGAATTTTAAAGAGACTGCTTCATATTACTTTAACTCCGCCAACGACAAATCCCCATAAATATTAAAATCATCCTCTTAATAAACAAGCTCTTTGAGGCCATTGTTCTAGGACGTCTAAATTAATTTTAGACTGCACGAGCCGGGTATGACCTGCTCATTAAAATTATGAGCTTATTATTATATCAGAAAACTAAAGTACTTATTACGAATATATAAATATATTTACTATAAAGAAATGATCTAAAGGATTTAATTTAATTTGATATGAAATGTATTATTACTAAATGATGACGTTAGTTTGGGAAGATTGTTTTGAAACGAAGATGTAATTTCCGCCAATGATGTATATTTAACCCTAATATTAAAGTTTCTTAGTGATTTTGTTTTCATCGCTCACTCGTGAAGCGTTGTTGTAACGCCCTTGATATTATATGGATTAAGCTACGAGCAAACTTTGCGAGTGTTATTGCTACTTTTGGATGTATTGCGGATAGCTTGGGATCTAAGTTACACGCAAGGAGCGAACGAATCAAACTATATAATATCATCCCGGCTTCACTCGCTCAGGTTTAACGCATATTTTTATATATCGATTAGGTACCTTACTGTACTCAAAAACTAACGACAGTTGATATACGTTTTTTTTTCCAAATTAACTTTCATATAAAAATCATCTTTTATTTAAAACATGTTTTTTATGAGAATATTGACGAAGGAGTGAGTTGATATTTTAAGGGTCGCTTTTAGTCATGTAAAGAGTTCCAATATATCATGATCTCGTTATAATTCAGAAAGTACCAGCCACTAAAATTCAGCGATTGTTCCTTCCGGGACACTAGAATGTTTGAATCACGTGATAGTTTACGACATATATAGCCTTTATCGATTTAAATGCAGTAATGAGGTTTGTCATTGAGGCAGACCTTTTAACAGGATCGTTTACTTCAAGTTCAAGTAAGTGGTGTAATGGCACACATTTTTCAGTTTTAAATTCCGATTTGAATTTTAATCGTAATTTATTAAATTTCATAAACAATTTGAGACATAATAACGATTTGAAACAAATTGCTAAGTAAATTAAAACTCCGCATTACCTATATATAAAATTGAACATCAATTTCTTCCGCTGCAGATATGTACGTTGTTTCACATAATATAATCAATTACCGAACTTAATAAAATCATAGTCTTAATTGTATACAAGGCGAGATTAATACATTTTGGAAGTAATAAGTTAATTTATAGATATAACGTTTTTAATTCCATCTCAATATTGATTATATATATTGTCCTCGAGATTTATTTCAGTTATCAAGCAGAAGACGACAATTTTTTATTCATGAAAGCCTTCACTTTGAATAACAAATCGCTCCAATTATTCCTTCCGCCGTAGCGCATATGTTTCATAGTTTTCCACCATTTTGCAAAGACTTAATGCATGTAATATTTTAAAAATGTTACATTTTATTATACGAATTATAAGAAACATTATAAAGGACGGCATTATCTGCTATATTATTTTTAGGAACTATAACTCACCTCCACAATCGCCATCAGATGTTTTATGTAGTCAGCTTCAGTAAAAATGAGCTCTCTGATGACCGCCTGTCGCGACCCCTCCTCAGGAGACAACACTGACAAACATTCTCTAATAAGAAACTATTTTTCATACATATTTTACATCTTATAATTAATTTAGAATTTATTACAGTGGAAAATTTAACTACCAGTAACGGGTCTGTAATAAAACCCTTTGAAATTATTTTTTATTCGATGTTATCTTATGGATTCGGGGAATTTTTGAAGTGGTCTGTATGACAGTGCTGAAAATTTGAAGGGCAAAATCGTGTTTTCAAACGAATGAAGGCACTTAGCGGAATTTATTTAATCATGATCACAATATTTAATTTACGAGAAATTATAATTCTGATCGGCATGTTCATTATTAACAGAAAAATTATTGGGCCATTCAATAAACGGTATACTGTCCAGGCAACGGTAATGGATCGACTTAATTTTACGAGTTTATTATTCGTTGCCTCGTTAAATCATCGTTTATCACGATCAGAATAATAGTTACCTACATTTAGTCTTGTCGATGCTGAGCGTATTTTGTTGGTAATCACAGAAAGTATGGTATCCGAGATATTCCGTTGTAAGAATTTATGTTTGAATTGAAGAATAGTTTAAATAATTCCATACATAAATCAGTTTTACTTGTAAATCAAACCTCTTTAATAATGACTGATCAGAGCGGACACCGGACAGAAAAACATCTAGTCTTTGTCTTATAGAGAATGCGTACTTTATAAATAAAATCAAAATTGTAATATTGTGAAAACAACGAAAAAATCTAATTCGTAGTTTTAGAGATTTGGAGTAACAGAAGGACGGATCACAAGAATAAAAAAGGAGATTTTTTTCTCTTTTACATCTCTCCTTCGGTATCCATCAACATTTTTAATAAATTAGTTCTAAGTAAAGATACAACGTACCGTTATTTAAATGTTATATATATATATATATGCAAAAACCATAAATATGAAAAGATTAGTATTAAATTTCTTTTAAAATTTCATTTCCTCTTGAACATTTATAAGAAATATAATAGAAGAGCTCGTTTAGACGTTGGGGATTCGTAGGATGTTGTTAGAGAGCCCAGTTAAAGTTACGGTCGTGTGCAGACCGTGTCATCCACTGAGAGGAAATTGGCTGCATATTATTAGAAATATCTGCAAGTGTGACATAAATCGTAAATTTTAGGAACGCTACGATAGATAACTTCTAACGGCGATACTTACGAGTACATGTCTAGAGAGGTACGATTTATAAAAATCTGTTATACTTTTTCAAGCAACTGAAGATTCTATAAATAATAATATTACATATTGGATCAAAAATTATGTTAAAAATGTATAAGTTTTGCTTAAAAGTACTTCCAAGAGATGAATTAGATATCTGTCTATGATGAGTGGCATCATCGTTAGTGCTTTTAGAAAATATTGAAAATATATAACATTTTTGCAAACAATTTTATAGTTGACAATGAAGTTTTAATGAAAAATAAGAGCGGTAATGTTAATGTCTTTGTCAGGAATATTATAAAAAAGTAAAAAAAATTACATCCAATGGAGAGCTGTCGAGAGTGTCAAAGAGGTTGAAAGCGAACAATGTCTCCCGATCGTCTAGAACGGCTCACAAATGACTTTTTAAATAAATTAAGGTTATATTTCATTAAGTGTTATCTGATGCTAACCTAACAATTTCATTTTACTTCTTTAGGGGAGCGTAACGCCTTAAATTAAGGATATAATTCTTTCTTATTGTGGCATTGAATCATCTTACGACAGCCATTGTGTGTAATTGGTTTTATGTCACAAAAAATATTAGAAAACGAGAATGTTCTCGGCTACGCTATTATTGCAAAACGAATGATACATTGATGAGACTTGAATCATTTGATAACTTTATGTTGTAAACAGTTTAAATATAATTTAATATATGTTTCGGTCTAAAATGCAATTCATTACAACGCTAAAGGCTACTTGAAGTGAAAACATTTCATGCCGCACCAAATGCTCAGAGTGGAAGTTAATTTATTTTATGAGAACACGGTTTTATGTAAAATGGCGGCTTGCTATTTTAAAAGTGAGCATCAATGTCAACATTAAGTGACACTTTGGCGTCTTTTTTTATTTAATGATTTCATTTTTATTATTCATACTCGTGTTTTGACCGTGGCTTTGCTGGTTTGAGAATCTTTTGACTTTTTACTATCTCTGTCGCTTTTTATTTAATACGTTTCATCGTAAATTGCGAGCCTTGCTTCAGCATTAGCACAATTTTTTAACTTCATATATATATATGTATGTACAAGTATTTAGCTGAAGAAATAAACAATTGAACCTTTTATACTACTTTCAAAAAAATATTGACAATATAATTTGAAGCGAAATATAATTCATTATTAATTATTTATAAATAATTGCTTGTGAGTAAAACAATACATTTTTTTTAGTTTGACGATTTCTGTTTATTTTGTTTATTTTCATGTTAATAATTTAATAAGAACGATGCTTTTATATAAATTCGAGATTCCAAATGTATCGCTTCAGTGACCAATTTTTTCGGTCCAAAGAATTCATTTCATAAAGAGAAAAATCCTAAATTTAATATGATAGTGTATAGAAAAAGTTAAAAGGGAAGGACCCAATTTACTATTCTATGCATATTTTATGAACGTGACAATGTGTCCTGTGCCAGCCGCCAGGTGTTTGAGATATACATAATACCTGCTTTATAAAAAAATGTTATAATGATGTTTACAACTGTATATTTCCTAGTAGCATTGTACTGATTGTTATTTAATAAAATTTAGAAGATAATAAACTCATTATTTATATCAATTATCAAAAAAAAAAAATAATCAAATCTAATATTAAAAATTCAATTGATTGCGTCAATTATTTTGAAACTGTATTTATTCCTTTTCGTTGTATGCTGAAATCAACTAGAGGTGTTTTTTGTTCGTTGGTTAAAAGAGTTTTTAATGTAATGAGACTGAAGCCTCCATTAGTTCAACTTGTTCGTATAAGTTACGGTCTTTGTCATTTCTCATTTTTCTTACAAAATTTTTAATGTCGGAATTTTGTCGGATGGACTAATTTATTTAAGTACACGTGGAGAGCTGCAAAATAATTTTGACAAGCTCTTATGTAGATGAAAAATTATAAAAACTTGGATGCGACGCGTAAAACCAAAGTATTTTTTTAAAAAATTTTGAAAATTTTTGCCGTCTTTTTTTGTATTTGAAAAAATTTATTTTACAAATACTATGGCCGTGACAGTAAAGGGCGACTAGTTGTCGAAAAAAGTTATCTAATTATCGAGCTTATGAAATAGGACAGGTTTTATAAAAATCTGTGAATATCGCAAAAAGATTTCAGGAAATAATATAAAGAAATCTAGTTATTAACAGCGACCACAAAGTCATTGTTACAACAGTACTGAAACAAACAATTACCCCACCATACTAAATGCCAATTTATTCGTGGCACATCTATGACATGTATCTGAATAATTTTTACGGTACATTTTCTTCTGTTACATGTGGTTTTTATGATAATAGCAATTTTATGATAGTACTTACATTTCCAATCATAAAACTCCTCTATGGCTTTTTGTTTTGAAGCCCATTGGAGGTAAGCGAAAGCCTCTTCAGGGATGTCAGCGATGTCAAAGCCTTGGAGTACTGGCACCCCGTCACGGTTGAACTCCGCCAAAATGTTAGACAACTCATTATGAGCCTGAAACATTACTTTGTTATCATACTGATCCTCAAATGCAGCATATTTGGTAATCTGTTGCTGCTAATCAATAATGTAGAGGAAAAAACGTTATTGTAACTAAACTGACCAACGACTGTTTTGTCCACGTAATTTTGAAGGATTTCGAACGTTTCATGCACTAGGCGTGTTTCCGCTATCTCAAAGATTAGCCATATAAATTGACTTTTAGATTATGGCTGAAAGCCATCAAATTAAAGGTACCGTTTTACAGTTTATCTTTTTTTTGCCCTAATACTTCGACCTTCGACCCTGCCAATTTTATAGAGTCTATATAGACTAATAGATTGAGGTGACAAATATATAATTTCGCATATACATATATATATATGTTTTTGAAGGATCTTCACAAAGAAATATTTCACTATAAAAATGTTACAGACATTCGAAAAAGAATTTGAAAAAAATTTTTATCTCTACTATAATTAGTACAAGAAAAAATTGTCATGTACTTATGACCAGTTTACCTTATATAAATTTACTGTCGTCAATATAATTCTTTTTCTAGGAAATTCCGTGCTTAGACTCCTCCTAAATTATGTGGTCATTCATCGCTCAATCTAAATTACACTTAATGGGAGGGTAAGGATTGTATTGTATCTAACTTTGCTTTTCCTAGAAACAATTAGGCGATACTATTACTAGATTACAAATGATCTTGTTTATAAGGAAAAAACACTCGAAGATAATCGAGGAACTATTACAATTACTCAGTTAAAAAGGACTGTGTTTACAGAGAGAATACAGAATGAGATACTACTGATCTCCATAATCTGGAACTAGTCAATTGCAATAGCAACGTTGTCTAACAAACTGCGCCAGGCGGTCCCCAAACGCTGTAATTCAGACGCCATGAACTCTCACCTAACACAATATAGACAATTTACAATTCAAAAGTAAAACTTGTATTTTCGGCTTAACTCCATTGTTATCGTGGTGAACAACAAAACATACATTGCGATTTACAGAATGTGTATGCAAAATAAATTATTACTTAAAAATATTTATATAGATATACTTGTTCGTAATATAATATTCGTACTGGATTTACTTCATTACAGTTCGTATTAATAAATCAACAATAATTTATGTAGCAAAATGACAATGGAACCTTTTTACGAAACATTTAATTTTTGAACGTATACATAAACTAGGGATTCCCGTCACAGGTGCAAGGCTTTAATCCTTAACTGCTTGTATCGTAGTGGATTTGACCTATTATAGTGACCTTTATTTGGCATTTCCATTATGGATTTCTTTACTTTATGGTGTATAAACTACCAAGTGAAGTAAGAAATGCTTACTTATAATATCAACCAACTTGCGTAAGTAATTCTGTTTATAGTTTAAGTTCTGAATAAAGATATTATGATTTTCAATTAATCATAGAATAAAATCGTTAAACGACTGTCAGTGGTTTTGGCTTATACTTTGTACAGAGATTGGAATTATATAACGGATATGGAAAGAAAACCAAAGTACGAGTCTAGTCTAAACTAGGAAAGAATATAATGTCATTTACATTAAGTCGATTCCCACGTATCACATAGTGAACAGAATTCGTAAGAGCAACGGGACGGTTTTTAATAACGTCGTTGATATGACAATTGGAATTTTTCAATAAAATGTGCATACATTACTCGACACCCCTTTTGTATAGGTGGAGTAATCGATCGACCGTTTATTGTACTTCAAACAGCAGCGGTCAAATTTTGTACGGACACAGAATAATGCTATCTCCATACCAAATATATTTTATTGATATTGTACCAGCTAATGTAACTCATATTCATATAAAAGGATCAAAGACGTTTGACATTTTTTTTACAATAGTCATTTTAATTTATTAATACGTAGAAATTAAAGTCTGTGGCAAATAAACATCGTGTATACGAAACACGACTGAATGTACGGGTCTTGGACAAATAATGCGTCCCTTTTCGGTTTGGCCTCCATTCAAAATGATGGCGACCGCAGATAAAGGCCATTAAGGTTCGGTTATACTTATTTTCCTGACCATTCGTCTTTTTTAATTATGAAAAGAATAACATTCCAAATATATATGTATATTTAGTGACATAGTTTTAAATTTCTGTCTTAAACTGGTATAAACAATGATATACTGTGTGTCGATTCGTTTTAAATATAGTTCGTGCATTCGCAATATAGAAACTATAAATAAATATATTATATTATTGAAATTTTCACCTCTATCATCTATATCTACATACTATTTCTAATTTTATCATATTCTATTTAGTACATATGTGCAATGATAAGTATTTTTTTAAAAGGTTTACCCTCCGTTTTTGTCATTCTTAAATAAAGGCCAACTCTAAGAGTCATGCAGTGCAATGTTTTTATCAATTATCAGAACGGAAAGGAGGTAAAATATACCAGAATTTTATGGCACGAGAAAGCTTTATTAACTATAAAATTCATCATAAAATGTATGTGATAGATATCACACAACAGCATTACGCTGGTGTCGATTTTTTTAATAAGTACAAATATAAAGTGAACTAAAAGTAAACAATTAACAATAACTGTTTAACTAACTGTTAAAATAAACAGAAGTTATACGAACTAAGTACATGCAGATCTAAAAAGTGCTTAGATTATTAATAAAAAAAATATCAATAATAAAAATGTCGCAAAATAATAAATCAGCTGATCTTTAATCTAAATAAGGTGGGCGCATGCTTCGATGTTTGGAACAAGTTATTTACAATAGGTGCAAGTGAAAATGGACACCTAATGCATGCGACTTACTGCTTCCCCGCAAGGAGAGACAGCGCCGGCTTTAGCCGGGCTCTGACTGCGAGACCTCTCACGTATTAGAGATTTCATGTTTAAGTTTAGTACGGCTGTACCTGTATACAAAATATCCATATAACAGCATGACTTACAACACCTGTGCTGTTAATCAAGTTCCCTCTTTTGTTTTTTTTTTTATAAAAGTTTCAATAGAAATTCTATTTTTTGTACAAAATGAACCTTAAAAATAGTTCTTGTGTACAATATGCTATAATCGTGAGGCGATATTTTTCTGATATGATTGGAATCAATGGTATGTTTGAATGGAATGTATGAACGTATTTGTTCGTTTGGAACAATAACTTGCATGTAAAAGGTTGCTTGTAAATATTATGAGGAGGTAAATCAGGTTGATGGGGTCAATGTTATAAAACAACGGGTAGGGCCACCCCCTAGATAGTGGACAAAGGTTCTTGTAATGCACAATGACCACGTTACAACATCCGGGCTATAGCACTAGTGTTTTTCATTTCCTTACGAAAATGCTTGATTTAATATAATGAACGCTTAAGCATTCTTTAAATTTTGAAACGTAATTATTTCTTTTGTTCGACATTCATAATTGAGAGCTAAGGTTTACTGAAATGGTCTGTTACAGAATCGAAATATAAAGTTGAAAATTACATTTTGTTTTACAACAAGCCAAGTATGACTTTATGTATTGAATGAAATGAAAAGTAAATTTATTTTTTGCTTTTATTTTCGACGTTCAAGTTCATCGGGACACAAATGGAAATATGTATAGTATGTGTTGTCATAATTACTTTTTCTTTGAAATAATTGTAATCTTATTTCGTCTATTTGAGAGGTTTTATTTTATTACTAATGGTGGAATATTTTTGAATTGAATTTATCCTCTTTCTATCAAACTATGTGTTGCAGCAATAATTTTTATGCATTAATATTTAGTATTGTATCGCAAAGTGGATGCTATCTGAAAATTGGGCAAAAATACTCTTTTTTATCTCAACCAATGAGTAATTTGTAGGATAAATATGATTTTAGGCGAGTGAGTAAAGGTAATGTGTCGCAAATGATTATATGTACGTAACACGTCATACAAAATCATTGTAGTAAAGAACAAATATAATGGAAAAAAGAGAGTTAAAATAATAAAGAATGAGTGGGCCTTGGACTGCTGAATTCCATTTTTTTTTAATTAAATAAAATTATTATAAATATATACATACATATATTATAATATGTAGGATAATTTTGGTCAATTATCTATAAATTAAACGTATACGAGTTGAAATTGTATATTTATAAGAGTATTTATAATAAATTACAAATATTTTAAAGTTAAAGAAACAACACATTTATGCTATGCACCTACTTATATCTAAAATCATTGAAATGACACCATTTAATATTCATAGTAAGTTATATAAGACAAAAGAATAAGTATATTAGAGAAAAACCTTCAAGTTTTTTCAGACTCCACTACGTAATGCATTAAAAGTTTTCTCCTTAACTTATTATTAACTAAAATTATGGTTTCGTGATTGTATTTCGATATAATAAATATGTACTTAGTGAAAACGTAATCAAAAATGGTTACAGAATTACCGAATTACATTTTTATATAATGTAAAAAAAGCTTTATTGTAATGATACAATTTTTGAAGGTTTTAATGATATAATGTTTTCTCTTACTCTTACTTCGGATACAAAATATTATAAACAGTTCTAAACAATGGTAATGAGTTGATGAAACATTTGATCTTCGGTAGTGAATTAGTTTGTGGATGATTTGACATGATTGATAACATAGGATTATGATGAAGATGGTGATGAAGAGTTTTGGGATGTGGAACATCATCAGCATGATCACCTCAACCTTATCGTTATCAAGTATCGCCGCTGTTAATTACTTCGGCTTTTGATGAAGTTTCATCACTCAGGAACATGATATGATGCAATAGTGATGATCAGAAACAGTTTCAAGTATTTTTCAAAATTGGAGTCATCAAGTTGATCCGGATTAAACTTAAAATTCTTGAACATATTAATAACAGCGTAGTGTCAGTTTAATTATCTTCAGAAGTCAGAATGCTTTGTAGGTAGATTTTTAGCACCAGCAAAAATACAAGAACTAGAACGAGCACCAGTGCTATCATCAGCACCAGCACGAGCACTAGTACTAGTACCAGCACCAGCACCAGCGCCAAAATCAACACCACAACCAGCACCAACGCTAGCATCACATGAAGCGCCGGCACCAGTACCAGAACCACCAAAAGCTCTAGCATCAGGAAGATCGCCTTCAGCACCGCCATCCTCAATCTCAGCATTAGCCTCATTCTCAGTCTCAGCCTCAAACTCCTCATCAGAATCAGCATGAGCCTCACCATCATCAGCATTAGCACCACCAATACCTCCAACACCACAATAACAACATTGAGGCGGCAGGCAACATATCAAGTATGTACTGCTGTTAATAATTCCTCAACAACCCGCGGTTATCACGATGAAATTTATTAAAAGTCATAGGAACAAATTTCATCGATTAATGAAACGATGAATTTGAATATTCGAAATGAAAGCGAAAATGTTATCGAATATTCATTGTTTTTTAAAATGTTCATTGAATTATTTAAGCGATTCATCTGTTCCTAGTCTCTTTATCATCAGGACCTCAACTTTATTTTAATTATTATTAATTTAAATTAAGAGATGACTGAGATTTATTTAATGCATGAGCATCCGAATTTAAACCATACATTAGAGTGACTCTAAAATATTTTATAAATACTCATATATAATACCATGTCAATATAAAATTTTACCATTTAGTATACTCGTTATTCATAATCTAATAATATTTTATTTCAATAAAATTTAACTAACGCCTACCATGAGATCTAAGATTTTCGCGATTATTAATTTAAATATAAAAACTAATATTTACTGATTGCTACTCACTATTTTATTATTTAAAAAACTACATACTCTCGACGTTTCGGTAACTTCATAGTTCATAGTAACCGTGATCGCGGGCAGACGAGATGAGAATTATTAAACTAATGCCGCTTATCAAAGTACATTTATATTTAACAAAATATATTTTCTTTATTAACTGTAATCATCAGAAACGATCTTTTATTATTTTATTTGTATTAAAAATAAGTTAGATATTTACTTTATTAATATTTACTATAACCCATCTCGTAATAACGCGTGTTAAGAGTCGTGTTTCCGTACGATAAATCGGGATGAACAAAGGAAATTTACAGAGCGGTCCGACAGTATTTGTATATAAATTTTATATCGCGATTTAAATTTTCATTTAAACATATTTCTCACACGCGTAAAATTAATGCCATTGTAAAATTTTGCATAATTATTTATAAAACAGTTTGAAAGTAGTAGCAAAGTATAATAGTGTTTAATATTTCATATCTTTCATAGCCAATTGGCGAACGAAGTCGACGTTTAATTGGTTTAATTTTAACTATGTGAATCAACCCATGTAACTTCGGTTCGGTTCGGTGTCGGTTCATCGACAATTTTCAATTATTATACATCGAGCGAGATCGAGTTGCAAATTGACTTTTGTTAGCCGGCTCCCTCAAAATTAGTTGAGCCCGCCGCTATTATTCCTTTTCCAATAATTTCCGTGCATCAAATAATGGTCGGTTCTCTCGTCAAACATGTTTTATTTACTCAACTTTATCCCTACTGAGCTTTCCGTTCTCTACAAAAATGCCGCTTATAGCATTAACCCTTTGAAATCTTATTATTCCGAAGTAACTTGTTATATTCACAACATTTTTTACGCAATTCGGATACAAAGATGACTTATGTTTAAATTATCATTATTGAAATTGAAAATTAAATACTCTTTTAAAAATCACGTACACGTTTTAATTGTTTTTTTTTTTAATGATTAATGTCTAGTCACACTTTACACATCCAATTATTACACAGCAGCAATCGTACAGTCGCAATAGAAAACCAAAATTGTAAATTTAAATAACAACAGCATTATAACAACAGCATTCATCGTTTTATTAAATTTATTTCGTTATTTAATAAAATTTTAAATGATTATTAACTTGGTGATTAAAGTTTCACACTTTATTTCAATGGTATTATATTCGCCCGATTCTGCTTTTAGTTGTTCGTAAACACTGCATTTGTTAATATAAATTATATAAGTGAAACCATTTACTCACAGTCAAATAAAATGATAAATTATTTCACAATTTTCAATAGAAAGTTGAGGAACTGTTGATTTAGAACGTGATTTTAATCGCACTGAATCGTATGAATTTTCCGCTGTTCCGCGTTTAATGAAACACGATTTACGCACAGGGATGTGATTTTACAGCGAGGTTTCGATAAAATCAAAAGCATTATATTATTATGGCGATCGAAATATAGCACTGGTTTTATATTTAAACACACAAACAATAAGTTTTTAACCTTAAAATATATGTTTGGACGGATTTTACGTTAAAATTAATTTATTAAAAACTTTCGTATTAAAATATAAAGTTCGCAAAAGTCGTTTTAATACGGATTCCATATAATAAAAAGGGTGAAAGAAAAGAGCGCACGTTTAAAATTAAAAATGAAATTCACGAAAATAATGAACAAAGTTGCCGTACTTACCTTTCGTTGAGGCGGGAGCGGCTTGTTGACTGGCTGGCGGACACCGTAGCACTGGTAAAGTTAATAGCTTTCCTTGACTTTTATACCCTAAAACCTGCGCCACATTTTCGCGCATATTTTCTCGGTCACGCCTCCCCTGCATTTGCATTTCAAAGGCTATTTTTCACATCAAATATTTGCCGTAAGACTGACTTTACAATTTATGATATTAATTTTTTGTTCAGTGTAATATTTTTAATGTATCGAGTTTTTGTTTAGTCCAGTTTCATACGATCGTTGTTGGGCGGTTTTCAATACTTTTAATGATTTGTTATAAATAATATAAAATGGAAACAAATACCTAAGTAAACTTTTAGAATAACATTTCGCCGTGTTATAAAAGAACTTTTGCACTGTCTTTAAATAAAAACACTTTCTAGAATTAAATTAAAGTGAATTTATTATTACCAATGAAGGCTAATTATTTTCTTTGTAATCGTCAGCTATTTTATTTCATATGAATATAGCTGTAAGTTAAGATTAAGGAACTGCAATGTTATACAAGTATAAATTTTATTTCATTATTATTTGTATTAAGAAAATTCAGTGGCTGTGTAAACAGGGCCTTACAATAGCTCTGTTCTCGACAAATCACCGAGATTCAAATGCAACGAGACATTACTAGTAATTTAAACCTTGTGCTCATGTTTTTTGAGTTCAGTTTTGAAGTTGTCAAATTCAAATTGTAGCATTTATTTGCAGTGGATGAGAGAGAGAGGAGTATAAATGTAACTAGTAGATGAAATACCTTATTAATTATTCTCATTATTGTTTAATATTCAATGAGTTTTGTATTTCATATATTATGGGTAAATGCATTAGGGAGCAATTAGTTTTTCAATACACTTAATAGTAGTGCTTACTCTAAGTTGCATCGTTGTGGGGTTTGAACATTTTAATCATATATCTTCTCGCGTTCTAGTGTCAACGTAGGAACGAGAAACGGGAAACGGTGCGTGTGCAGTGCGATGATATTAACTTGGACTAAGCATAATGAAATAAAAATATAATTTATACGAACGTAAACGCGTTAAACCTATTGACATCTCAAGTATGTAAAATTAATAATGATCAATTATAATGGTTTTAATGTTTACTTGAATAACTTTATTATCATTCGACGAGAACTGAGAGTAATATTGTTATATTGTAATTTCGAATATTCTTCAATTAAGTGTGCATCAATTAGTCTGTAATGTATGTACCATTCGGGGTGACGGTCTGTCATTTTGTAAGGCAACAACATGTTTTATTAAATGTTAACGAGTACCTACTTAAAAATTTAGTTCGGCTAATAATTTCTTCACATACGGAGGTAAGTGATATTCCTTAATAATTATTAAGTTATGTATAGATAGAACTTTCTTAAAATGGAACTGAATACTTAATGTAAATTCTGTCGAATTAAGTATTTTAAGCGAACATATCATATCTCTAAAGAAGGCTGAGTACTGTTTCGTTTTAATTAAGAACTGTGTAGTCAATTAATGTTTTTTAGTTTTATAAAGTTAATTTATTAAATAAAATATTATATATAATTTTATAAAACCGAGGACGTTCAAATCGCCTCGTTTTATTTTTCAACATCATAATATTGTTTTTTTTTTGTGAAAAATTATATCTGCGGACTATCCGCCGCTTTTGAAGTCAGACAAATAAAGGAACGTTGAATGATTAGCGCTGGCCTATCGGGAACGGATCTCGAGTTAATAACTTTATACAGATTCTACTTCTCTTTCGAATTAACTCTTTCATTAAAGGATTTATTAATTAAGTTCGTTAAATAAGTCTATAAGTAGTTTGTATCTAATGCTGTAGAGTCCATTATGTCACTGTTAATGTTAGATTTTTAAATAAAAATATATTTGAAAAGCGCCGTATTACAGTTGAAAGGCTTTTAAACAAAGAGGTATAGTAATAATGGAAGAATTGTAAAAAAAAACAACCTAGTTTCCTCACAATACAAAATCCTGTTTTAATTAACAACATTTTCTCGAAGAGAAGCCACGTAAGAGCTTAGTGAGAAAGTGCACTGTACAATACGTTTTTCTTTTATCACGTTATTGGGAATGGAGTGCTGTAAGGAGAGGAGAAGTCATTAAGGCAGACTTTAAACAATTTTCCTAGCACTAAGAGACTCACTTAGATGCTAATAGGCCTTAACGTTAAATACAGTTTTACTTAAGGTAAAGAAATGTAAAGAGAATAGTTATGTGCATTAAATTAAGTTGTACGTCGCTGAATTCAAAATGAGTTTTTTTATATTGTTACATCTTAGAATTTTAATACTTCTATTTTAACGTAATGATGAACGGTGTGTTAAGATTTTTATTTATAAGGTTTGTCTCCATTGTGTTGCCATTTGTAGAAACATTACTATTAGTTTGCATGATGGAATAAAAACTTACAGTTTATAGGTTTTTATAGAATAGTTTTCAATATTAAGGCTGTTAGTCAGTGATGAATTATGTTGCTTCAATAGAGATATTTTAGTAAACAAGTTCTAGAGACGTGTCAAGCCAGTTAAAAATGTACAAGTCGATCTATTTTCATTTCTTTTCAACATTTTCAGTATATTTATTTAAAGTGTTATATTATAATACTAATTTGATAAATAATTTAACAAATTAACATTTTTATTACAAAATGACGCGATTGAAATCCATTCATTATTGTATATTCTTTGTAAAACAAAACTGAAAAGCAAATATAAAATCCCATATAAATTCTATTTGCGTCTCAAAGGTTGGTTGAAAAGTTGTAGTGACTTTAAAGGGATATGTATACATGCATGCAGGCGTCGGGTAACAAAGCAGGCTGCATTTATCAGATTTCCGGCTCGATACGATATTCAGACATTATAATTTGGTTTTCGCTCACGCTGTATTTGATGTAAATCAGAAAAGATTTATAGGTAATTAAATTATTTAACCATTTTGTTCCTATATAATATTCGTCTCATTAAAGTTTTTTGGTTTAAATCTCTTAACGGCCTATTGTTGTCGTTATAATTTTATTAAAGATAAAAATAGGTTTTATTACTATTTCATCGAGTATATTACAATGAATATAATTGGTTGTTATTGGTTATCATGCTTACGAGCTCAAGTCGTCTCTAATACTATTAACAAAATGACAATGTGACCTCAGAGCAGACTATCAAGGCTTTAAAACAGATGTCCAACGACAATACTTGTTTTATAAATAACATAAGGAGCTTAGAGTATTATACAGTTATAATATTTTGTAAGAGCTATTCAAGAAAATTATGTTCTCTGACAAAACTTAAGTTGTATACAAGATATACTGAATAGTATAGAATTGAAGTTCCATTACAAAGAGGATCAGATTATGAAGAAAGAGAAAGACGATGAGAATATTCTTTGTTTTAATTTCGAATATTAAAACTGTCGGAAGTTTCAACGATTCGATAATAATGAAAGCAATTTTCCTCTTACATTCACTTCGAACTTAGTGTAAAAACAACAACTTAGATTTTAATCATCCCATAGATGCGGTCCCGATCGGACAAAAGCAATATTGGGACAAAGTAATTTCGAATATAAGATAGAAAGAAAGCTTTCAAAGGTGCTTCTGAAATCCTATTGAAATAGAATGACATATTGATTTAAAAGATTCTGAACGCACAAAGTAGAAATAGTACTTCTAGCGTAGATAGGATTTACGTATGTTCGTGTCCATTATTTGAGAAAGAACTAACAAAAGGATTTTTTCCTAAGCTTTAAATCTCATGTATTGATTGAAGTTTTGATTAAAATGAGTCCCCATGGACATTGTTAGTAACTTACCTCGTTCTCTTGTATGTGATTTCTCCTTCTCGAACTTGAGTCATGATATCTCATCAGCTCTGGATCGTCTCCGGACACTGCTCTTTGATATGATATTTTCCTGTTTCTAATCTCCTGACGATTGTACAATTCATTTTCGGGGATGCTTGAGAAGTCTTGATAAGAGTGACAACTCTGTAATTCCTTGCTTTTTTCATCTTGTATTAAACGCCTGAAGTAATTAGTCAATCCTTCGCTTGCTACCCACGTTACTCTGAAATATTTAATTGTAAAATCATTTTCATCGCGATATTAAAAACTTAATCAACTTTATGCTCTGTAAAAAGTATTGCAATATCAATTAAAAAAAGTAAATTTAATCAAACGGTATCTGATATCTTCTGTCTGAGAGTTATAGCGAACCAACCATTTTTATATTGGCTTCCATTTTTAATAAGTGCAAAAAAGGTCGTCTAACGTTTCTAATTACACAAATGAAAATATGCATTGAAATCGATCTGAAAAATATACAGTAGTTATATAGTAACATTTGATATTTAACATTGCAAGTGAAATAAAATATTGTATATACATATATATTATTATAACATAAATTTAAATATATTAAAAATATTAAATATATTATTTCTCATAATGAGATCTAAGACTTTCGCGAGTATTCATTTGAATGAAGCTAATATTACTATATAAACTAATATTTATCACATCTCGTCTGTCCGTGACCGCGGTTGCTGTAAAGTAACCGGAACGTCGGGAGTATGTAGTTTAAAATAATAAAATACGCTCAGTAATCCGAATAATATTACATTCATTTAAATATTTTCTTTCTCTTTGTTAATTATTCTGTATATAATATGTTTTTCTTTATTAATACGAAATAATGTAAACGAAATTTTCGTAGCGACTTCATAAATGTGGTTATAATACGCCATTGCATCGAATAATAATGGGTTACCATAAAACTGATGTACATACACTAAATAATGATATACCAAATAGGTTTGTATGAAAGTTAATGTATTAGTTGTAATCATAGCACTGCTTGATTACAACAGAGCATTTCATTGAAAGTATTACGATCCAGATAGCGCAGTGTTTCCCAACCTTTTTGATCCACGTACAACTTTTCAGGATGAACATGGCTATTGTCCCATTATAAATTTTATTTAAAAATAAATTTATCTCGTAACCTAAAATTACATTAGTAGAACTATTAAACACTAATTTTGGATGACCAAATCGATTACATATAAACCTTTTAGACAAGAAAACATATAGCATTAGTATAATGCAAAGCAAAGGATTTTTGTCTCTAGAGCGCTTTTTAAGTACTTTCTAGTAATAACAATCATTATAAGGACATAGCCTTGAGCTTTCAAATCTCCAAATTGTCCCCCTCTAAATTCAAAATATCCCCCAGGTGGGTCGTACACCCCACATTGGGAAACACTGAGCTAGACTATTGAATCGATCGGCGAGTTTATGATACGATTGTCAACGCAGTCTTTAATATACGAACAACACAACATTTATATTTCTCTAAAAGAGACATATAACTTTAAAGAGTATATATATATATATATATATATATATATATATATATATATATAATGGAAGCTTTTTTTAGAAGTAATCTTTCATTCTTTAACAATTTAATCTAGATAAAAATAGACCTTAAAAATTTGAATAGAACTTGAATATTGTAACGTTGCTTTATGATTAGGTAGTAAATCTACCTGTTAGAACGGGAAGCTTTTGTACGGCTCCGGCCAAGTGGCAAATCCAACCCTGAACTCATCGAAATAGCCCGAGAATTTAGCATGGCTTCTTTCAGATAAGCTTCGTTCAAACCTGAAATAGAATTTATATGATAAATAGGCAAAGAGAAATGTCATACAAAAACTTTAGTTTTAAATTAAAATAGTTTGAAAAAGCAATTTGTTCAGTAATAAACTAATGTACGGAAACGTCTATTTGAAATATAAGAAAGTTTTTATGAAATGCCCGTGTTAGTTGCCTCCTCCGCTGGTATCAAATGTGATCATGTAGATAAAAAAAGGTAATAAAATGATATTCAAAACTCGTTTGAAAAGTCCAGATTCACGAAAGCAGATTTTTTAGTTGTACGAGTATGTAAAAAGTGTAAATTAAGTTGACTTGTCAAAGGACTCTATTCAATTATTATCAACGACTTTACTATTTGAAGTGATGGTTCACAGAATGTTATTTAAAAGTTATTTATTCCTAAAGCATATTTTTACTTGCTGTTAGGGTGGTTTTAATGGATCATAATATTAAGATTAAGATGGGAATTGTTGAGACGTCTTTATCTTTAGATTCCATCTTGAAATACTTACTATGTACACTGTTAGAATGCAAATCTTCGAGGGTTGAGTTGGAGAGAACGTGGAGGGCGGGCTGGCTTCCTGCAAAGCTATGTTCCGAGGTATCGCATGATTGAACACTCTGTCTCATTGACAGGCTGGAATTACTACGACCCATCGAGGATACGGTCTGAAGGCTCACACTCGCGCTCAATGTGTCCTGGGTGAAGTTGTTTATATGAGTATGATAGAATCATTTAATTTCTGTCATCTATAACGTCACTCGGAAAATATGATAATGTACACAGTTATCACTCTGAATTGATTTTTTTTAAGTATGATTGGATATTTTTATCAAATATTCTCTTTATATTAATGTACCTTTAATTTGAGGTTAGTACAAAATGTATAAACAAATCATTATTTAAATATAATTTTTGGTAAATACTATCCAATTATAATAAAGATAAATCGTTCAATAGTTTTATAGTTTTAATCGGTTTCCTTTTAAAGACTAGATAAAAATAATTACATGTAATTGTACCAGTAGTAGGGATGGAACTGTCCAGGACGTACGGTCGGGCAGACAGATGGCCGGCGGCCGAAACTATCAAGAGTATTCCGACATACATATCTATTCCAAGAATTCCGAAAATCGTTCCGTTCACAACACGACATCATCATTGATTAAATTCTACTGGTATATTTAAATTAACTATTGTCTTGTTATTTAATTATAGTAATTACAACTCTTTTTCCCTATGTTTCTCATTGCAAGCATCTTTAAGCCGTTCATCAGTTATGAACTCACACATACATAGATTACGATCATTAACTTTCGTGTTAAGATTTATGAAATGCTTGCATTGTAATTTATACATAATTGTATGTAAATAAAATTTACACACGATATTAATCACGAAAAATATATATGCATATTTTCAAATCCATTAAGTTAGTGTGTACTTCTCCGCTTAATCAAAATTTATAAAATTTTAGACGGACAGTTTATAATAAGATCAAATTAGTTTTAAGTACAATATTAGTTTTATAACGCTCCTCTTATTAATTTTGATGTAGTTTGTAGATTAAAATTAAAGCGTACGACGAACCTTTATATCCTTGTGAAGAGCGTCGCGTTATTAACCGTGCATTATGAGATAGCTCCAACTGAGATTAATATTTTGTTATATTAAATTGAATTGAGGCTTAAATATAGTGGTGCAATTGTTTTCATTGGTTGACAACAAAAACAAAATGAAAAAAGTTATATTGAATTATAGATCTGTTAAAAGAAGTCATCCTAGTAAATGTATAACATAGCACATATATACGTTTGGGGGTTTGAAAATTCAATTCCATTATTACTGCTGACTTTAAAATGGGTTGTGTAGTTTTTATTTCTGTTAAAGGTAAACCTCCGAATATTTGCTTTATCTCGTCGATTCGGTAAAATCCGAAATAGGTATGTTGGATTGCTGGAATGTTGTAATAACTTCTCTACCACTACGGACTAAGCCGAGACCGACATCGAAAAATATAAGCCTAAATAAATACATAAAAATTTTAAGGGGAAATGTTCAATTTCTAACTATTTCAAGCTATTAATTTCTATTGATGGGTTCACTCTTTTATTCTTTCATTCTCATTCATATTTGAAACGTAATGACTCGAAGTAAAGGTTACCTACTAGTGTTAAGCTGTCAGTCTGTCAGTTATATCTACGTTGGAATCATATCAGATTCCGTTCTGACGCTTTTATGTTGAAATTAATTATTTTTTATATTAAACTTATAAGTATTGCAGTACCAAGTCAACGACTCTTCGAAATAAGTTTAATACATTCAAACTTATATTTAATAAAGCAGTGTTTTAAGTAATCGAGGAAGATTTTTTTTGAAATCATCTTGTTTTGTGTTTTGTTTTAAATTTCTTCCAGTATGCTTAGAACATATTTCTTTCATCGCACTTCACACTATAGAGGGCGGATATTTATGAATGAATTTTTTTAACAGTATGTAGTGTGACTTCACAAGCTAGGGGTAGCATACTGATTGCAATCGTTTTCCCGACGAGTTAATTTTGGTTCCTAATCTCATGAACAGATCAGGTGGCACAGATGTCTGTAAAGTTTTTCGTTGACTATTCAATTTGTTATATTTTAGTTAAAAATGACGTGAAATTCTGATCTTTAACAAATCTATTGATAATTTTTAATATGAATTTGTATCGAAAATATACCGTATTCGGTAATCAGCGGAATCACGTTCCCTAATATGTTCGGGACTAATAATTTTCAAAGAGTTTGTTAAATTAAGTGTATATTTATAATAAGTGAAATGCTTAAAAAAAATATAATTAGAATATATATATCTAATATAAAACACAGATAGAAGACTAAATTGCAAGATAATGTATTCCTGTATCGATCAAATAATATCTTTGTACATATTGATGAAATATTTGCATTGAATACGAGAATGTCTATTGAAATATGTCAACAAAAGAATCTTGTCCGTTTGAGCTCAAACAAATGGAGATATATTGTGTCGTGAGTAAGTAAAGAAATCGATGTCTTGAAATAAAACTTATATTAATTCAAACAAAACTAAATATAAAAAAGTTACGTCTAAAGTTTAATATTTCTTTGGTGTTAATAATATATATATTTAAAAAGGCTAAGCAATGGCAACACCGACTCAATAAATGTGTTTTGTACTGCTACATAGTTGTGAAGGTTATCTAAGATCATTATCTGTTATGTTACTTGACAATTCACTTATACACATTATTTTATGTTCCCTTCTAATAATAATAATAATGTCTTACCTGTTCGATTTTTGGTTCGGATTCTTCACTATTGATGCTGGGAACGTGTGATTTTTCATTTAGAGATTGAAGGGACATGGACATGGAGCCTCTACGTTGTAAAGATTCGTTTTGTCTCTTGAACATTTCTGTCGTGTTTCTAACGAAACTATCCATTTTCTTTCGAAAGAACGAAACTTTTCGTTCCAATGGCGATTTACCGAGTGAATGCAAATCCAACTCGGACTGCGAGAAACCTTGCCGTCGAGATAATATAGACTGATCTAGAGATAATTTTCTATCTAACAATTTTTCAGGTCTAATTTTTGGTTTGGTATACGAGTCGTTATCAAACACAACACTAATTTTATTATTTATATCAACATCATCTTGCTCGTCTTCCTTACACATGGGATCTGGCAACGTATCCTCATTAGTATCTTGTACCAAAGTAACCTCTTCAATTTCTTTTTCTAAACCAACCACTTCAGTATCGAGTTCAGATTTTTTTACTAAACAATGATCTGAATCATCACTTCCTTTGTTTTTTTCTAATTCAGAAACTACGACATCTGGATTACAAGCGCTTAATGCTTCGTTTAATTTATCGCCAGTTTGAAACTCCTCAGAACAATCGTCATCATTGAAATCTCTGTTTGACATGATTTTGCTTCCCGGCGGTCCTTTCAGCCTCATGCTGCTATTCATTTTGACCGTTCTAAGTATCTCTTTTATTTTTAGATTTTCTTTAATGCTTTTGACATCCGTTATAAACACATATTTTTCTTTGGGCGTACTTTTCACTTGTTTATCCTTTTTTATTCTCTGCTTCAATCTATCCATATTAACGGAATAATCACAAACAACTACAACAGATACCGCCTTTATTTAGGCCACAACTCACATAACTATTTCACATGGCTATTATTATAAAATTTATCAGGTGTGAGCGCTAGCGTCACACCTGTATAAATCGTTTAATCGTAGTGAAGGAATGGGTGACGATAAGACTTTATCGGCAAACCTAATTTGGTGTAACATTAAACTATGCCGTGGAATACTTTGCAAGCAAAAAATAATGTCATCGTAAATAACACATAACCCTCTTCTGTACTATATTATTGTTCTAATTAATTCATATTGTTGGAAAATTTAATTCACACATTACAAGATCGCTAATTGTCCGTTATATCTATCCGCTTGTGATAGCTGTGATAAAATGTGACAAATTGTCCTCAATTGTTATTATCGCCTTACAATGTAATATTTAATTTGTAAATTTAAGAATAAAAACTGTTTTAAATAAATTTTTCTCGGACGTGATTGGACAAATATTTGTCTTATCATTGTTTACCAGTCGAAGTCAAACACGATAAGGAACCTTACATCAGCTCTTGTTCAATTTAAATTCAACATCTGTCCTATTATTATTATAAAAACTAATATTTTAATATGTTCGTTCTTTATATGTTATGTATTAAGATATATTATAATTTCAATTATTGAAAACTTCGTGTCTTCCAAGCTGATAAAAGCAATCCTTATCAATGGTTGTTTAAAGATAATTTGTTATACACATTTACTCAATCATAACATCAAATGTGATGGCGAGTGAAACTGTTTATTGTATTGAAAATATAACTATTCCCTCAAAATACTCCTTCTCTTATATGAAGAAATTTCAACTACAAGCCTACTAAACGAATACTCGAGACTGCAAGGGTTAAGTTCAACATTACCCTAAAGAGAATAGCCCAATTCTCACATATTGAAAATATTGAAAATATTTTTTCAATGAAACCAAAAAGGAAATTGATTCAAAAAAATTTATTAAAACCTAATAACCATCAAAATAAACATCGTAAAATTTAAGAAGTAGAAACTGATTGAATAAATCTATATAAATATTTTTTTATTTATGTATATATATATATGTATATGATTATATGTATGTATCTAGGCGATTACATAGTTATTTCTTCGCTGGTATATCTGGTATATCGAACTCGCTGACCTGTGCGTCCACCAGCTGTTTGCTTCTTAGTTTTATGATCGCGTGACTCGGTACATTAGGATCCTCCATTTCAAATTCAATGAGACCTGTAAATATATTAAGTTAATTAGTCCAAATTTATAATAAATTATATTTATTGTAGACAATGCGAATGGTATAGGAAAGGTTATTTATGTATATCAAATGTATGTAAACTTAAAAAGGTCGTGATTAAAATCTTTTAAATCAAACAAACTCTTAAAATAGACGCGGTTATCTACTTAAAAAAAAATTAAAGTTTCAGACTGTAAAATTGCATCTCGTGAAAACAAAATAATAATAAAAATATATTCACTCCAGTATATACGGAACCCTTTAGTTGTTGTCAAACAGGATTTGTTATTATATCAGGTTAAATTAATTCAACTTCCATATTAGCATCGTGAACCCAGACTCCGAGTTGATGGAATATACATATATTGTTATGGTACCCGTATTAAAGAAAAATATCCGAGCTCCGGGAAGATCGCGCCTTTAAACTCCTCGTATATTAAAATTGCAATAAATTGCTTATTTTCCATCGTAATATTAGGTATTTTAAAATACTAAAACGTTTTTAAAAAACAGTTTACACGTGCGCAATAAATTGAATTATTAATTAGAATCGTAGCGAGATTTTTTGGATTGAATATTCCATCGATAATATTATCGTATATAAAACGACATGCCATTTGAAATGAATTATTAATATTATGCATAAAGTATTAGTAATCCACTTGTTTTGATTTAAAATGAAACTGTAACTAACTCCTAAAGCCAATTAAAAAGTTTTCAGAAAGTCGCTACCGACTGCGTATGGTTAAAATGTCAGACTGCTCTCATTTAATACGAAGTAATCAGTTCAGTAACAGTATATCATAACCCCTTCATATTATTTTCTAACGCGAAGTCGCTACAAAGCTATTTACTTGGCGTTTTTATCTGACTGAGCTCCGATGGAAACGAAACTCACAAACTGTTTATTTTCTACAATACATACATATATCGTATGAATCGAGATTCAATTTGTCAGAATCCAGCTCTTTTAAGAATTTATGATAGAAAAGAACTGGCTATTTTATAGTTTCAACTATTTTCATTTCTGTATTTACAAAGTTGTTGTGTTATTTTTTAATATTTTTAAAATCATAGTAACCAACAAATGTATTTAAAAGTTTAAAACACAAACGCTACAATGGTTTTAATACAATTTAAATTAAACCTTAACCTGGCATTAAAATTTCGAAGCAATTTTATTATGAGAATCAAGCGAATATTTATTTCTCTAGACTATATTCCGATTCCGAAGCTCGGAACAGCTATAAGATTCGTTTTCTACTGAAGCCGCTTTCGAAGAAATGCATCAATGAACTTACTTCATCTTGAAAATTCTTTAACCATAATGTCGTAGAGATAAAATTCCATCGGTGGATTCCCGTACAATACAGGCATCGGTTAACAAATTATATGACGACATTATTATGAAATATATTTCTAATAAAACGATTATCAAGATTTAAAACATGGTTTACAAATCCAACTCCTAATTTAATTATATATTTGATAATTCTCTCGTGAATTGTTCCTTATAGAATTACTAACGTTATAAGCCATATTTAAAACTCTGGATTACTCGGGTAATTTCGTATTATAATTACATGTCGGTCTTGCAATCTTAATAATAATTTTTTTTTAATCACAGCACGTAAATTTTTTTGTGATATTAATACATGCTTCAAGAAACTTGCATGACATTCCGATGAAGCTGAATTATTCTTAATATCGGCAATAACTCTCGGAGACATATAAACGGATACGGTGAGAGCAAAAAGTAATATCAAACGTATCGTATATTTAAATGCAAGTAATTTCGAATAACTCCACTGTATTTTTTCATTGTTATAATCTGCTTCGAACAACTCCATTACTTTTTTGCCAAAAATGCCTTAGACAATAGTCCTATCTATACTACTCTTTATCCTTTACAACCCCTTCTTATCCCCAAAACCACTTTTCTAAATTCTAAATCCGCTCTGATGCTCGTGACGTGCCGCTTCGCCTCACTCAGAATCGTTCAGAATTTAAACTTAACAATGCCTTTACGTCACACTAGTTTCTTGGTGGTCCTAAATAATAACGTTGGAGATTTTCAGCTGTGGGCTTCACTACAAAACTACTACATAAAATTGTTGAAATTTTATTTCCGAAAATATCTACCCTTACCTAAAAAACACACAATTTTTGTTGACTATAATATCTAAAAGGAAAATTAGTTTCAGACACAATATGTTCATTTGTAGAAAAACGTTGTTCATATAAAAAAGAAAGTTATGGGTATAATTTAATATAAAATTCCTTGGCGCTAACGGAACTCGGACTGAACTGAACCTGTGACATCTGTAACTCGTGATCCACTTGCGTCGGATCCTATGCAACTGCACGATTGTTTGATTGTTGTTTTGTTCGATTCTACACTTACTATTTAACTTTCAATATCCTAACATACAATTTTTTTAATTTGTAAAAATTTCTTGCAAGAATAATAATAATAAAATACATACCTAAGTCTTATATGAACGAGAATTGCTTCTATGAACTAATGTTTGCCTCCTCTCCATACTACCTAATCATTGTGCTAGAATATGACCGCCATAGAGGAGTTTGCTCTCTACTACTAAAATAACATCTCTAACTCTAGATGATATTAGTTTCAACAATAAACAAACTCCAAAACAATCTCACACAAACGGCGGACATTGCAACATACATAAGCACCTTAATTACTAAAACAAAAGTTCCCCAATGGAGCAACTACTGAAATTATGAGACGAGTCTCAAAGCAAACAGACGGGTTTTTTCCTTAAGCTTAACAAGTGTAATTTTAATAATTGACATTCAGAACTATTAAAGAAAATTGCTTTCGTTTAGAGTAAATAAAGATAGTAACAAACTCGAATGTATTTATAATATGCAATTAAAATATATATAAAAAACGCTGACGTAAATATTGTGTATTATAAAAAGTATCGCGGAAACAATGAACAATATGCAACCACGTCGTCCCTGTGGCGGCTTTGTTGTTAGAAGAGATATTTGTTTTCAAATTTTCCAATGAATATTGAATGAGTATTGTCGCTTTGACTTTTAGTCTAAACCGTCTGTGCTTGTCTCAGACGTTATAAACTTCCCCCAAGCAAACTTCCCTCACCCTGTACATGCACGTTTTCAAGCTCTGAACAAATGCATTCATCAAAAATGTAGGATTTAATTTAAAATTTCACAGACTGTCGTAGACTTTCCCACAAGACTCGACTTCGATTCACGTACTTTAACGCATCCAATATTCAGACTGACTTTGGAGGTGTTTTATAATATACAATGGTCGTTCACACTATAAAAGATACATTTTCCTTGATCCTTTTAGAATATTCCCTACAAAACAGTTAATAAACTTTGCCAGTGTCTCCGTCAGACTTTCTTTTCACACACATCTCTAATGTATATGAATAATTAAAAATAATCTTGTATAAAATTTTATCAACGTAGATGTACAACAAAATCTACAAAAGTGAAGGGACCCTTCGTAATCGATAATATTCTGTATTTTATCGATAAAAAATTAAACGAAAACACGGAAGCAACTGTTGTGCAATCTCTTCCGTGTTCCGAAATCGTCATAATTTGTAAAAAAAGTCGTTTTACGACTTTGTTAACACAATTTTCTTATATTTATAAGTAATATTCTTTTAACATAATCCCGTCAATTGTTTTAATAACTTTACATTCTGCCAATCTATTGTTTATTACTTCAATAATAAACTTGCGTTTCCAGTGAATACAACATTTCCAAGAACGACAATATATATCCAACCTTTTTAATATACACGAAAATTAAATTGATAAATTCATTTCGTAAATCAAAGTTAAATTTGAAAAGGAAATTATTGAATAATATTTCGCATGTCGTCTACGTTACATACTCGTATGGTGCAAACAGCGGACGGCATAACGCTTTTCGAGACTCGTGTTGTTTTTTAATCAACTCATTTAATATAATTTTTAACTCAACATTACTGCTAATTACGAAATATCATTAATAGGATAACATTATTTATACTAAATCCTTGTAATTTTATATACGATCGTCATAGAGCATTAAGTAAGTGTTTGAGAATCTCTTGCTTAGTTCAGGACAGATTGTGTTTTGTCAAATACAAATCTTTGTCTTGTACTCTCGGGGTTCCAGTGTTAATACTAGTCATGTTTATTTAGTGTATCTTCCATCCGTACAGTTTGGATACACTCAACTTGTTACTTTGCCCGCTCGTCATTCACAAACACCGAGATAATTAAACGGTTTAATTAGTAATTATTATATCTGTGACACATACTTACAGGCTACATTAAAATATATTAATTAATATATATATATATATATATATATATATATATATATATATATATTGTATGCATATTTTTAATATCATTTTTAAGGTAAAGTACGAGTGATATGACTATAGAGCCTTACCTCCTTCAACCACGACCTCTTCTTTGTAATTGTCCCTCATAAATCTCGCCAGTATATTGTGGTAGAAAAGCCTCGCTACAGCACGGATCTCCTCTGTTACTTCCATCTTAGAAACAGCTTGCATCAGCATATTGAGTTTTTGCCGGGCGGTCATTAATAACTTGTCAACTATCGATATAAATTATATTTTAAAATGATCAGTGTATAGTCTAGGAGACGGTGTTCAAAAAATCATAATATTAAATATATCAGTATATAGTCTAAGAGACGGTGTTCCAACCTTAGAATGAAAAAATTAATAAACCATCAAGACAAATAATACTTTTATATAATCATATATACATATGTATGTTATATACGTACAGTCAGCTTCGACTTCAGGAACTGGTTGGGTCATGTCCTCAATAGCATATTGAATAGTCGATGGAGCACCAAGTAGCATTGGCCTAGGAGCGTTCGGTGCGCCTTTTAAATATATTTAACAGATTTCAATGAAATAATCATATATTAAAATTAAACATTCCATTGTGATTTAAAACTCAGTGACACCCTTCAGCTAGGGTCGAAGTTCATTTCTTTTATTAACAAATAATGTGTGAAAAAATGAATATAAAAACGTCTCGTGTTACATGATCATGGATGTTAATATAATCATTCATATCAACCAAAAAGAATAAGATTTCACGTTTAGAAATGTGTATATTACGAAATAGGTTTAAGTAAATTTAAGCTTTTTTTAATATGTATATATATATATATATAGTCAAGTTTATATTAATTAATTTAAATTATATATAATTTTATCATCAAACTATCAATCAAATTACGTGCTAATGATGACTAATTGTAATTCCATTTCGAGCACAGAATGTTATGTGAGCGGTAAATTGTCAAAGTTCAAAGGTATTAATTAATCAATGAGCTATGGCATTTCGCTTCCCCGTATTAAATATTTAGCGTTAGTTAAACAATCATAACTAACAGTTAAACTAACCGAATTGACGTTTTCAAAAACTGTGTTCATTATTCGATCATATAAAATACATACGCCGCACAACGAAACTGTATTATTCTTTTCTTTCGACACATTCGAAAGAGGTTCTATTACAAAAATACAATAACATAAAACGTCATGGCTGAAAGCGAATGTCGATCGCATAAAAATAAAAGCACAGATAATCAAACGTTACACAGAATATGTTATATTTAACATTACACAAGCGTTTGCTGTCACTGGTATACATATGTGACTGTAAACAGAATGGTATGTTTGGTATCCTTTGTGTATTGCTGTTCTGTAATTTAGGAGCTATTGCTAATGAATCAAAACGTAAATTCCTAACGTTCATCGAAACCGCGTTACGAATAGGTGACAATCGATACATAGCCGGCTGTTAATTAATTATAATTATTTATTCTATATACAAACATTGATTTCAAATTTGGAACTTTGTTTAAGCTTGGTTCACTATTTCAAATTTGGAACTTTGTTTTAACTTGGACCGCCATTTCAAATTTGGAACTTTGCTTACCGACGCTTGATAGTAGTTGATTTATTTGTTGCAGTGACGTTTTCATTTCTATTATAAGATGACCTTTTTCATTAAGAGCGTTCGTTATGTCTCTCTCTTCGCGGGCCTCTGCATCGAACTCGGCTCGAAGTTGTTTTTTCTCTTGTATGTGACTGTTTGAAACGAGAAATTTATCAATAAAAGAATATTACAAACTATTTATTTATTTATCATCTTTCATATTGACATTATGATAAGTAAGGATCTTATGAAGATTGAAAAATATATATTGGTTCATTATTTAAGGTTTACAGACTCGGAGACGATGAAACCTAGCAATTTGATTTCTATATGAAAATATTACCAACTAATAAATGAGATACGTGGGTTTAAATCCTCAAGTCCTTGAGTAGCTTATATATATATATATATATATATATATATATATATATATATATATATATATATATAAATACAGATAATTTTTATATAAAGAAGTTTATCTCAGTAAGAATGCGTTTTCTTATTCTATATGAGACTCATTATTAGCTACGTAGACGCCTACGAGCGAGCCAGACGGCGTAGCGTCTACGACGTAGCGCTGCTACGATGACTGGCTATTTTGGTTCATTCGGCGAATGTATGCCGACTACGATTTGTAAGTTATGGCGAATTAGTTGAGTAACATAAAAGTGTTTTAATAAAGTAGTTGAAAAAGAGTATTTTTTAGTCCTCGCCACTTAGCCACAAACCACAAGCCACACGCCACACGCCACAAATTTTCACTCGATAAACCCAAGTTACTTCCTTTTACATCTGCTATCTATCAGTGAAAGTCTTATCCAAATCGGCTCAGCTGTTTCTAAGTTTAGTATGAATAAACAGACAGATGGACAGATAAACATTTTAATATTACACTCATAATTTATAGATAATATATATCACGAATAAAAAAGTGGCAGTTGTTGGTAAATAAATGTGCAACACGGACGTCATTGAAATGTTTAATTAGGGGAGACGAAAGTTAAAGACAAAAAAACACATATAACATGCAAACAGAACGCGTCTCTCATTCCCAAATCACTCTTGTAGAGAAAAGTCTGACAAGCAAAAGCTGCTACTGATGATATTTTTATAATTTTCCATATATGTTCAAGTTTTTAATAAACCTTTGAATAAGCCAGCGACAATCTCTTAATTAATTAACAAAATGTGCCGCGCTCTAGGATAAAATGGGCGTCAAAGAAAAATTCCAACGTCCGTGATTTAAACTACGGGACTTAACGAGGTTTTGATGTTGTGATGGAAAATGTTAATTATATTTTCATATATAAAAATATATTAAGATGAAAAAATTCAATTAAAAAAAATATATAGATTATAGATTTCATTTATCGATATCTCAAAGCAGAGAGTTACTTACTTATTTATATACAAATTTGAAGCCTTAAAGTTAAAACTTAAAAGATAACATGAATTGATATTCATAAAATTCATAAATTTCATCATGAATTAAATTATACGAACCAAATTTCATTACCGGACCATTGTCACCGCTATGATTAAAGGCTTGTCCGGCTGAAATTAAAGCCTCCTCCGTATATACGGTTAACTGAGCTTATTATCGATACACGTTAACGGCCAGCGGCATCGACAGCTATAATATCGATATAAAGATAATAAAATCTAATTAAAAAAAATCTTAATTTTTATATTAAAACTTGACAAAATACATCCAAGACTTTAAAATAGCAAACGGCACTGTTTTTGTTATTTCCCAAACAATATTATGTCAATAAAACTATGACAAATAAAACTACATCCCGATGAAATGAGTTGAGTAACACCACGAGTTCCTTGGTCAACGCATGGTTACTATTACACATAGACAACAAACGACAATCTTAAGGAAATGTATCAAAAACGATTGCAAAGATCACAATGACAAAATTTCAATATAAATATGTGATTAATTAATATTAAACAAATTTATTTATTACGTCTCAGAGATTCTTCACCATTGTTCATAGTACAGAAATATGATACTGTCATTTTCATAGTACGAATTTGATATAACAAATTACATTCGGTATTATACTTACTAACATACATATATATATGTAACGCATACATACATATAGGTATGAATACCTACACGCCTTTTGAATAACCTTCTTTCATAAAAAAAAATATGTTCATTCAAAACGTCCATTGAATGCAATTATTAAGAAAGCAACCTATGTACATTCATATTTGTAAATGTTAATGCACGTACATGCGTGCATTAACACGGAATCCAAACACACATTTCGCACTTTATTCAAGAACTGCACTCGACTATGAAAACAAATTTCTTTTCATTACTAACGACTCGGCCTGGATACTTGAGCGTACTCAATGATTTTCGCCTAGAAATCTAGTTTACGATTCTTAACAAGTTTTATTCAACGTATAAAAAAAAAAAAACTAAACAGGTTGTAATAATCATTTATAATTCAGCTTGTTATTTCTCTGTATGTTTCATGTATGCAGTATTGCAAACATGAATATATAGGACGATTTATTCCGTATCTTTGGTGTGCCATCATGGGGGCATTCAATTTAATCCGTAATTGCAATCTCTGCTGATGCTGTGAAGGGAATCGATCTAGTCCTGCGGCCTTACTACGTGTTTGTAGCGATAAACTAAACATAGTTAAACAGCCAGTCACACAAAAGTAACGACGTGAGGAAAGCATTCGAAACTGTAATCATGATCGTATTTTCTTAATCTGAATAATTCACTTCCTTTCATATCAATTAGAAGAAGATAAAATAAAGTTAATGAATATTAGCTGCAATTAAAGGTATTTTTTTTTTTTTTGCTTTCAAAAAGTTTCATACAAAATAGTTTCGATGTAAAATATTTAAAAAATCTTTATAGAGGATCAATGAAATTAGCAGAACTTTGTAGCTATCATAGTTAAATATAATGACATTAAACCACGACGACGCCCCACATCACGTCGGGAAATGGAGTTATCTCTAAGCGGAAATATTCATGAGATGGGAAAGCTTGGTGCAAAAAAAAACAAGCTGCTAGCACGAGGAGTGTTGTAATTCTGTTAGAAGCCATTAAGGCAATCAACTTAACGTTTAAGCACTCCTTTTGAAGTGCCCATCACTTCATTTAGCAGCTGAGAGTTAGGAACGAATTGACGATTACTTATTTATTATTTACGAATTTCGTGAACACATTTGTTTTCACAATTGAATCTTTTCATTTAATGAATAAACATGGAGCATTATGTTGACATAAAACCTCTTTGGTCTTCAATGTTAAAACAGTAATATCCAAATAATAAAACAACAGCGAAATCAACGTACGTACATTCAATAAAAATGTTTATTCGTTATGTCATTACGCGTATTATAACCGATCCGACTTTACTTAACATACCAGATACGTGTTAATTAATTAATTATTTGTTTTAAAAATTGTGTTTACTTTACATAAAATATGCGGACCAAATAGTAATGTGATACGTACATTCGTTGTTCTCAATAAAGCTAAAAGCCAAGCCGATTAATTCGCTAAAAGCACGAATCCGTTGTTACTGTTTTAAAATCAATGCTGAGCACGATATTAAATAGGAAATACTTTTTATTGAAACACTGTGTTGATGCTAATAATAAACCGGGCGTCTGGCTATTTACGATTGGCGATTGCTATTATTTGTACTTCAAAGAGTTATTTGTCGAGGAGTTATTATTGTTTTAATACGTTAAGGTTTTCTTAATAAGAACAAAATGTACCAGCTCAGTACTAATTTAGTATGGATATATTTACAGTTTGTTTTAAAGGAAGTATATTTAACATGTGATCAGAGTATCAGCACTAATACATACGTGGATGACAAAACAATGTTTTTTTTTTTAATTATTAAGTGATGTTAAATAAAACGTAATGAGATCAATTGGACTTAAGGTAATAAATAATAAATACAGTCAGCCTATCAGAGCCCACTGCTGAGCAACGGTCTCTTCTCACATGTAGAAGGTTTGAGCATTAATCACCACGCTTGCTCAAGGCGGGTTGGTGATTTCAAACTTATAATTGTGAAATTATAAATCCAGGTTTCCTCACGATGTTTTCCTTCACCGTCTGTCAGTGGTGTCTAAATACTCTTAGAAAGTACATATGACTAGAAAAAAACACGTTGGTACATGCCAGGTTCGAACCTGCCCCCTCATGCACCAGTGGCGGGCCTTTTAACCACTAGGCCACCACTGAATAGTAGTTTTGTATAGTACGATTTGTTAAAAATAAATATTTAAAATACATTCTCTATATCCGTAGCATGCAGTACATCCATGGACCAGAGTTACAAGAGGTCCTTACAATTTGCAATGTTTAAGTTGCTTTAGTTAAAATCTTGCTAATCAAATTAGAACAAGCTCGTTCCGTGTTACCTAGTTAAAATTTCATGTGTTGATTCAGTTCCGAAGACAATGCAATTTAACTGAATTGTTATTGTGATATTGTATAGCGTTACCTTCGTTTAGTCTTTGCTTCGTTATCTCATGATCTCAGATGCAATGAACTACTGACGATGCAATGCGAATAATTAACTCTAAGAAATAAAGCACTTGGGTACAATAAAAGATCACTACATAGAATGATAGTAAATATTTCAACGTTTAAAAGCTGGTGAAGTTATTTATGGACGAAATGCTCTCTGGTCAGTTGCTGTCACACCGCTATCAACGTGTTGCTAAATGTAGAATTCGGTTTTGTCTAATTCTTATTATATCCTTTCCAGCCAGTCAGACTACGTTGGAAATTGACACGGGAATACCAGATGAAATGGTTTTTCAATTAGTTCAAAAAATAGTGACAAAAAAATACTTTTATTCAAACGTGTACTCTTGAAAGTTCTGTTTAAAACTTTATTTCACTCGTTCACATTATATGAGATCTTATTTAGTTTATTAAGAAACGGACTAACTAATGTATGTATATATAAAAACAATTTTAAATTAATAAATATATAATCCTACCAACTTGTTTTCTTTTAAAAATAATATATATTTTTAAAAGAAAATGAATGAAATTACTTCAAAAATAATCTGCATTCACGGGCAGATGTTTCTCTATAAAATAAATCTCTCAGTCATTCCTTCCATGGATATAATGAACCTGAGCTGACATTGAAGGCTCTTGAAGTTTCCGCTTTCATTTGTAATATGAATCGTGATGATGTTGATTGAAGTAGCCAAGAAAAGCAAAAGCGACAACGAAATTTCAAACTTTAAAATTACATATAAAAAAATCCTAACGTAAAACAAGGTACAAATGAAAATGTTTTGCTCGAGTTGATTCTCACTTGCACACGGAATTATACTCATTAGACATTAAAATCCCCGTAGAAAGGCTCGCCAGTCGCCAGTGGGTGGGAGTACGGAAGCTGTATGTATTTAGCGGATGAGTGGGTTTTGAACACCTCGACACGGCAACGTCGATGTTCAGGCTTCGTTTATTGTTTAAAATTTAATACCCTTTTATGAGAGACGTGCAACGTATTATCTATTAACCACGTTATAGATGTTACTAAATATATTACATTAGACGCTTACAACGACAGCTCCGTGGATGTTGCATTAATTTAGACTTAATATACTTCGCTATATAAGATATTAATTGAGAATAATATATTATTACAAAATTGTGTTCTATTATATTGTGTTCTTGATATATATACATATGAGTGAAGATGCATTTAATTAAATATATACATTATACAAAATAAACATGAGTATTTCTCGTATATATTTTGAAATATTAACCTCATTGCTTAATATATAATCGTACGGTTATAGTTAGTGTCTTGTAAGTTCTCTCCATTAATGATCCTTCGTAATACATTAAAAATAATTACAACATAATATTAATAGTTCGACATGATTCGTATCATCTTATTACGTATTATTACGTATCTTTCTTATTTCATATAGAACCAGTCAACTTGATTTACTGATACTTTAATTGGACGAGTCGGATCCTAAGAGATAATTTAACTTTCAAACCAAATACAAAAGCTAAATATATATAATATCCATTTCTGTTAGTCTACTTCATTTTAGAACAAAGTTAAACAACCGGTCGAAACAAACATCGACCTGTATAATGAGTACCATTTCCATAATTATCACATTCATCCGCTTATATTCTATTTAAGAACGTTCTTTTGTTACTGTACATTTATAAACCAGTAGGCCAATTTTTTTTCCGAACAAAGAATTTACTATACTGAAGCCTATAGAAACTCTTCTTCTACCTCGCAATTTCTCAGCTTTAGCCAGGGTCTTCCTTACATGTTGTGAATAGTTTTGGCTAATTGTTTTTACGACCGGCCGCCTGCCTGATATCAAACCCTCTTTGGGAATGCATTAATCAGTGATGAAATACTCTTAGAAAGTACATATGACTCGGAAAAATCACATTGGTACTTGCCAGGATCGAACCCGCGCCCTCATACATGAGAGGCGGGTCTTTTAACCGCTCGGCCACCACTGACTTTATGCCTATGAAGCCTATAGAAACTACTGATAAATAAAATCATTATTATCATCTAATTACGAGATGTATTCTGACAGTTCGAGCTTAGATTTAAAAAAAAAACAAGCGAACTGGAACAAAGCGGCATTAAAACAAAGTTTAATCAGAAACGAATACTTATAGTACTCATTTCATCACTTACATCTAGTACACTTTAATGAAATATACCACAAACGGATCAAGTAATCATGTAACTGACAAGGCAATGCAATTTGTCGTTTCGTCTCTGATATTGAACCAGTCTAATTGGCATAGCAGCGAATCAAAGTTTCTTACTACAACGGATATAACTGAACCGTCCTAGCTTATTTGATTTACGTTAATTGTTTTGCGCTCGACGTGCATTGTGGAAACGACAAATACCGGTTTTCAATTAACTATTAAACTCCGAATCGCATTATAAAACCGGCAAACAGAGAACAGATACGACAGTCCCTTTCCTACATCACCGTTGATATTCCGTTTGGTTCGTGTACTTAAACCATTTAAGTTTTAATATTTATAGCTTAATATTAATTTGCCTCCAAAGTGTATTCTGTCTTTTGCGATGCAATACCAATCGGGATAATTGGCCTCTGGGGGACGAGTTCGTCCGCAGACTGCGGGATTTTATTTTAATTAAGTTTTAAGTTTATTTGATATTCTTGATAGGTCACTATCTCCGTCTAGATATCTCATGACAGCATCAGATGCCACATAAAAGATCTCAGTTCAGGCTATTTAACTATTTTTGCCTTTAAATATTTTTATTCATGAATCATCTTAACTGCTCCTAACGCCAAAGATAATGTTAAATATTACTGGCGTTGTTGTACATCTTAAACTCAGTAGATTCAATTACAAAAAAAGTTACTGTTGACATTAATCCAAGTATCGTATAACTATAAAATGAATCGAATTTTCTCATAATATGATCAATAATTAATAAAAACTGAACTTATTAAAGCGTAGTTGAAAGTTATGATGCCATTCGAAAAAAATATTTAAAGAAAGCTTGTATATTAATCTATTCTACAGAAAACCAAAGGTGTAGGTACTTTATAAAATTAAGAAATCGTTGACGATAAATTATAAATAACGAGACCAACTGACAGACATTCACATCTCGTCTGCCCGTGATCACTCGGGAGTATGTAGTTTTTAAAATAATGAAATAACGCCTAGTATCCCAAAATATTAGTTTTATATATAAGCATCTATAATACCTCAAAGAACAATAAGTCATTCAAGTTATTCGAAGACCTTCGGTGGCTCCATTATGGATTGTTGTTAATTGCAGATCTATTAAGCACTGACTAGCGGATCGGTAGAAGACTTTGTAATTGTTATATACTTATATCACTCGCGTCTAACAAGACTCCTGTTAAACTACTAGATATGTAAGGAGCATTAGTATTACAATCAACTTGTAACCATAAAAAGTAAATAAATAGAAATTATTAAAACCATCCACATAAAAAATTAACATGTGAAAAGGATTCTTTTGTTACAATAAAATAAAATCTATCAAAATTTTTGTAATACATCACATCAAAGTACAAATTTCTGGCGATCGATAATCCACCTTTAATGAACCGCATTTTGCATGGAACTCGTATAACAGACGAGGGATATTACGAAACAATGGCGACCTCACCATGTTTAATTTCCCGGAATAGTGTGCTAATGAGGAAGCAATTATAAACTTTAACATCTGATATTGTTTGAAGCACTGCAAATATTAATTATTTCATACTTTGTTAATGACGTAAGGCGATTCTGCATTTAAATTTCATCGAAAACAGTATTTAAAGTAAACAATTCGTATACCAAACAAACAACGAGTACACAATGTTAATGTACTAACAACAATATTCATTTATAGAAACGTGTTAGGTATCTCGTATAATATCACAAATGAATCCGATTAGAGCCGACAGACAATCAAAGGCCCAACTATTAATTACTTTGTATAATTACTGCGACATTCATATTGTTAACACACGTGTTAAATTGAAAACCATTCAATCCGACCCGTTATCATCAAGGCGAATGCAACACAAATCAATACGCTGAATAGAGATAACCGTTCGTCCGACCAACAAACATGTTACGCCAAATCTGTGAGGAGCACACAATGCTAAACAGATTGTATCAACTGATAGAACCGGCTTTACGAGTTTAGATATTCACATCGGGATACATGTAAGAGCTTAGGCGATTAGAATTAATATAACATTTCAATGTCGTTTGCAATAGTAAAACCTCTTTGAAGGATATATGAAATTATATTCGTCTAATGAGTCCTTTTCATAGGTTCGGCCGCTTATGTCGGCGCAGCGATTTTCAATTAAGTTTAGTATATAATCTGAATTGATTGCAGTCTGATACTTGAGACAAATTAGATTTCTGTGACTACGATATTAAACTGAAAACTATCTCGTTCTCATATAGATTTCAATTTTGGACAATTTATGAAACAAGATTTTCGAGTTATTTAGATAGTAATTCGAGGAATACAAATACTCTATTGTAAAAAAAAGAGGCGAATGAAATTGAAGTTTTCGAAAAGGTAGAAGCGTCATGCGTATTAATAACATCAAAGGATAACTAAATTAAAAAAAAAAAAACTTTATATTCAGTCGCACCGAATCTGTTGTTCGTGAAACACGCCGTGAATTTGGAATGCTTTGTAGTGTTCACTATTGTCAAAGACAAACGTCACTTCCATTGTTTTAGACCAATGGAATTTAAATAGAACAAACAATTACTAAGCTTGTGAATACGTAATTGAATTGTGCCTTTGGACCAAACTGAATGCACTGCTTGATTTCCAACTGAATTTTGTAAATGAAAGTTTCATTTACAACATTCTAAATGTACCAAAATAAAACATTTTGTATATAGCGTTGATGTAAACTTAATGAAGATTAAATTAATGGAACAATATGTGAAATATTCATTATATACTGGATGCGACCTTTTGTTATTTTCGTTTCTATTTCATGATTTAATTACTTTATATATATTTATACTTTTTAATACTAGAATACTAGAACTATGTACATACGTCATGCGTCATAGTTCTTTATGCAATTTTTACACAGATAATTTAAATTTGTTTTCATTTATAATAAAAACTGTGTTATACTGATCAGTATTCAAATAAGTTGAAATATTTATATTAAAATAATAATTATAATTTAAAATACAAGTAACACTTCATATAGATATCGTTCATTTCAATAAAGAAGTAATAAAAAATATCCGTATAATATGTGACAGATATGATTGTGACTACGGCTTATGAATTTAATGTGAAAAGCTATACCGATTAAATAATTAATAACTTTGAAGGCATTAACTTTCTTAAAAAAAAATATGTTATACTATATATAATAGTAACAAATAGTATTTTCATTAAAATAAAAAATATATAAATTATCTTATAAGATAGCGTGCTGAGAAAAATCCTCGTCTGCAGGTGTTGAGAGATTGCTTTCCGACGCACTGATCCTTGAGATCAAATAATGGAAAAGTTAAATCTCGCAATTGTTACAAACGAGCTCGGCGTGGTTAACTATTAATTAAATTAAAAACATTGAGTTTTAATTTAAAACATTAAAATATAGTATTGATAACAAGAAATAGAGTGAAATATCGAATAGAACTTTTGATACATTTGTTTGGCTTCGTTAATATACTTTTACAAGTTTTTTTTGATAGTCTTTGTATATTAAAATTTTTTATTTTTTTTTATTGAAATTTTCAAATTAAATCATAGTCATTAATTCTGAATAATGTTATTGATTTCAATTTAATCTGTCAATGCCATCGTCTTAATCAGTTTTATAAAGAGGAGCTTGAAAAGCACATCCTTTTCTAGTTTGGTTCAGGGTACTTACAAAGTATTGAACAGTGGAAAATTTTAATGGAATTGCTATACGTAAATCTCAGTGTAGTGTATTGTCGTCCAATTGAACAATTCAGCTGACATGTGTCAAAAAAAAACATTTTTTAGTTCGTCGGTTCAACTGTCATCTGTTTTTTTTTAAAACAATAAACTATTCCGCCCTAAATGTATTCTGGCACGTTAAAAATAAAAAATAAACTCACGGAATTGTGAATTGTAGGTTATATCGAGTTTGAGGTTGGCATCAAATTTATAAAAATAGTTTCGGTCACTTTACATTGACATTTAAAAATGTGTATGTACCTACATATATATATATATATTTATTTATTTATTTATGTATTTCGAAGGAGACAAAATTTATACATAGATTATTGTTTTAACACAATATAATTTCACAAGACTAGTCGTATGATCAGGTGTCAAAACTATATCGGTAGTCTTAAGTTAATTATCAAGGACAGGTAATGAAATAGAACAAAAACGTACTAGAAACTAAGGCACCAGGAATCAGACTACATCATTAACAGCCACATTTTTGCGAGTTTTGTTTGACAAAATTTGACAGTTGAAAATTCGTTACGAAACAGTTGTTAGGAGAAATATTCCCGAATACAAAGCCGTTACAGGCAGTCGGTATATTTAGGTTGCGACGTACAGAAGTTAAGCCGTATATACACATATTTAAGTAAGCTTATAAAAATAATTTTAATGTTAATTTATGCAATACATACAGGGCAGTATTCTCCTGTCCAACATTTTTTAGTGAGTCAAGCATCAGTATAGCGTGCTTGCGATTCTCTAAAAGGGCGTCCCTCTTCATACTATTCACAGTGAGCTGGTTAGTGAGACGTTCCGTTTGATAACGCTGCTCTTGAAGCCTGATATAATACATATTATGTATTCCATACTTTAACCGTACATACAAACAAGATAATCAGATGTCAGTGTAAACCTTAATAGGATTTTATCGAATGAAGATACAAGTGTCGCCCTCTGGAGACGTTTACAGATTGCCATAACTTCTTCTAACTCCCAATGGACGGAATGGTGGCTTACGGCGTCCTCATCCTCATAAAGATCGTCAAGATTCGTAGCTTCCTATACATGTTTAAATATACAAACATTAATTTTAATTTCAATACTAGCAATATTTTCATTTAAATATAGTTCACATAGTAAAATTAATGAAGTTAATTATATTAACAAACCTATTTTAAGTCTCCACACGTTGCAAACGTAAGATTTAAATATTTACACGGTGTATTTTTTTTACAATTTACAAAATATAGCGCGAGGTTCTTATTAATATAAAATGTAGCCACTCCGATGTGAAGCATAACGCTGGCAGCTAGGTGTAAATTCATATTAAAAATTGGGAAAACGTTATTAAGAGTGGTTTGAAAAGTTACCAACAATAATTGGTTTCAGGAGAATAGTTGAAAGTTTACAGAGCAGACCTTACGAGTCTGTCATTGCATAGCTTAAAACTAAATTAATGTTCCCCCATCCAACCCCTTCAACTTTTACGGGTGAATAATTTTTATCCACTAAAAAATTTGCATCATAATATGAATAATAAAGGAGGTTTTATAACGTTCTAGGACGTTTTTCGTGTTATTTTTTAATTATTACATTCTAACTCCACTAAATCGATAAAGAACTTCTGATAAGTACATCTGTAACTTTAAAAAACAACATATTTCAATAATAATTTATCATACAACTATACCTACGGTTATACTTAAATTTCTCATTTTAAAATGAGAGCTTAAAGCCGTTGGCAAAATCTTTATTCGATCCTCCATTAAAGAAGATTAAAACAAGGCGTATTCACTCACGTACATTATAGAAAACCAATTTATTTATTAATAAATACCTCGTAGCTTTGTTTTAATTAAGCTTTTTAAATTTATATCTCCATTCAATATGTCTACATTAAGACTAATTGGTCACATTTTCCGAACAGCAATAACCTAAGCCTTTTAGAGCACATAATTACTTTTGACGTTGCGTTCAGAAATATTTAATTATTCGCATATTCAGTTACGAATTCAATAATACGAAGGACTTTAAATTAAAACTATAATTACAATCTCGCAACTACACGTTTGAACTAATGGAAACTAAATGGCTAGATTGGAATAGTTTTATATACGAGTATTTAATTAATGTATAAAAAGTTAGTAATTCAGTGTGAAAGTAATGTAATTTCTCATGAAATCTTTGACTATGGAAATGTAACTAACCTCTTTGCGAATCAAATTAGGAAACGAGTCCGTCAAATAGGCGACTTCTCTTCGTACGAGTTTCAACGTTCTCTCCCGCTCCTTCATGTTTGCTTTGATTTCTTTCTCTAGTTTACTGAACTCGAACTTTCTATCGTCAAGATACTCCATAGCCAACTGTCCCATTTCCGTAGCCCCCATCAAACACTTCCCTTGAGCTCGACAGTCTAGTTTAAGAGCTTCTAAAACCACCGTAAAGTACGAGGAATCCTAACAAATTAAAAGCTAATCATTACTTACGACTTCAAACAAAGATATATTAAATTATTATACACGTGTTGGTAGTTTTAATAATATTTCTGTACCTTTTTTAATATATCCAGAATTTTCTTGTACATTACTTTTATGGCCAGAGCTGCATTTTTTTTAATATTAGCACGCTGGACGTAATTAGCTACAGCTTGCTCTTTTTTCTCAGCGGGTAGTTTTCCGCCCACTTCGTAAAGAAGACGGTCTCGTAATTCCGCGGATTGAAGCTACATTTTTAAGACAAAATTACTCTACAGTTCTCAAGCATCGTGCCGATATTATTATTGCTAAACTTATGTTATTCTTAAATAGATCGTCTTCTACAAATGGCACTGACCTGAATTTGGCGAAATTGTTCCATTTTCTTCTTCTTCGTGTATCTAATTCTGTCAAGCTGCTTCCTTTTATTAAAATTTTCTTGGTGTATGCTTTCCAAGACTTTCTGCAATCACAATCAAGACGTATTGAAACTGCCCGCAAGTTCCTAAATGCCTTAATATTCAATTAATTTTCAAATAGGAAAATAAGGAATCATGTTTAATATTAAAATTGAACTTGTTGAACCAAAGTTTGCTATGCACGGAAAGTTTAACAGCTTTTTAATACTTCTACGTCTAAGTTTACAAGAAATCTCGTGCAGCTTATAAAAAATGTACTTTCTTAAGACTAATTACTTGTTTTTCTGATAATTTACTTATTGTAATTAATAGTATCATTATTATACACATGATACTATTGTACATATGTTAAGTTGGGTACAAAAATATTTTAATAATAATAAAAAAAAAAAACAAAATAAAAAACCAAGTTTTAATTTCTAAAGGAGGTTAAAAGAGAAAAGTTTATATGTATTATACATATGTAGGTGTTTTTAGAAATCATCAACTCAATCTGCGAAAGCGACCCTAGAATTAAATAGTTTTGAACATATACAATATATATTAACCCGGTAGAAGCGAACTGAGTCAAAAATATTTCTATTTTAACATAATAGGAAATGTGAGTAATTGTTTTACCGGCATATGCAATGCTTTTTATCCAACACGAAATTCGCCGACGCGCTGAAAGGACGTCGGCGTCGGTTGGATGGAAGTAATTCTGACGGTGATAAGCACTCAGGCGTGTCACTCGACGACAATTAGATTCAAAGTCGGCAACTTTTGTGAACGAAATATTTTCCAAAAGAGATGATCATAAAAATTTAACCGTAACACATCACATAATTTATTATTCAACTATTAGATGATAATAAGAGAAAATAAAATAGCTGAAAATAATGATTCTTGATGATTACCACATTACATTATACGTAGAGAACTGTTTCTATAACTTTTAAATAAATAATTAAGTTATAATTCAAACCAAAACAATTTAATGAGTTATTATGGTATAACAGAAAATGTAGTTTGCTTAAAAACATTTCAAATGTTTGTTGAATGATCGTAGAAATGTTACAAAGTGCAAAAGTTTTTAATAAAGCGCACTGAAGTCTTTTGAACGTAAATAAAATTACATTTTTCTGCCTTGCGAAATGAAGTCGTCTGTTAAGCAATCAAAGCTTAGTTTATTGAATTGAAAATTCCTAGAGCAAATATTGTGTGATTAGATTCCCGGCTCCGGTACTTTTGGAGATTTTAACGATAAAATATATATATATATATATACATACATATACATATTCTTCAACCTTCCAATGAATAAAACTATTTGTTACAGAGGTCTCGAATTGCAATTATAAAACCGTCAAAGTTACTAAAGCATATTAATTGGCAGATTTCGCAGGAACCCATAGCCTTTGGAAATATATATTTGGAGAAATCATCAATGGATTCTAACTAATTATGACCCAAATGATACCTAAATACTTAAACAGACGTCTTAATAAAATAATTTAGTCTAAATTGTATTTAAATCTCAAAATTTATTAACGTATTTATTAATATGAATAGTTCTGTTACAAAATTTATCCCAGTATATTTCGCTATTCAAATAAACAGAGAATTCAATAATATTTTAAACTGATTCAAGCCGGCTCTAAGACCCGACAAAGTTTCTTAAAGTTGAGCAAGAGAATGTAGCGGGTTCAAAGTGCTTCAGGGTTTCTCTCACGATTTCCAATACAATTTCGTTCAGGTTATTTGCAAAGATTGCAATTATTATGCAATATTTCACTATATACTTTTTGTTACATTCAGTACTACGGAATAAAAGAAGGTTTTATACATTTGATATAAGCATTATAGCCGTTTAAATAATCTCATAGATGTAGCTCACACAAAAGTTATTTACCTTTTGAATAAATAAAAGAAATAGTTTCCCATGTAATGTTAATTTAATAACATACTTTCCAGAGGTCTTATTGGATTATTAAAAACACATTATGTGAACCAATATAAAACTAAAAACGCATCATCAAAGATGTATTAATTAAGGTGACGTGAAATAAGCAAAAATAATAAAACAACGAGTCAAGGTAACTAATAGCGTCCTTAGAAGCTACAACTGCACTTTCAAGACAGATAATAAAAAACTACATCTGTCAAAATCAAACAATACATGCACAGTGTCATTCATTTAGACTTTGACGTTTTGGTGTACTGTTAATTTATGTTCTATTTTATCTAACAACAGATTAATAATAATATTTTCAGTTGTAATAGGAATGATTAATACGTTTTAAGTTACACTTACACTCGCCTGAACAGGAACTTATTAAACAGAAATATTGCAAAAGAAATAATCCAGTGGAACATTTCGCTAATCCCCCAAACTGAGTACGCGTTACACGCTTTTTCAATTATACATATTAAAATCTCACGGATACCAATTCCCAGTACAAACTTTATGGTGCAACGGAAAAATATTATTTTTTAAAAACGTAATGGAACATAGGATATTTATTCAAAGCCGGTATCACGTGCACGGATTTTTTTTTAAAGTTATACCTACCGTGTGTATCCGTAAAAATAATTGATTGAAACGAATCCATCCAAGATCTGTTTGTTTTTTAAAACTAGTTAAATGAATGTTTGAATATTTCAATAAATTAAAAATACTTTTTCGTTCCATATCGAGGATAAAATAGTTTTGTAAAGGTTCCCGTTTTTTGTTTATACACCTATATACATACATACATATGTATTAAAATTACTTGCGACACAAGGGAATCAATTTAAAAATACTATGCCTTATGAGTTTATACTGATTATAAAGTATGTATTTCCATAGTGGTTTTATTATAAAAACTTTACTTATATTAAAGTTAATTAATACTTAATAAAGAATCATTTCACTTATATGTAACAATACAGTCTTCTTATCTCACTTAATGAGATATTCTTTTTATTTAGAATGTTATTTGCAATGTCGAGGCTGTACTTAAAGGCTCTTTATATATAATAATACTAGACACGCCTCCTATTCCGCTGCATCATTGCTTAAGGTACTTATCGGAAATAGAGTAAAGATTATTTCTTGAGAGAGAATGCAAATATTTTTTTCAATATGTGAGTATAAGCTAACGTACAACTAAGTCAGGCTGTAAATCTTTCAACATTCAATAAAATTTGTCGAAGATGCAAACCAAAATTGAGAAAACAAAGTATTTACATTTTACAAATCAAAAAATATTATCTCGATTACATAAACGTCAAGTGATTTCAATGGAGAGCTTAATGGTATTTAGTAATCGATTTTTTAAATGTTTATCGATGTTGACTACTCTTATTCATAATAGGTTTTACTGCTTAAAATCGATATTATGTAAGCATTAAGAGACGTTTATTTGTAATAGTCTTTAAGTATTTCAAACATTAAATAATTAGCTTCTAAAACTTTACAATTATTTTTAATCAGAAAGAAATTCTGTTTGTAATAACTAATGCACTCCTATTTCATTAACTGATCGTTTGCTTGAGGAAACGAACACGTTGGAGAAACATTGACATTTCAATATATTTATATATAAACAATACATCATTATGAAGTGAGTAATGTATTCTAGATTATAATTGTTTTCATATTTTTATAACACTCATTTAGCTTAATATCGAGAACTGTAAAAGTACAGTCTTAAAAAAAGTCAAATTATTAGGAAGCTATTGACCTCTGCCTAAAGTTATTATTGCAGAATACATTAATTTGGTGTGACTTACGTCGGCTTGACTGTTCATGTACGTCAGCTGCAACCTTCTATGTTCCTGGAAGGCATTTCGTAGGAACTGTTTATCACCGTACACAGCAACCTCCAGTTCCTGCCTCTTATTTGTGATGTCTTTACGCAACTGGCGAATGTCCCGCGAGTACCTTTTCTTCTGTTTAGCCAAATCCCCTTCATGGATTTTACGATCTCTCTCTAGAAATGTTGACGTTGTATCAGTTGAATTAATGTTATATTAAATTATGCATCAAAACGATCGTAACTGAATATTGCATTAATTCCCAATAAGGGCGTGGTTACCGTATAATTTTATGAGTCCTCTATACTGATTTATTTTATCCTTTATCACCCAATTCTCATCTTGCATCCCATGAATACGAACCTTCGCTGCGGATAACATGTTTTCTGATGCTGTTTCAGACTAAATATTATTATTTATTTATTGTTAGAAATAAAAATGACAGTTATATAATAAACACATAAAATATTTCACTTCGTATTTTTAATTGACTTTACGTCAAATGGGTAAGTAGGTGCGATAAGTTTTTAATCGGACAAAGATAATACCAGGCGTCACCGCCAGATGCATAATTCCAGTCCTTAAATGATACCGAATGTGATGTAATTTAAAATATATTTTTTTTTATTCCTAAAATATTATATATATAGAGAGAGGTGAAAAATTTCAAAACACTTACCTTGATTGTATTTAATGATTAAGTATATAACTCCCAGAACTTCAAAGTTCGACATGGCGGAACGAACAAGATAAAAAACAGATATTTCGATAAATTTACTATGAAATATAAAAGATTTTTATCAAATGATAAGAATTGTAAAAGCCTAATTCACTTCTGAGCTTCCATAAAATAATATACATATGCTAATTAAGTTTTAAATTGTGCAAAATACCATGTTCGACAGTAAACAGCACACGTCAAAATATCTATAATCAGTGATATTCGAATGGAATATTGATCATTGTTAAAAATTTAATGTATGTAAATAGGCTACGAGTTACATTTTCGACAATATTTCGAAACAACTCTAGCATAAAATCGTAGTGAATTTGTTAAGTTGATAATTGCCAGCAAATATTACATATATTTGTCTTGACATAATAAAAATAGCTGTCGTAGAAACAAAAAGTCCGAATTAAATCACTACTTACACATTCTACAAGATTCAGATAGAACTTGGCAGATCTATTTTACTACTTAGGTATAAGAATGCTGTCTTAAAAATTTTAAACAATCTCGAGAAAGTCCCGAATAACTCGGATGTAGTTTAAATAGTTTATTAAGAACGTCTTACGGAAACCCGATCCAAGTTTAATTTTTAATGAATCTCAATTTTGTCGGGATTTTTTTTATGCAATCCCGAATTTTCAAATATTCTACGATCAAAGTCGATTTCATATGAAATATTTTCACAGCACCAAATACGAATCATGCAATATCTTTATTTATAATGTATGTAATGTGTCCATACACGAAAGTTAAAAAAAATATATTGTGTTCATAGTTTCTCCTTATTTAAAATAAAGCATAGGAACATAAAATTAAAAGATGAAATTTCCTTTGAGTCATTTGTTTCGATATATTTATAATGTTCCTCTCAACATTTATTAATCTTTTTTGTTCCTTCATCGAATTTTATTGACATTAAAACGGCTATTTGGTTTGCAAATTGGAAAGACTAGTGAAATTCAACTACACTATAAATGAATCAGATTTTTAAATAACATATAGCACGTAAGTTATTTTACCTTTCGAGTAACAAAAAAGAAGTATTTAGAATAAGAGCTCTGAATGCCGTCCGTGCTATCTTTAATCCTAAGATGCGGATTGCATTGATCTTCCATTAGACGGTAAAAATCTCTGCTAAGCCACTCTCTCCAATGTAAGAATCTTGTTTAAATATAAACTTAGAACATAAAATACTTTCAGCTAACAACAATAAAAAAAATATGTTCGTATTACATAAGTCCTCGTTACTTGTAATCAAGGTTTGATTCACACAGCTTAAACACATAACAATACGACAAATATTCAAATAACGCTGAATAATAATGTATCGCTTATCAAATATACCGCACACAACAAAACCTCGTTCTGATGAATGCGGCATCAGTAGGCGAGCAGGTTGTATTATGATACTAATTCAAAACCTTTTGTGCTTTCCACAGTAAATTCTTGAATGGAAGCGCTGTTTTTAAAATATAGAAGTAAGTACCTAGAATATTTTATAGATTCCTAACTGAGAGAAATTCTGAATGAAGCCACAGCATATTCACTTTTGTTAGAGTTGTATGGCAGTCGCTTTGAAAGAAAATTTCCTTTCATGCATTTTAATTCTACCGCGTAAATAAAGACTAATGTAAACCTCATTCGTAAATATAACTAAAAAATAATTACCATTTGAAATCATAGATATGAAAGTAGATCTAAGTATTCACAAATATAGACTAAGTGCACTAGCCTAGGTACATTGGTGCTAGTTAGATAGTTATGTGCTCGTATCGACGGATTTTCTATATACAGATGTATATAATCTAGGTCTAGTCGGGTGTAATCCATTGGAACTGGTATGATCACGTATTGTTCGGGTGTACTGGATAATTGTTTGACTATGGTTTTGTAGGACATAACAGCCTAAAAACACCTACCACAAGGCTCTCTTTCGATCGCCAACCTGTCATCGAAATATTATTTCGACAGCAAATGGTGACTGAATATTTTTCAAAGTTTCATAGCTACAAGATTTTCATTTCATTTTTGATTTTATCTATAGTGATTAAAAGTATTATTTATATTAAAATCCATTAAGTAGGTATGTTGCCAGAAAAATGAGCGTGTTACTTTGATTGCAACACCTTGATAATATTCTCTAACACCTTTCGTATTTTGTAAGTTTTAATTAAAGGACTTAAAGAGTACCATTGACATAAATTTAACCGTAAAAAGCAAAAAAAAATTAAAGGAAAATTTTCAAACTTATTTCTAGTGTTGCAATGTTGTCACATTTTAAATAGTAAATACGTTTGAACGAGCTTTGGCAACATTGGTCACAGAGCATGATACGCGTTCAGTGGTTCAATATATAAATTTTAAGCCATTAGCCAGATTACTGTCATATCCTAATTTGTCGCTTTAAATGCTATTTTTATATGTAGTCTTATTAACTTAATATCACTATGAAATAAACTAATTACTTTCCAAATATTGTGACACATTTCAATCAGTTTCAATAAAAAGATAATTAATAAAAGTTTCATGAAATATATTACCAATTACTATTTTAATGTCACATTAAGTTTTTCGTTCTGAGATCTGAAATATTCTAATATTCTCTCAATTACATGTTTGCTCTTTAGGTTTACATTTTTTACGGAGAACATCGCCGGTGTCACAAGTTTGCATCGTCACAGAACACACGGAGTTTTTAATATTTTTTCAGTCCATTATAAATCTCTCCACATGACAGTATTAACTTAGGTTTATGGATGAATAATAGGAAAATTCACGTACGGAGTCACGCAGACATGGTATGAAAATTGAACACTATGACCAAGTGATAATCAATGAAGTGCGAACTAAACTATAAACTGAATCGTGAGAATTAATAGACTGATTCATTTCAGCCATGGTGTTTCTGTATATTCTCATTAATTTTGATGCATCTTATATAGAAAATTAAATATTAAAAATTTACTCTACAAATAATAGCAATACCAATTAGTGTTTATTCGCTTCAGTGCACACAACTGAAAGTAATTGCGGAATGAAATTAAATTACTCAAACGGGGGATACTGTTTGTTGAATAACTCAAAATATGAATACAATAATGTTGATAATTACAGTAGCTTTAATATCAAATGTTATTTATATAGTACTTTTAATTTTTAAACGCAATTTTTTATACAATTCTCAATTATATTTATATAGTATATAAAATTCAAAATCCTTTGGATTCTTATGTGGTTTTTAAAGGCTTTTCATGTTGTAGCTGCAAATTATTTGTTATTATATTAGTTTGACTTTCATTTGTTCTTTAATAAATAAATATATACAAAATTAATGAAATTGAAGAAATACATATCTTATTTTTACTGATTAAACTTTATCATCTTCGTTATTTGTTACTTTTTATTTGTGTGTTCTAGCCAACGACCTCTCTCTGTATATTGCAAACAAGATGCAAACAAGTCCGGATTAATTAATACCAAGAATATTTTTCTCGTTATCAGTCTTAAAGGAGCGCAACTCAGATAACTTGAGATGAAAACTTTTATTTTCATATATTTTTATATTATTAAAAAGGTTCTATAGCAGAGACTCCCAGTTTAAACTTTCTTTTATTAACGTGTATTTATTAGTCGTTTCATCAAGATATTATAATCAGTCATTGATATTATTCGACATTGAAACAACTACAGATCCCGTGATACAGGGATTTTGAATCTTCTTGGATATAAATTTATCAAAAGAAAAGAATAAAAGTTTGGTACGTTCGATGCCTTTGGTACTAGAAAATGTAATAAAAAAATTTTGGTCATTATCTGTAAGCATTTTTATTGTAATTATTTTAAAGCTTAAAAATAAATTATAGAACAATATGTATATGAGTCTGCCACAATCGTGAAGACAAAATTCAGTGTAGAATAACTTGAACGCATTACAATGTTTTAGTTTTCATAATTTATTTATGACTGATATTCTAGATGGTTATTTATATGAATATAAAATGATAACATTGTGAAATATAGAACCTTTTGTTTCCATTTATTTCCTCCTGACAAGAATAGAAATTCGAAATGGACGCTTCGGGTAGGGGAGGCAAGTAAACTTAACCACAACTCCGAGTAGTCTAGAGGCTCCTAATTTACCAACTTACTAAGTCCTCTATAACAATTTATAGATTCAAATCTAATAATTAACAAGTGAATTAACTGCAACAATTCCAACATTTTAGTCAATTTATGTAGTTTGTGTAAGTGCGCTCTTCAAATCGACTTTCTAATTCGATATATTTTATCTTAGGAAAAAAATTAAAATAAATTTATTTATAAATATATATATTCAAATTATCATCTGATTTATTCCAAGGAAACTTTAATAAAGTCGTAACCATTAGACCTTATTTTCTGGATCGCCTAGCAATGAACATAAACCTCTGTGTGTTCCAATATCACATTGTGTTCCAGATGGGCAGTTGCTGCAAGTGGGACCAGGTTCATAGATAGGAAATCCGTCGATATTACCAGCGGGACCGTAGTTACAGAATGTGTAAGCTACTATTCTGGGCTCTCTACGTTTATTGTCTCTTTCCTCTGCCATACCGCGATGTATCGGAGAGCCCCGACTACTTTTGGATGTCATATCGAAATTTTCAAACGCATTCTTCTTCGTTGTTGACATATAATTCGTGCGGAGAAGTATATTTTCACTGGTCGTAGATCGTGTTACATTTTCTGATGCCTGACCGCTAACAGCTTTCGGGGTTCGCCTCTTACGGAAAAGTATACAGGAGCGCTGTTTCGCTGTACAGAGGGCTTGCGAGCAGCCTATCCTCCAAGTCGAAGCCCAAGCGGCAGCTGAATACCAGTGTGCGTTGCATCCTCCCGAGCCACTACAGTTACTGGGTCTAAACGACCAAACATATTCAGGTGATAATATTCTCGACCCAGAAAACCAAGCTCCAACAGCATCAGCCAGGATCTGTGCTTCAGTCACTCTCGGTGATACTGGTCTCACATCCATATTTTGCAGCACATTAAAACGTAATGTGTTTCTACATTCATCATGTCTTTTCTGGCATTGACGAGCCCAAACTTCGGCCATTTCTTCCAACTCGTAATCCCAATACAATTTCCGCATGTTAGCCGCCGGAGGCTGCCCTGCTTCCATGCCAGTTGCTATGTTATCGCGGTGTCGGTTATGCAGAAGCAAAATTTGATATTTCATCCAAGTCGTCATTCCCGAAGCAAACAGACGTGGACTTTGCTTATTTTTCGCTACACACATTGTATGCTGATTTTTTAATGAACAGTCGGGATGTTTACAATAATCGAATACATCTTCACTCTTATTTTTAATAGCTAAGACACACGTGAACAAATATAATGTATAAACGTAATATATAAATGACATCGTTAAATAAAATATAAACCTCTAGGATACCTTTCAACAAAATGAAACGTTACACAAACGTCAAATGTATAAAGATATAAACACAGAATAAACTGAATAGGACTGGAATATATACTGTTTGGCATAGAACCGCAACGTGGACGTCCTACAAAAGGCAGACAACCTCCACTCACATTTGTCCAAAAAGGTTAGCTCAAAGCTTATATAGAATACAATGTTAAATGAAGATTTCTTTTAAAATAAATAAAGAACCATATTTTTAATACTTTATAATATACTTTTAAAATTAGTTTCTACAAATCTAAGGTAAAAGGTTTTTTTTTAACTTTTATAAATATATGTATAAAAATTATTCTACAAACAAGAACGAAGTACGAAAATTCCGTGATCTTAAAAATATTCACGTTGTATAAAAAGGCACACATCGTGTAAATAGCATTAGCATTTTGATTGCAGAAATTTTAAAATGTTTGCAAATATTTGTACTTTATAATAACTAAATAATAAAGTCAACATTTATACTTAATTTATTAATACTGTAGACGTTTCTCGCAAAATTAACTTTCATATCGAAATGTATTTACCTTCTCCGAGGACCTTCTACTTTGAAATAAGTAAAGTTTTTAAATGCGCCACATATTTAAAAGGACTGTCAATACATTTAGAAAATTGTGTGTGCCCGATGGTAATGGAGTAGTCAATACTTTATATCATTACTCTTTAAAATAATAATCAGTTTTAGTTATTAATTTTACTTAGTAATAGTTATTCACATGGGAAAAAATTGAATGGAGAAAGACAATGGATAGTTTGTATACATAGAAAACAAAAATTTGGATTGACGAAACATAACCTAAATACTTTTAATAGCCGCTTCTAATAATTATTCCATAAATAATAATTACTGTGAGTTAATTTAAAAAAAACTCCCCACAGTTAGAACCGAATAAGGCACTGGTCCAATTTATCTTACGTCGCTCGAATTATTTTTACCTTGTGACGTAACTCGCAATTAAATATGACAGTTCCCAAAACATAATGGACTACTAAGTATTCTCATAATTTATAAAACTATAAAGATATATTACACATAATTGTATACGTATAGGAAACTTTGTATAACGTAAAATTAAGTCTTTCTTTTTACATTGTATTTTTAAAGTCACGCCGCCTCACTGGTAATTTTGCATATCTAGCGCATGTCGCATTAAAGTCAAAAAGTGAACCTTTTTATGTCGGTGTCTAAGGCATTAACTGACACTATAGTAATTATTTTCTCGCTCTAAATATATTTTCTATGTATACTATGGTTGTTCTACAATATATATTTTTTTTTATCAGTGACTTCAAAAACTACTGTTCTCTGGTTCTATTTCAATAGCATGCCAGCGACCAAAAATCCATTTGGTTCCGTTCGGTTATTCCACATCGAATGAAGCGTCAATTGAATTTGCACCTGTCCAATGTTTTCTGTAAAAAAATATATATATTGTCTTTGAATTTTATACGTCAACACTATGACATACCCTGTACATATTATTAAATAGAAGATTTTATAACAATAACATTATTTTTAAAGTTTTGTTTAAGTTTTATATGTCCTTATTATAATATTGCAACAAAAGTTACATAAAATGTCATACAAATTTATGCAAATGGCCCTACGTAGTTTGACATTGACCATGATGGTGCTAGCATTCTTTTTTTATTCGGAAGATATGTTTGTGTTGACGATAGATAATTTCATTATGTTGGGTGTATCCGGAAGCTATTCAATAATAACACTCGGTCTGCTTATTGAATCCGGGCTGCAATTGAATTCAGACAAGTTAGTGGAAGCATCGTTTCTGATATCAGGTATAGCACTGAGTTTGTTAAGTGCTACATTATCCTTCAATAACTTCTACTCAGCGGACGGTTTCAAACAAGGCAAGTCGGTAAACGGTGGCATAGTAACAATACTGGCAACAATAATACTAATTGTTGATTTCATACTTTTGTTAATACAATGATTTTTACATGTGAAACACTTTTTTTTTTGTAGTTTAAAATAAATCACGTACAAGGACACGTCAACAGCAGAGGTTTGTGCGTTTATAATTTTATATAAATGGGATGAGTGAACGCGTAAGGAGAGTGGACATTGTGGCAAGACAAAAGAGATACCAATTTCGTCAAAAACTATTGGACGAGAATGTAACAGTAATGCAATTTAAACATACCTTATTTAAACCTCAAATTTATTAAAAGCAATGTATACAATCATATAATAATACTGTGCCTTCTCTTAATCCATGATATTTTAAGAAACGTGAATAATAAACGCGGCCATTAAAGACTACTTCACGTCTATCTTCTGTCAGAGGGTGGTAGGTACTAGGCCCTACCACGTACAATTTCTTATGTTTTTAAAACATAAGTATAGTAGTAGTTTGTAACGTTTTTTTAATAAACAACAATTTATCATTTTTTTTTATTAACAAGCATACATTATTTGAAGTATTTCATATTAATGATTACCTTACATAAAAAACAAGTTTTTAAGAATAAATATATAAATCAAAAAAACACAAACCACACTTTGGTCTTCATCTGCTTTTTGTTTAGTCTTTTTTTTTCATTCCGTGTCATCCGTGCATAGAATTGCACTTCAGAATGCGATTTTTGCCACGGGGCTGGTGTGTAATAAAAAAAAGAAAGCGTGGGAATAATTTTAGTGATTGCAACTAAAAACGATAAACTCTAATACTAATTGAATATATAACCTATTTCTTTTTAAAACTCCTTTGATGATATCTATTTATATAAGAAATTAGCAACATCACTAAGGTGTAAGGCTTAATGAATCCGAATATAGCAAAATAATCCTTAGTTACATGTTTTAACTTCAATTATTACGTAAATAAAGGTATTTACTTGTGATAATAACATAAAAGTGCAGTGCAAAATAAGAGGATTGAAAATAATACCATTTTAATATATATCATTCTTTTAATAATTTGTATTTAATATTATTTCTCTATAAATTTGCGTAGACATATATATAATACGAATACCGAGAGAGAAATTATTAATTATTGACGTCATTGAAAGGACCAAGACCATTCAATCGTTAAAAATGTTCCCAGTCAAACATATAACTACAGATTTTGTTTTTTTGACTAGTTTTGCATTTTTATTATGAATTCTCAATCAGGGATAGCGTCCACGGGCCGGCGGGCGAGTAATTTAGTTATCGGCAAAACTGAAATTGTTTCAGGGATTAAAAAACATGAATAACTAAAGGGTATGCAAAACCATTCATAAACAGAATCGAAAATGGATTAAAATACATTTCATCTGGATTGCACAACTCGAAAATGATTTTATGAAATTAACAAAAAAATAATCCCCTGTCCATCAAAATATTACTTTACTATTTCTGTCAAAGGATTTATGAAATATTTGGCTGAAAATTGCTTTTACATTCTATATCCGTTGGGAACAAAGTGAATATCAAACAGTTCTGTTAATTCGTTTTGCGATGCAACGGCCGAGTTGTTTCGTAGTGAAACTTACAGCAAATAACCGGCTTAACAGCGATTAAAACGTTTCACGCAAAATTATATAACAACCACTTAGTTTTAGAACATTCTAGTTGTTTTCAACAAACTAAGTCCTAATGTTGTATGCTCGCGGTACAATTTACAAACTTTCCCCCCGGACGACATAATCGCACACATCCGAGACTTTGATACAGCAATACACCTATAATTCTGGACTGTCTGCAAAGTTGCTTAATTTAAGCACATTGATAGACTTACCAGGAGTGGTATGATCAATCTTTATGAACCTATTCAGATCATGAAGTAGACATATATTGAAGTACAAAGAATTTAAAAATCGTGTATTTGTTTTATAAACGGTATATATATTATACCTATGACGAATAATTAAAATAATGATTTCAACAATGTAGTTTTGCAAATAAAATCATGTTAAGATTAGGAAGTGACTACCAATACCAAAGATTGAGATTATAAATTTCGGCTCTCCCATGTTCGTACTCGTTTTAAATTCAATTTTAACATAACTTTATAGTTTCTTTAATATAATACCTTCTATGCCTTGTCTCCCATCAGCCACTATTCTAAATCTCACTGTTACATAGAAGAAAAAAAATGCAAATCGTAAATAATCTAACTTATCGAGACACATCACACCTCTTCGATCACATTGCAGGTACTCATAATGTCTGGAAGAATTCTTATAACCATATTTTTGTGACATTGCAACTATTTAATATTGAAAGTTCGAGAAATCTGATTTCTTCAAACGATATAAAAAAATTCCTCACTGGCAACACTGCGAATTTATACACGAATGAAATGTACATATAAACATATAATTATTTAGAAATTACATACCATTATATACAAGATAAAAAACGGTTTCTACGTAGACACTTAAATAAAATATTGAAAAGATAAGTCGAAGTAACAGAAGACAATGCCAATATCATTATTCTGTTCCTCTTCGCCTTAAAAAGTTTATAAGTTTTACTTATTTATACTCAATATATATATATATATATATATATATATATATATATATATATATATATATATATATATATAAAGCTAGTTGTATTTAGCATCTCCGTGAACTATTGACAATTGCTTTACAGAACTCTTTAGGTTACACCCTTATAATTAGAGTAGATTCCGAATAGATTTGGAATGAGCTGTAGGATT
>JAAAKD020000207.1:14076875-14178783 GCA_010014825.2 Danaus melanippus | reverse complement strand
GGGCCTTTCATGCTGCATACTCTTCTTTCTTTCATTCATCACTTTCATACTCAGGCTGTACCTCTAACTAGTTCCGTGTACCTACTTTTACTTATATCTATTAATATTTCATTCTTTTGTTTTATATATCTCTTTCTGTTGCAGGATGCAGTGGGGAATATTCTTTATTATTTTTATTCATTTCAATTTACATTTAAACTACATTTACTATACATTACATTTTACACTATAAATTATTTTTCTTGTTTAACCTAATATCACAATATTAATTTTAATACATTATATTTTACTAATTTAGCTTTCCAATTCTTACATTTAATTCTTAATTTACTATCTATTTTATCATTAGTTCTTTTTCTGCTTTCAGTTCCTCGAACTCTTTAGGTTACACCCTTATAATTAGAGTAGATTCCGAATAGATTTGGAATGAGCTGTAGGATTTTTTTTGTACTTCGATATAAATTAGCAATTAATTTTAGATTGAAAAAAAAAAAATACTTAATGCAATTTTCTCCTACTTTTATTGCATTCCGATATAAAAATATAGTGTGCAGTTGGAACTTGGAGTTGAGGTATTTGAATTATTCAGTTATGAAAATTATTTTTGTTTTCGTCATTTACATTAAGTATTTTTTTATGCTTAGGCTTCACTCACACTGGAATTTGTGGTATATTTTGCCAATGGCAACGTTTTTATTTGATGGACGATCTATAATATACAGTACTGTATGAAGGAATCACAAAGGAGTTTGTCAAATGGAAGGAAGATTAAGTATTTTTATGAAATCTATTATAATTTAGTATGTAGGTACTGTCATTTGTTCTCTTTGACTGATATGAAGAACAAATATTTCCTGGGGAAGTATTTGAAGTTGTCAATTTCTGTTTAGTTCTCTTATTACAACAAATTTTGTTACAAGCCACAAATAAAACTGAATTTTATGTTTCTAATTTCAAATTAACACCCAACGCTTTTCACCTAACGCATATGATAACATATACGACACCTACAACAAAAATGCTATAGAATTTGTTGCTATCTCTCCCGTTGTTCTTAATGTTTAAATCACTAAAGCGGTTATTCTATAATAGCAAGTTGGTAATTGCTCAATGTATCACTTAGGCTATTTGTAACAGACTTCCAAAAGAAGAGCATTCTTAACCTTCTTCTAATGATGTCTAAGATTTCCGCGTGTACTCATAATAATGAAACTTATCTTTTCAAATACTATTGCCTAAGATTATTAAGCAGCCACTATTTTAATTAAGTCCGAAATTTAAAATTATTAAGCAAATGTGCATTGTTCTGTGATATTTCAGTCGTTGTCAAGTCAGGATCGGTGGGGGGTCTTTTAGGAAAGGAATGGAATATTCGGGCATAACCACAGGCAATAGATAGTACACAATAAGAAATTATTTAAATACTTAATTGGTTTAAGTATTTTATTTTATTGATTCCATGTATTTATCTTAACTAATACTTAAGATATAGATATAGTCCCAAGCACTGTTGAAGCTCCTCTCCCTGCAACGCAATGGACCCGGCACCCGCACGGTGAATCCATTGAGTGCTAAGAGGTTTCGTCTCTAGTAAAGTAAAACTCTAAAGTAAAACTCTCTTAACACACATACTTATTTCAGTTCAAATATTAATGTTGTTGTTTTGTGAATTTTTATCAATTATTTGATTAAATATTGAGGGTAGTTTACAACTCCTTTATGTGATCTTAATAGTTTTAACAATTATCTTTGATGTATTCCGTGTCTTCTCTATTTTAAAATACTCATATGTATCGAACGAAAGTATGGAGACTGATTTATTATGGTAGCAAAAAATAAACGAGGACCCAATCCGAGAAGTTTGGTCATATATTGGAGAAGTAATATTCGTAATAGTAATTTTAAATATGACTTGTCTTTAAGTGATATCGAAGAATGAAAAAACACGACAATATAGAAGAATCAGCATTATAATACAATATCTTGAAATACATATCGGTGTTTTTCCGGAAAAAAAAGATTTTACAGGGCCGAGTATCACCCTACATCAGTTAGCAAAACGGCAAGGCATACTCACAAGCAACGCCATCTATTGGTTAGAAGTGGATTTACCTTAGTCTTGCTGTACATACATTTTATCCATTTAGTATTTTTAATTGCCCTAACTTAAAACTTAAGCTTAACAACAGAATATAACTGTAAATTATAATTTTAATTACGACTAATAAGACATATTACGTTTATTATACTTTGATGATTTCATTGTATTCCTTCTACGTGTGTCTTCTGTTTTCCTCGTAAAATCTATTAACGGTATAATAAAGTTTAGTACTCAGTAACTAAAATGAACAAGATAGTACCCAATAAAATAACGTAAACAAGTATTTCAAGGAAGCGTTAACTTCGTTTGCAAATTATAACATGTTTTCTTTTAAAAACAAATATAAATTAACGAACAACAATTTAGTAACAAATAAGTTCTTATTAATTTATACAAATAATCTTTTATTATTAAATAATTATAGTGCGAGGATTATGATGGCACTTATTACTATTAACGCCATCTATTGAAAACATATAGTATCTGAGTCTGTAGCGTAGCTTTATTCCTCCTTCAGAGAATGAAAACTGTTATAAGTGAGACAGACAGTGATTCCAGCTTGCAAACATAGATAGCAGCTGCAACTTTGTTACTGTCCTGTTAACTTTATTTTTTTTTATTTGGAGGCATAAATTTTTGTTTGTTTTATAATTTTAAGTAAATATTTCATCACTTAGTCTATAGAATTATCAGTTCACACATGTAATCTTTTCATTCTCCTAATGAAAAGAAAGTGGCATAATATTATAAAGAATAAGGTCCAATTTATGCAGATTGTGTAAAGTAATGATTGAATTAAACTATAAACTTAATGAAAAACCAGCTCAATCTATATTAACATCGGAATTAGGTACATGACTAAAGGTGTAAACTACCAATTTGGTGCGTTAACGAAAGTGGTAGGTGTGTGTATTTGAAACTGCTACTTATAAATTGAACGATCAAGTCAAATAGGTATTGCATACAACTTATGAAATTAGAGAAAAATTTCAAAGCTAAAAGGTTAAGATTGGCAAAATTGCAAAAGAAATCGTATTTGACAACGACACAGCGAGTCCTCACACACTATAAAACCTAACAATTACGAAATTCTTTGAGCTTGGTTGGGAAATGGCTTGACCTTCTACCAGGTTTTCCAAAGACGGAGTATTATTTATTATTAAGGTTTATTCATTTCACAATATTGGAGACCTCATTGACAACGTTATCTTTACTTTGAGACTTTGACTGTGGGATATCTACACTTATATTAATATTTTTTTAAAATAACGGAATTTCTTCATGTATAAATAAAGTTTAGTACTGATTCCTTACTTATGAGTTATAACTGGTTGTTTACGTGGTATATTGATCTATAAACTACATTACTGTATTGCGGATACAAGGCAATACTGACCATCAATGTTTGAATACTTAAGAAATTATTTTGTAGATATTGAAAAACAAAAATATCGTCAAAATTATTAATTTTATACTTGACTAATTCTATTCAGTTCAGAAATTATTAATGAATGTATTTTATACATAGCATATTTCTGCTCTTCTTCCAAAATGTTAATATAAATATTTATTAAATAAATTCTAATATATCTACATTCTAGTTTTATGCAATTAAAGATCGAATTATATACATGTACACCAATTATTTGGCAAAAAACAATCAGAATGCTGCGTTTGACACTATTGAAGTATGTGTCTATCTTTACAATGTAATGACTTATGTCATTTTGGACTTGGAAATAGAAATGTCAATGACAGAACGTCAAATAAGATGTTTAATATTTGAGAGGCGTACCGCGTACTGTCTAGGGGAGTAGGACTAACGATTGTGTCTCGATCTTAAAGTAACGACCTTACCTATTGCTATGTATAATACGTGTTGCTGTTTTTATTGACTCTAGAACCATTGATCTAATTTTGTCATCATAGTTTATGCCTTATTTCTGTGTTTTTAAAAATACTTTTAATTGTCTACATCACTATTTACACTAACAGGCTTATTTAAAAGCTTTAAAAGAATAAAAATGAGTTTACATAAAGCCAGGTAAGTTCATATGATTTTAATATTTTAGGAATCAAATATTACACGTAAGTAAAGTAACTGCAAAATATAAACTAATAAATGTTGCTTATTTACTCACTTTTTTAAGGTATGTATTGTAATTTCTACATAATATAACTTATGCATGTATTAATTTTTATTAAAATGAAGTAATGAGATTATGGTGCTGCCTTATCTATTTATAAATAACATATCAGAGGAAATAATAATTATATTTATTACTAGATATGTAAATTATTTAAAAAACAAGTTTGTGTCCAATCAAAACTCTTAAAGTTGTTTCTAAATAGTTTGTTTTCCTTCAGTATATGTTAATTGTCAAGGCTACATGTTATTTTGCTTTATAATGTTGAAATGCTAATATAGTCTAGTCATAAATGCAAGGAGTGTTTAAAACAACGACAATACATTGCAGGATTAAATTATTTGAGGGAATTCTGGAAAAAGATGTCATTGACATTGGACAGCTTCAAAAACTGGCTTTTAATGGTAATTTTTTTCTACATAATTTATACATATTTTATATAGATTTTTTTATGAATATGTATATGAAATAAATGTGAATATTTTTTTACATAAGGTGTGCCGGAGGAAAAGGGTCTACGTTCACTAGTTTGGAAAATACTCCTTCACTATATTCCCACCGAAAAAAGTTCATGGGACACAACACTACACAAGAAAAGACAACTGTATCAACAGTTCATTGGTAATTTTTTTTTTCTTGTATATATCCAGCAAAGAATCTAACTGAAGTGCTACGGAAGTTTAATTAGTTAAAATGACTTTATATACACATCAAAAGACATAGTTATGTGTATCAATAGACCTTCACAGTTTTAATGTTTCGTTGTATTATGGTTTACAGATGAAATAATAGTCTCGCCAGGTGGACCGACTGATCATCCATTGAACATGAGTCCAGACAGCTCTTGGAGCACTTACTTCAAAGACAATGAGGTCCTCTTGCAAATTGACAAGGACGTGAGAAGATTGTGCCCAGATATATCCTTTTTCCAATCGGCTACAGAATTTCCTTGTTCAGAAGTAAGTTTTGCAATTCTTTATAACAACTTGGTTAAAATTTCAAAATTTTATCTAATATTTGTCACATATATCATAGTCACTACATATATCATAGTCACTACATATTATTCCATAATATATATATATATATATATATATATATATATATCTTCATTTTTATAGATAGTTAACAGCAATGGTGTCAAACGTCTCCATAAGAGAGTTGAGCAATCTGTCCTAAAGTATTCTACATTGGAGAGACGAGGCCTTGGTGTTGCTAAGGTTTGGTACACACATATATACAATCTGTTATATCCTTATATAAAAAAGGTCATATAATTATTTTCATTTTCCAGCTAAGCAATGAGATTAGACGTACAGACATATCAAGCGGTGACTATACTCCTCTTAATGAAGGCTGTGAGGCGCATTGGGAGGTTGTTGAGCGGATGTTGTTTCTCTATGCAAAGTTGAACCCCGGCCAGGGCTATGTTCAGGGCATGAATGAGATCATTGGACCAATTTACCACACATTTGCCAGTGATGCCAACCTGGAATTCAGGAGTAAGTTAACTTATGTAGAAGCTGGATAAAGCGCTAATTCGTCTTATCTTAAATTTTTTAATATATTTCTATAATGCAATACTCAGCAATAATTATTTGTAACTTTGTGCTACAGCTAGTTACTTGTCAATCTTCTCACAGTATTGATTCTATGTACTGATTTTAACAGTTTAAGCAAATAAATAATAAATAAAATAATAGGTATGTGCTTTACTTATAAATTAAGATATAACTGAGCGACTCAAAATAAAAGCAATTTATTACTTGCTAAAACTATGTCTCAGCAAAAGCGAGTAATACTTCTTAGAAATTTCTAATGATAAGTAAATAGAGTGTTGCCAATGCGATTTATCTATAAGTACCTATTATACTATGTATTAATTCTGTCTGAATGTATGTTTGTGATAAACTTCAAAACTACTAAAACCATATATGTACATATATATATGTTCCACTATGTGATTTTGTTTACATATAAATATTGTTTGACATAAAAGCACTCTCACATATGTATGGTGATGTACAATATTGAAAAGCAGACCTCAAGCCGACGCTAAGCAAACCATAGTAATGTTTTAGTACAATTAGTTTAACATTAATATTTAATACTAATATTTCAGAGTATGCTGAATCCGACTGTTTTTTCTGTTTCACAAACCTGATGTCAGAGATACGGGATTTCTTCATACGCACCTTGGATGAGACTGAGAGCGGTATCAACTATATGATGGGGAAGCTGAGTGATTGTCTGAAGAAACAGGACAGGGCTGTGTGGGACCGGCTTAAGAAACAGGAACTGAGACCACAATACTACAGCTTCAGGTATAACTTTTAATCCAGTGGAGATATATGGATGAACTAATATCTCTCTACTTCGGATATTCAGATATACAATAGCTTAAAGAATATACCAACCATCAATCCTTTCTTATATATATATAGTAAGCCGGTTAAAGTTTGTGGTTTGTTAACAAACAACCATTTAACCTTCTGATACTCAGTATATCTTATTTGTAATATAAATATAATGTTTATACTAAGTATTGGACAGGGTTTTTCAACTTGTGGGTCACGACCCCAGGCTTTTACAGTGGAGTTGCTAAAGATTGGGAAAGCTACAGCAGTATAAAATAAATAATGACATTTATAAAGATTTATTAAGAATAATGTTAACAAAAAGACATACTTAAAAATTTGTATGAACAAAAAATAATAACTTCTGAGATCTTTTCCATCATATCTATCACCAGTTTTTAACCGCGACTTCGTCTGCGTTAATTTAGGAATTAGTGATACATGTAAAGCTGACCGGGAAAATAGTTATTAGTGATACAAGTACCAATGTGATTTTTCCGAGTCATATGTACTTTCTAAGAGTATTTAGACATCACTGATTAATGCATTCCCAAAGAGGGTTGATGTCAGGCAGGCGGCCGGTCGTAAAAACAATTAGCCAAAAAACTATTCTCAACGTGTAAGGCAGCAGACCCTGGCTAAAGCTGGGAAATTGCCAGGTAGAAGAAGAAGAGAAGAGTAAAGCTGACCGGGGTAACTCTATTCCGCCCTAGAGGCCATAAATAACCAGATATTGGAAAAAATTAATTTTTTTCTTCGATCGAACAAAACTAAATATGCTCAGTCCATCTCCTGGTTCTAAGATTTTACACACTGATTTTCAACCACATCCCTACAACCGACTTGAATTATAAATAGTATACCTAACACGGCTTTCTTTTATATATGCATATAGATTAAACAAAAACTTGGAATAAACTTATAAAGACCGTTAATGCGAAGGTTAAGCTTGTTTTTCATTTACCAATTTCTCCATCGTAAACCCGTTTTTGTTACATTCAGAATTAAATCGTCTTCAAAATTCAAACGATCTCTAACCTTGCCTTTTATTTGGGCCATTGACGATAATGTCAACTTGCACAAGTACGAAATGGAATCAAACACTTCAAAGCTTCTGTTGTTAAGTCTGTGTGCTCGGATTTCCTTCTTATATTCATACAATTGATGTACAAGGTCACTATTAGTTGGTTGATGGTGAATTTTCTGGGTTAAACCAGACAGAGTGATATATTATTAATATTTTATTCAAGATGGCTGACGCTGCTGCTGTCACAGGAGTTTTCTTTACCAGACGTCGAGCGGATCTGGGATTCTTTGTTTGCGGATGCGAGGAGATTTGATTTCCTTATATTTATTTGCTGTGCCATGATTCTGTAAGTATATTAATTAATAAAATTGTACGCCACAGACAATATATATTGTTGAATTAAACTGTAATCTCTTTGATATAATTCCCTCGAAATACTTTGCAATGTAGGTATATTTATCATCTACAAGTAGACTCAACTGTTCAATGAGATTCGATAATTTCAATTAAACCTTCTTGTGTAAATAAACAGATAAAAAAATGTAATAATTGGTTAAAATTTTTCGAAAAATGGCGGTAAAATTTCAATTTTAAAAGCAATAATTGACTTTCTCAATACTTGAACAATATTGACAAAGAAATGTATTCGTAAGAAACTTTTTCGATACATTTTAATATCAATCTTGACATTTATCTCCAGACTGGTCCGAGACAACATTCTCAACGGTGACTTCGCGTGTAACGTAAAATTGCTTCAGAACTTTCCACCTATGGACGTAACTTTAATACTTAATAAGGCCCTCGAGATATCGTATACGTAATTGATGCCAACTACATGAAGACTGTTATGTTATGTCCTGGTATATACAATGCTTAAGGCACACTATACAAATTATAGGATTTTTATTATGATTTCTGGTTTTTATGACGTCACATTAAGATTATCGTATATGTAATTAATATTGTAAAATAAATTTTATATACATATGAAGTAATTCTGTCCCATTTGGTTACCATTTTGATGCCAATATTATAATAGAATTGATAGTAATGAAATAAAAATTGCAGATTTTTTATTTTTAAATAATTTTTAATTATTTTTGTAAGCATTTTATTGATTTTACATTTTATGAACATTAGAATGTATTTTGTGTGTTTTTTTTATTGAAATGTATTTTACACATTTATATATGTTTTATTGTGTGAGTGTGTGTGTGTGTGTGTGTGACGGTATATGTGTGTGTGTACAAATTACCGATTCGTAAAATAATTAATTTTCTTGACATTGGTGAAGATATCTGTACCGTTTCCAAAAATCCCCGACTGATTTTGAATTCAGAACGTTAGTGATATATATAGGACCTAATTAAAATATGCGAGTACATTTTTTCTATTAACATTTCTCGAATGCACCATCTAGGATACATTATTATATAGTTACTAAGGTCATATTAACTAATTCATTTTTAAGCGGTCTACTGACTATAGAGAGAAATAAGAAAGTAAGGCATTATTTTATTTTCAATTATTACTACTATGATTCATATAAAATTAATCAATTTATATAAAAATGCTATATCTGAGATTTTTTTTTTCTATTTTTATCTTTATTTTGTTCTAACATTTCTTTTTAATCAAATGAATACCTTTTTATTTAATTTACATGTGTATATACTTTTTAATATATGTTGGATAACTCATGTGGTATATTATGTATTTTGTTTCGTATAATAACTTTTTAAAAATATTTTTATATAAAAAGTGTTATATGATAAATGATCTTTGTATAACATAAATAAAAAGAATCAAAGTGTTGTGTGGTATTATTAAAAAACCTCTTTTAAAGTCGCGGCACAATGTTTATTGACTCATGCCTCATATGGTCTTGTATAAAAACTTTATTATTATTTACATATATTTATATAACATACAATTCGGTGAAATAAAAAAAAGATAATATATTTAATATCATTGTTTAACTAAACTTTCAACTTCGTATGCTTATATGGCATGTTAAAATTAATAAGTCAAGGACAATTTCAATCGAATTTTAACCTTAAGAGGTATGATTTATGACCGAATTTCATTCTCTCGGGTAGCGATGATAAAGATAGAATTGTTCACGTAAAAAACGGTTAAATTATATTAATAATTCGAATCTCGCAGTAACGTTGACGAACTACTTTCAAGTTACAATACATTTTTATAAATTCAAGCCATGTTCAAACAAATGATATTATTAAAAAAATCGTATAAAATTTAATAACGTCATTGCCGGGAAACTATTTGATAACTAATCCAGGCTCGAAATTTAAAAAAGGTTATCGGATAGAGTTATCAAGAATAAGATATTTCTTAACGCTCGATAAATTTATTATATAATGTATGCGAGATTGCAACACGCTTTACCTCCATCAGATAACTGTATAAAGGCAGGCACTGTCGACTGTCGAGCGTTGTTCTGCTTTCATTTGACCATGAACTAGAAGTGAGACGTTTACGTAATAGCTTGTATAACTCTCCTACTGTATCCACGAAATCGATTTAACACAAAATACTGATGTGTTGTGTTAATTTTTTTTCATAGATATATAATAATATCATCGATTTTTTTTTTTGTATTTGTACAGATTATACATAACTTTTAATACATTAAAATATCTCGAGCCAAAAAAAATATTAATTAAATAAAAAAATCGATTATGCATTTAAAGATTTAATATAAATAATTACAATGTAATCGATTTGTACATATTCATTGATAGATAATATAATAGAAAGTAAACATTTTATACAAATATAATGTCCATTTTAAAATTTAGTTTTCTATTACAAATCTAACCGTTCTCTTTTTTAATAATGGAAACAATAATGATATACTTATATTAAGTTATTAATGTCGTTAAATGAAAATTGAACAACACATTCGAATAGCGAAAACGTTAGCGTTTACACATCAATATGGTTCCCTAATGACAGTATTTTATTATGATATAAAAAACATTATCAAGGAACATATTTTAAACGCGAATTAATGTGATATGCTTATTGAAGCACACACGTTGATTCAACCAAGGAAGCGTCGGGAGTCGGCACATGTCTTATGCTAGTTTGTAATAAATATATAGGGCTGTTTCATTTACTGATACATATGGCCACGTTGGGAACAACGAAATACTCACCTAGAGAATAACTTTTATGGAAATTATGAAAAAAAAAACTGATTCATGAAATTTAATTAGTCTTGTGGCTTGTGAGGTTGATTTATAAGTATGGCTTCCATTTTGTAGTAAGTATAAAGAATATATAATTATATATGGATGGTAGTAATGACAGTAGGAATTAACTGGTAAGTTAATAGCAAAAACACAGCACCGATATTATAATCTGATAGTATATGAAGTTGAACACAAAATGTCCTCACTCCAAGTGTGGTTCACTTGAATGTGCACTTAATATGATCCAAAAATAATAACATTAACAAACATTAGACTAAAACACACTTATCATTAAAATATTATTCAAAGAAAAAATTCTAATGAATCATAATAATCTCCTATCGGATATAAAAATTATACCAATCAGGTAAATGAAAAATATATATTAGCACTTGATATTTTTTAATATAAGAATTTTGTTATTATGAATTTTATATATATATACATATAATTATACAAATAATTAGCATAAAATGTTAATAAATACATGTATGTATTATATTATATAATATAATGACAATACCTTGTTTGAGATTGTGATTATACAGCCGACATTGTACACGTATAACTATTATGTATGAAGCTGTGTATTATATGCCAGTGTTACAGAATCCAATGTTTTAGTACGACTATCCGATCTAACAACTAGTGCTGCCATCAATAGGTAAGTGCCGGAATTTGATTTATATGAAACCTGGTACCATTATACACATAAAAGCACTATCGGCGTACAGTAATTAATTCACCCTAAAAGCCTACAAGCTGCACTCGTTTCACATCCAGATGTTTCTACTATCACAACAAGGATGCATTTAATACAACGCATTCCTTGTCAACGCCTCTTATAATCTAGATTACAAAATCTATATATTGAAAGTCAAAATAATTTATTTTCATTATAATAACCATTAATAACAAATAACTGAATAATTAAAAAAAAAATTGTCTTAAACATTACCATTCTATTAACCTATCTACTTAAGGAGACTTCCACTTATATGTGAAGCTTGATTTTCTCACAACTTTCCCTCTTCTCTTTAATTAAATTCTTTGCTTATCATTCATATGGGACTCTATCTATTCATAAGTATACATGACATGCCGTTTAAATCTACTATAGCACTATTGTTACAATTCACTAACAAGATTTGTAAAATAATTTGAACATTCCTATGAACTATGTTATTTTTTTGTCGAGAAAAAAATAACAGTAGAAATCTTAGAATCAGTATTGAACATTGAATACACAGATTGAAAACAATTATAATTTTGTCGTTAGACTTACAAGCACCCTAATTGGCAACATGTTTTTTTTTTTTATTTATATGTGAACTATAGAGATACGTTAAAGAGATGCCGATTTGTATTGTTATATATTTACATATTATAAATATTAAAAGTGGACGCAAGCGAGTAGCTACAGAATGGGGCTACTGTGTATTAATGATTTATTATTATGGGTTACTCTCAAATACTATGGAGGTTGCCGGCTAAGTTTATTGATAAACAGTCTTAATTCCAACACCATATGTTCCTATACGTACAGACACTGTAGAACCAAATAAACGAGATCATTTCTGCTCTTATCATTCAGTTAAACCCTTCATAACAAGTGACAGTATCCCAGAAAATGTTTGTCATAATAATCTATAAGCACTTTATAAATAACTACTGTAATTCTTCAATAGTAAGAGATTATAATACTATTTTTTTTTTCTTCATTTCAATAAATAAATATATAAAAATATACATTTAAATTATACAAAACAGGTTTAACTTACAAACAGTATTAAAATAAATTACTAGTGCTTTCTTTAAATTTCTTCTAAATAATGATATTTTATTCCCTTTGGGTTAAAAATGATAAGTAAAATTTTTGTTAAGTGTATAGTAAGAAATTGGGATTTGTTTTTCAGTAAATAACTTCTTTTTTAAAATATATCATATGTATATATCTCCGTCGCAGCTCCTTTAAATTGTTACTGAAGTATTATTTCTCTGAGATTCTCTTAACATAACAAGCAAAGCTAATAAATTTAATTGAATACTGTACGGGCTCCTGTTGCTTGCGAAACAAAATTATGTTTTTTTTTATATATTCTAAAACATTACATTTCTCCTCACCGGACTAGTCGAACGACGAACTTTACATGCTAAATAAAATTACATAAATATAAAAAAATACTTATAAAACAAAAGTCATAACAGTAAAAAACAAAGAAAGTTACATCTTAATGCAACCTCTCGAATACTAATTAAATATAACGAAACGTATATAAAGATACGAAGTACGCCAAATAGCACAAGTTGCTGTGAATTTGTATGGTAATGAACACATCATTATGAAACGGTGAAGACAGAATGATGGGTGTGATCGTTTGTGTTCAATACGGTTGGTTTATTGTATGACGCAGCATTGGCACTTCTGTTTCTTCTTGATGGTCACGTGTTCAGGCTGCTGCGGCTCCTGTGGCTGGGTGCGCTGCACCTCCACCTGGCCAGCTCTCACTTCACCAGCTGTACCGTTCTTGGTGCCGTTCGCTGACTTCGGAGTGCTCTGAACAGGGCTGGACACCTTCGTCTGCGGCGACGCCGGTGGACTGGCCTGTGAAATACATTTCATTTATATTAAATAAATAAATTTCCTAAAATAAACGAATGCATTGTTTGAAAAAAAAGTTTATGATGTAAAAAGAATTTTAATGTTATTATAGTGGCAATTATTATTAAAAGTAAACAACTATTTCAATTATGCCCCACCCAGCCAGTTCAAATAAGATCTGATAGGATTCTAATGAACCCCGCCGCTCAAATTGAGTTTAAGCAATTGATGTATAATGTTTCCTAATAATGTACTGGCATAATTTACATTGACGTTGTTTGCCTGGACTTTTTCCTCCTTGTCATCACAGATGGGCGTCTGGTTTCCAAGTAGTGGTGGCGTGGGCGTGATCGGCTTGCCGCCTTTGATCAGCGAAACTATCTCATCAGCTTCACGGCTGAGATCTCCGTCGGGACGGAACGGGTTATCCCAACCGCTTTCAGTACTGGAATATTTATATTATGACCATTATATCCTGAGCTCACAAAATCGCCCGCACATCCGAGATGTTCGGTTTAATGAGACAATGTCAATTTTACTTTAATCCTCCTCACATGTAAGTGCGGAAGCACATCACTGTGGCACTCGGGAATATAGGTACATTTATATATTCTAAAATAAGTGACGATCTACTAATAAGTAAATATGCCTATTTTTAAATTTTATTTATTTAAATCACACATAAATCAGACAGTGTGATGCCATCAGATTGTGTGATAAGATCCAAATCAATCCATTCAATGATGGGCATGGGCATTGTGTTGTGTACAAGGCCGCTGTTTGTATGCAGTAATTATCTAACATTAGAAATGATATCACTAGCCACTGGGTTGGTTATCAATGGTCTGTGTTGTCATCACACATGTAACATTCAAAGGCTGCAAGGTTTTTGCAACACTGTCCGGACAGTGTGGATATAAACATATCAATTGAAAATATATGTACCTCCTTAATAATACACAGTTTTGGCATTTTCTTTAATAATACTGATTTAGACTGCCCTTGAAAATGTCTGTATTGATTCGATCTTTATAATAATGTAATATTTACTTTATGAATAAGATTTATGCTTAAAAATTACACCAAAAAAAAATTGATTGCATAATAATGTTAAGAAATTATATTTATATTGTATGAAAATAGAAACTAGCTATCAAATATCATTAACAGAAAATTATAAAGTACTTTCAATCATTAAACATTATCTATTCAAGTCATCATGTACACTACTGCATGTAGTTTTGTAAAATAACTTTGTAATATTTGTTTGAAATTAAATAGCTTCTATTTTTATTTGGTATCACTTACCTGATTTGTCTATTGTACATAATATGATCAGCCATATCTATGTTAGCGGGGACAGAGAGCCGATCAGAGTAGAGTAGGTGAATGTCTTGCGGCGGAGGTGAGAGACACTGTGGTCGGACTCCCTGGTAGAATGTCACGCGGACTTTGGATCGCTCCGAACTGGAAACACCATACAGTTTATGTTTGACCTTCATTAGACACCTTACCCAGCATTACAATAAAGCTAAAATACAAGCATATGTCATTAATAAAGTAATGATTGTGTAGGATTTGTGATGAGGCACCAATAAAAGTAGTAAAAAACAATTGCAAATCCGCATTTCGCATAAATAATATGTAATATTTACTCTGAAGTCATAGCACATGAGCAGACAGATGCGACTGTTAATATGTATGGTAATATGGCAGTATTCTTCATTATAGCCGAGTGTTCTCCACCCACAGTGCCATTTTATTATTTGATGTAATCACACACCAGTGTGTGTTAAGACGTTTCTGTTATTATAGTGAACGCTGACATAATTTACACTCGTCCTCAAAATGAGCAAAGGCTGCACCCACATGCTTTAAAAATGTATAAGGTCATTCTTATAATGAACTCATGACATCAGACAATCAACAAGTCAGATACAGTGACAATATTCAACACATTACATTATTAACATAAGTATGTCTCATGGTTTATCATCAATCAATATAAATAAATCAAAAATATCGCAAAGAAATAAAGTAAGCTCAGCTAATATTTGACATTTAGCCAGAAATCGTTAAAATGGATGATAATTCCAGGGCATGAGTGTAAATTGGCTTTATATGAAACTGATCTATTGCAGTGTCAGCTGTAATATAATATGTACATAGGAATAACTAAAGTTAATTAAACTGTGGGAAAATGTAAATGAAATTATATATAACAGTGATGGAAATGGTTGCAATAACATTGTAAGAGATGACGCTAGCTCCACGGCCTTGTGCTGGGCCACAGGGCGGGTCCTCAATTTAGGATTACGATCGGTGATAGTGCTATTATAAATAGAAGATCCTAATGTATACCGATATAGTTTAATTTTCATATACATATATGTGACCTTGAAATGGACAAAACTGAATATATTAAAAATGATTTTATGTTCTTAATTCAGTCCTAATGACGTCATTCCTCGAAATTCACAACATAATATTTGCGGGATCGGGGTGCTATGTTACTCAGTTACTATCCAGATAAAAGATAAAACCAATATAACGCACAAATAATGTATATACCACAATATTATTAGACGGCATTCAACAAATCGTAATGCGCAGCATATTAGGAAAGATTAATTTGTAAATATCATACCTTTCAATTCACAAATATAACCGGTAAGCACTAACATGTAATTCAACGTTTTTAAGGTCACATAAAACTAATGAGATTGCAATTGTAGTACGATTTAAAACTTTAGCCCAATTTATGGTACAAAATTTGTCCGGCGCTTTACAAAGAACAGTTTCACTGCGTTCACAACATCGATCTCGGAAGTCGCGGTCGCGCGCGGCCGTAGCGAATGGAGCGAAGCGGGAGGAGCAATTCAGTGCGATTCGTGCCAGTGCCGTGCGTAGTGACGTTCTTATCATTCACGAGCACGATTCACGATTCTCATTCGATCTCGATTATTTTTATCGAAATGCTGTAGCGTACTAGAGATATCTTTATCCCTATTTGTTATTGAGGAGATTTATATTTAGATGATATTCTTTATCGAAGTTTATATAGTATGTATTAAATTCAAATTATATATTTTGTGTTTAAACTAACGTTAAATAATTTATGTCTCAAAAATCAGTCTATAGAATATAAAAAGAAAGTAAAAAATAATAACCCGATTTGTTTGGTATATATATAAATATTTTTTAAAATCAATTTTATCGACCCTAATAATTTTCTTATCGATACTCTTAGGACAAAACATTGTTTACTTTTGTAATATCGAACCCTTTTTTATCGAAAACCTCGAATCAACTGTGGTAACTGTTCCGAGATATCGAATAATAAATTCTATTGTAGATGCAGCTACTTTTTTAAAAAGGCTGGTATTGCAATGAATAATACATTCAAATAACAATGTAATTCCGAATGATGGATATATCGATAATCACCATTGAATAGAAATGTGATTTGCAATGTTATGTTTTTAATTACGTAACTTGCAAAATTAAGGAAATCGACAAAAGAAAATTAACCTAAATTTATACAAATAACTATTCGAAATGTCATAATGAAATACAAACCGAGTAGTAAACTTAAGTTGTTACCTCAAACTTTTACCCTCGAGTATTGCATAACAACAATCAGATGGTGCATTCAAGGCTTTCGAAAAGACCTAAATTAACAAGGTCTCCCGTGACACACTGTAAGTATTGTATGCAGGTTCTTTAAATTTAAAATACTTCAGTCTTTCTAGATCCACAGTTATAAGAAAGTGTAAATTAAATCTTTATTATTTCTGGACTATTCGTAATATTTTTTTGTTTTATAACTGCTGTTTCTCATTTTTTATTCATACTTTAAGTAAATGGTTGCGTTTCCAGTAGTTTGAGAATTATATTTTTATCATTTTATTAACCATAATGGCTATGGCGTTGCCGCGGTATTGTTGACCAAACTAATGCTTTCCAAGAAACTAACTTGCCGTCGGAAAAGGTTGCTAGTCGAGATAGGGGCCAAGTTTTGTGACCGTTACTTTAAAAAAAATGAGAAATTTTTTAAAGCTTTTTTTTAATACCGTATCAAAACACCGCTACGTTTATATAGCAAGTTTTTGAAGAACAACCTTTCGGAATAACCTTTATGGAAATACTAGTATCATAAATTATACAATACAAGACTGTATTAATAAAGAAACGGAATTACCGATATAAATAAGGTCAAGTGAGTGGCTGTATATTGTTATAAAACACGTAATATGATTTTAAGCTCTGTGAACATTAAAAATGTATCTGTGGCCGAAAATCAATTTAGGATCGTTAACAAGACATCTCTCAACACAATTGTTGTGAACCCCTGTTTATATAAAATTTATTTAACGAAACCTATATCAAATAATTATAATAGATATTAGATACGTCCTGAATGCTCGGTTAATGAATATATTTAGATTTTTCGCAATATAGTTTGAAATGTATGAAAAAAAAAATGTTTTTAATGTAATAAAAAAAAGAGACTTGAATTTTGACACTTTTCGATCGTATTCACTACTCACTAGATTGTTCATATCAGTGTTCTCGGAGATTTTGCATCGGTATGCTAGGGTCGGTTCCATCAAATCTGTTTTTTTAGATTTCACTGATACGAGTTCGTTGACCCTTGTTGATTACTGTTTAATGCATGTACGGTAGCCTGTTATCTTAACAGTATCTCAGCTTATATCTTATTACCGTTTTATAAACATTGACAAACGTTTTTATAATTATTTCGATATACCAATATAAATATAAATAAATAAATGCTTAAAAAGTTAAAACCTGTGTTAGAATATGGCTTAAGCTAGAAACACATGAAGTTTTTACAGAATTGAGAGTGATCTAAAGGGGGTTTCACATTGTTGTTCTAAAGAAAGATTCACAAAGCATAGTATTTCAAAAACTATGGTGATTAAATACAAATTTTGTTGTTAAGAGTAACTTATAAGAAAAAAAAAAACGTTTATTATTTCTTTTGAGATAATAATATACACGTAGTTATTTAAAATAGATCAATACGAAGCCGAACTAATTAAATTTCGGAGCGTAATTGATTAATTCCATCCGATAACAAAAACATCATTTTAGGTAATAGAGTATCAAAATATTACCGTCTTGAGAAAATAAAATTAACCTTATGTTGTACACGATGAAGTCCGTAGTTCAATGAATAATCACAATAATATATTTTTGTTCACGTATAATTATGAAAAGACTAAGAAAGACAAGCATCACCTGTGATAACGCTGGCAAATATTTAAATTTGACTTAAAATAAATATTTTTCTTCTTTACCCTTTAAAAATCAGATGAGTCATAATACACACCCAAGCATACGACTACGTATATAATTCCAACATGTACGGTGACTACCACAAGTCGACATCACTAGATTAGAAGCGTTTTCAATTTTTAATATATAAACCTTAGCCCAATAGAGTTATAACGTGCATTATTGAAAACACGATACGCAGTGTTACGATGTTGACTTGCGGTGAGCACGGTATTGTGATCTGAATTAGAGATTTAATTTATATTACGTCATTGCTGATATATTTGTAATAGTCCGTCTGTAATCCCCTTGTTATGTTATGTGATGAACTACGATGTTATGAGACGCTATTTAAAACAAAACACACATCACTAGCAACGGCTGGATTAACATATTAATGTTATATATATATATATATATATATATATATATATATATATATAACATGTATATGTACTGTTTTTGGCTGTGACTCCGTCGTGAAAACGAGATTTGGGCCCAGAGACGAATGCATAAGGTTTGTTAAAACAATACATGTAGACCTAAGCTATAGACCTCTTCATTTTAAATAAGCTAGATACTGACTGCAGCTCCATCTGCCGGGATAATTGGTGCATCTGGTTCTCCAAAAATCATTCAAAAATGTCCAGCCGTTTAATTCAGTGACATACAGTGGATTTTTATAAAAATATATACTCAAAATTATATCGTAAATAATTTTAAATACTATGAACACAAATTTTATTCGTGATTTTTTCTAATGAACAATTGGAATTACAATTCGGCTTAATTTTTCATACATACATTTTAAATGAGTAGATTTTAGTGAAACTCAAAAAATATAGTCCTATAATGTTTCTCTGTAATTTGTCTAATATTATCAATTTTATATTGTAATTCTAATAAGAGATAGGAGACACTAAAGTTTTATAACAGAAAATATTTTTCTAAGCAAAGTCTGAAAGAACGTCATTGGTTCAAAGTTATAAATATATCTTTTACTGAATATATTGTGCTTTGTGCTTATCGTATTCAGCCTTATACCTATTTCTACTATTTATTCAACGTTTTTCAGTATGTCATTATTCTTACTATAAGTTTGCATCGTCGCAATGCATACGAAAAGTGTCCTCTCTCACTCTGTAAGCTACGTAATGTGTGATTTAGTAAATGAAAGACTGGATAAAATTATGTATTGTGATTATTTGAACTGATGGTAATCATATAAATAAGCAGTTCTGGTATTAAGAAAATTAGAGTAGTAGTAAAAGTATTAAGAAATTAAGAAACACACGATGTAATAAAAGACATCGTTAAGTTGGTGTTGTAGTAAAACAAAGTTAAAGCTTTTACAGATACGCTTAAATGGCTCTCCTAAAACATAAATCAACCAGTTCTTATTTTAAATTGTTAAAAAATTATAGACGTCAGATCCATAAAAACTAAAAAAATCGTACAAATAAAGATATGATATATTTTTAATTTATAACGTGGTCTCGGAAACCATATCAGTGGGACTTTGCAGCTATGGAGATGTTCTCGGAAAAAAAAATTATCTAAACGAACTTGAGAAATATATAATGAAAAATATCTCAGTATTTAATTCGGCTTAAGCCATAAGAGTCAGTTTAGTTTTAATTACAGGGCGATACGAATCATTCACGTGTTGTGTAAACAATCAATTTAGTTGTATCAAATAATGAGTCTCCATTGACAAGACGATTTTATTTTTTATTCAATACCTCTCTCTTTATTTTTATAGAATAAATATTATGTCTCACATTTCTTGAATAAAATATTTGGTTGGTCAACTCTGAATCTTCCTTCAAAGACCTCTTTTAAGTGAGCCAATAGTAAGGCACAGAGTAAATGACGGTTAATTAAGAACTTGCTTCGGCTGAATAATTGCAGTCTTTTCGCTTAATCTGTTTTAAAACTATTATTCTTTTTACAGACGAGTTTCTTTTTAAATATATATCAGATCTCGAATCAAAGCCAATTATTATTTCATTTCTTTTTTTGCAGCACAACCGTTTATTTGCAAAAACTAGAAAATATTATGGCAATAATTTACTGCACGCTTCGTAAAACAGTCATAGTAAAGGTAAGGTAGTTATTCCTCGATCACTTCATACGCTATGCACACAACCGAGAGAATTAGATTAAAATATGTGAAAGTACTTGCTCTGTTCAAATCATTCCGTACTTTTGTTTCGCGTATATCAAACTTATAATGACATTGTAATTCGCAGATTCGCCTTTGTTGTAAAAATAAATAAAACATACTCAAAAGAACATAACGTACTCGTCTTCGACGGGCGTGTATGGGAATGATGTCTCCTGGAACTTGGGTGGGGGGCTGGTCTCTGGCTCTTCCTGCAACGGGCTCTCGTAGATGAGCGTCTCCACCATAGATCCTTTGGAACTTCCGAAGGATACCCTGGAACAGAACTCCGGTTGTAGTTAAACAATAAGGCACAAACCAACAAAGATGACCTTAAAATATTGCTTTGGCAGAACAGCGAGCATAAGAATTGGAGCAATGAGCTTCCGGTTGCGAAGAGGCCGACTTTTTATAAGTCATAATGGCGCAGTTCTTGATTTCAGGCTATAAACTTAATTAGATAAAAGGCACGTACACTGAGCGGACGAGCGGAAAATGTAATAAAATGAAGGTCTACGTGTGCTTGATATCAAAGGTGAACACTGATTCAGAGCTAATGTCACCTAATAGATCGAACGACCGGCTAATTGCTCGCTAACAACACATGTCTTTGCCTGTTATAATATATATATTTTAATTCAAAAACGGTTTTATTGTCATACCTATAAAAACTTTTTTGTTTCGTTGACAACTAACTGACGTAGCATTGAATTGTTCAGTTTTTACGACTGGGAAAGGAAAGCAAGTTTTACACAAATAAAATATTAACACAGGTAATTACTGACTATCGCGGCTCTTCTAAGTTTCTGTATATAAAGTAAATGCGGCCGCGTAAGCTTTAACCAGGCTTTAACCTTCAATTTATTATTTTAAAAAGTTGGCCCATTTCTTTTTAATTGGTTCGTGTGCAGACCATAACATTCGACCTTATTATGAATAAAGATAATATTAACGAAATTTCGTTAGCATCTCGATGTGTATGTTTAAATTATTAACGATATTATCTCGTCCGGTGTGATTGACAGCCAGTTGGTAGGAAATTAGTCCGTCCCGAAAGCTCGATTCTGTTATTAAACGTATACTTTCTAATCGACCTAGTTCATTCAAACCTAGACTCTTACACTTATTGTATTTCCGCATGGATAGGAAGCTACTTAACATTCTTTGTGTTACCCGCCCCACTTAACTATTTGTCACTGTATCCCTTTGCGGTATTCGCTATTAGTTTCATATTATCTACGAAGCATCATATTAATGTTATAATAATACGGACTTATATATACTTAAAAAGAAGAGGCCTGTGCTCAGCAGTGGGCTCTGATGGGCTTTAATTTATTTTTTTATTTTTATATATATAAAAAAAATGCCTTTACAGATACATATATGTATTTTTTTTAATGAAAGCTGTTGTCATATAAATTACGTATAACTAATCGACTAGTATAATGTCATTGAATCGAAACTATTCCACACGATACAATAGCACGACTACGTCACATTTTTTCATGATTCAAGTCCCAAATCCAAACAAAATCATACCTCTCCAGATATTTAATATAGAACTTATATGGACTATGATGCATTAAACTAACACGAATAGTACCAAGACAACTATTGAATAAAAATATGTAGTGATGTAACTACGGCCCCTGTATGTGTACATTTGTATCGTATCAGCTACCGGCGGTAAACATCGAGTATTTTATCTCGTGTATTTATAGTAATCACGATAAAACAATTGCTTTAGTAATAAATGTTATCTTAATTGGATTACAGTTACAGGAGTGCATCAATTATATATTAATTGAATAAGGAATTTAACGTCAAAGGCCGATGGCTAAGGATTTGGGTGTACTTAAGTATGATCCGAACACTGAGGCGTTTCAGTCTAGAGCCCAGTGGAAGAAGGCTGATAACTGTAGGAAGCAGTGGGTTGAACGTTGGAGCTGGTTGCTAGATGAAAGAAAGTAAGGACATACACACACACACACAAATACACATTTACACGCACACACACACACTCACACAGAATGTTACCAACAAAATCGTAAAATACCATTTCAGCAAAATGAATTTAAACACTAGTCGACTGGAAAGCAACGGAGAAATTATTTTTTCTTCGGAGAAATTATTTTATCTTACTAGTTATAAATACTTGATATATTTTTCATTAATGGTCATTGAAAAACACGTAACAGCATCTCAATTGGGTCAAAATATTATTAAATAAAGGTAGCCTAACCCAAGGAATATATGTAATATGTTATATCTATCCATGTAGCTATGTATTTTATATATAACATATAATTTTTCAGTGTCGTACTATGTGTTGTCATTCGTGTTTATTGCTCTCTCAACTTGAAACATCTGAGCGGACTTGTATGTAATGACATATACGGGTTACAGAAATATGTTTTTTCCCTCAGCGTGCATGCCAACTTGTTCAGGATAGTTACATAAAGAAAACTCGTCAGGAAATTATTATTATACACTACAATAAGTATAAGAAATCGTCTATCAATCACTAGCGAATATTAATATAAATAGATCTTTATCTTCTGAAACATTTTTTCTTGGTCACTATTTGGAGATATAAAAAAATTTTTGGTGATAGTTTTAATCTGTTCATTGCCATGTAGGTATATAAAGTATTTTTCTGTATAATATTTTTTCTATTCGGCTAATGAATAAAGCCATTATAATATTTAAGATAGATTTATTTTATATTTATTCCCATACACGTAAAAACCGCTGAGATAAGTACAATCTTATCTCGTTCTCTTATAAAAATTTAAAATGGGTGTGTAACGGTAGACTGGTAATAAAATTTCATTATAACATTAATATATTTTATATGTAAAAAATAAGAGATATATATAAATATTAATGATATAGGATTCATATTTTATTGCGTTATATGTACATATAAAACATATGTCGCGAATAAATTCTAAACCAAGCCGAAAACCGAATGAATGTACCAAATTCGTTTCGGTTGTTAGTAACGTCTTGAATCGTTTTACGTAAAACCAATGTCGAATAACTTTTAAGAGGCTTGCCCACGCACACATGACTTATAAAATTTACATAAAATTATATATATTTGAAAACAATCGCTCTCTCAGATATATTTAGTGATGTATTATAATTATTATAACGTATTGTACAGATTGGCGCAGGCCGAGGCGGAAGCGATACGTCAAGAGACTGCTTCTGTCTTGCCACATGTCATTGGTAAGACGGAATCCACGAAATCATTGAAACCAGTACCCATCACATCATCGGGCATTATCGGATGGCTGGCTGCCAAGTTTGTGATTTTTATTATATATACAGAAACTGAATCAGATTCCTGAAGCTGTTACGCATTTATTGACTAACCGCCGCGTACGATTTTAAAATCAATAATTAGTAAACATTGACAGGCATAGACAATATAATGTTCTCATTACTGTTAAATTTCGAGAGCACTTTAGCACAGAGTATTGCAACGTGCCAATTATGTATCTTTTAATGCGGAAAGATGATTGTAAATATTTATTATGGTTAGCTATACATCACGTGTTTTATTTTGCAACGGCATTTTTTTTTTGGCTCCACATTACCATAGACGAATGAGATGTTTTTAATTTTATTAAATTATACTATCCAGGTCCGTTGAACTCGTAATTTATCTGTCCAGGCCAGACTGCCAATTGGAAATATATACATCCTGGATCGCGAAGGTCCCGATCCGTCTTCCGGATACTTGGGATGACAAGAAATATCTCGGTTAGGTATCCCAATTGTAGTTGTATTTGTATTGATATCTAATCACTTGAATACATAAATCAAAAAAAAATATTTCCGGCATCCATTATCGCATACAATTTTCTAGATAACTTCATCAAAAAGGTTCAGAAAAACAAAAAAAATTAAGAGGATTCCGTTAGTCTTTTGTAAAAATAATATTTTTTTGAATAAATATATTAGATAAGTTGGTCATTTTTCTTAAAAACTATATCACTAGCGTCGAAAGAACTTGATGTGCAGTAGATTTAAGATAATGACTTCTGTTTATTGTGCTTAAGACCACGACTCGTCTGAACATTTTCTAACTGATCGGACATTGTAACTTCCCGTACTAAAGCGAGCCTGGGGTACTGTTGTTGTTACTGGGTACCAAAAGTTTAACATAAGAGTAACATTCCTAGCCTATCTACATGTACCTATTTCGAATATTATTATTATTATTAATAAGAGGTATGATGTTTAAGATGATTGTCAGATGCAGTTACCTTTTCAGCGATGTGTGTTTGCTGCCATTGAGTAGTTTGTGTTTCGGCTTATCGTGGGCTCCTGTCGGCGTGGACGATGATATTGTGAGGTCGCTCGCGAAGGAGCTCGTGGAGGAGTCCTTTGATATATTCGTCCTTGGCCTTCTAGCGTTCGATTCTGGGCTGCCAGGGCTCGCGACCAGCTCCAAAGCCAGACGCCCTTTAGGCGCTGGAGGTGGTTTCTCATCGACTGGCACCATGTACGACAACATGGCTGTCTCAGCGCTTATTCACATTAATTAAAGCACTGTCGATTCACATTTACAGGTTGGAAGCAATAACTATCATTTTTTTAATTCAGGAAATGTTGTTCTTGATTCAGTCACACACGTCGTCTGTCCATGCAGTGATAATAATGGCTGTAAGATAATAAAAATTTACACGTGAACATTCGTAACTGACATCCCGAAGTGAGATAATATATTTGTCGGTTATTACGATTACTAAAAACTACAAGTATATCTTAGATTTAATGTTGTTATACCATCAGTGTGAGATATCCTTTACAGTAATGATTGAAAACAATTTTCGCAAGAGATGTCCGGCAATAGGAATCGAATTCTTAATATCCATTGATGTCATGCCGTGACCTAATTAATGTCGTATTGACATCGGCATCCATTAATGTTTCAGTCTAGTTGAAGAACAATTTCGGTAATTTTTCAATTTTTAATATCGCAGAGGACAGCTCGTTACGGCTGCCGGTATAAATTGGATTGTGACGTCATCACGAGCCAGCGCAACTGGAGTTATTTAAATAAACGCTCATTCTAATATGACATAAAAATGTTACATTAGATAACGATACAATATGACTATAATATACTAGCATTGACTCTGTCAAGGTGAAATTAATTATACAGCCAATAAAAGGCATCACAGATCATAAATACGAATAGAACATACTTATTTCTCATTTCAAATGTTGATTTTTTTAACTATGCAGAATTTACGTAAAATTAAAAAAAATAATGCCTGATATAATATATAATACAAGTCGTGTTTGGAGCTCAAAACATTGTGTGCCATTTATGAATATAATCTTGGTAAATGTTCAATCTGGTATTTCTCAAACAGAATATTAAACGTATGACTCACGCATAACGCGAACATTTTACTTATACAAATGTTTATTCGTATTTTTTTTTACAACTACACATATTATAGGACGTTCCTTTATAATTATTAAGAAAAGTGACGTCTGTTGTTGATTTGGCTCCAACACAAATCGCGAATGCGTTTTCGGTGTGGGCGGAAGCCTAAATATAACTTAATTTAATGGCAAGTTAAAAGAATTTAAGATAACCTATTAAAGTATTAAAAAAATTACGTCAAGTTAACTGTTATATAATATTAACGAAGACAATAGTGCAGGACCGTTAAAGAGCATCGAGTCACTGGCGCAATCGTTAGTCTTGGGGGGAATAGGAATGACAATATAATGGCATTCCTTCACCAGGGAAAGGTCAATCTCCTGTGCTGACCCAATAATTAGTTGTATGTCATTTAGAAGCTGCAGATGTGATCAGTTATGATCAGCAATTTTTTAAGGAAATTAACAACTTAACGAGAACGCCAAATATAAAAATGTTTTTCGCATTCGAAATTCAAAAATGTACAAACTCTATATGAAGCAATATTACCTTAAGCATGCGAGGCGTCGCTCAAGACAATTACAAAATAAGTGCATTGATCGATCGACAATCTTTCCTTATTTCTAACAGAAAAAAGTTAAAAACCTATAGAAATAAAAATGTCTATGATAAAATTTCAGAGAGCATTGAAACGTAAACAGAAATAATCAAATCAAGCCAAACAAAACGGTCACGCAGGTGGAGTTGCGGTTTTTCAGTTGTATAATTACACTTTGTGAATGAAGATCGTAATCGGATACGTGACACTGGGTTGTTACCATTTCAGAACGCTAGACGCTCTCTCATGAATGTGGGAAAGATCGCAAGTGTTCCGATTCGATAAGTCCAACATGTATGGAGAACTGCATACGTTTACACAAACAGCCAAACTGACACGGTTTACTCGTTTTATGCATTTCAGCATATATACATTAATAATTAATATAATCATACACATCTTGATAATTAATTTTAAATAAATAATGATTGTATCTAATTATAATTAATATTCCTTTTTTTTATATTGCGACGTTAAGTTTTTAGAAAATTATCAAAAATACATTAAAATATCGATTACCTATTGAAAGAGATACGTAATTGAAACGATTTACTTTTTCTGTAACATTGAGAAATCATCGAATTAATTTTTATTATATTTTTTTTATTGGCTCGAATAATTTAATGGAGAAAAAATTTATTTGGTAATATTATTATCACAGGAAACTATTTGCAAATGACATCGTTAAAAGATAATTAAGAATTATTGTTTGATATTTTCAAAATACAACGAAATTGAAACGTAAAATATTATGTTAAACAGTATAAAGTTTTTCAATATAAATATGAAATAGAAACATTACAGTAGTTTTTTCTCTCAAAACAATATTAATATTTTTTAAACTGTTGATAGAATTCAACAAACACATAGCAACGTCAAAACACCCGCGTCTTTTATATTCGAAATTTAAAAAATTAAGTTATCAACATAACTCGGCCTTGAAAATGCAAAACTTGTTTATGTTTTTCGTATTACACGACGATTTCATTATAAAAAATGCGATATAGATTACATTATAATATTAAGTAAACGATTTAATAGCTTTATTTTAATTTGTATTTTATTGACGATTGCCTATCTATAATGGGCAATTATGTTTTTTATTTATCTGTTACCGTTTTTACTAAGCGACGGGACGTTAATGACGTTTTGCAGTGTGCTGTCACCAATACTAGTAAGTTACAGTGAAATATTTTTCATTATTTGTTCATAAATCCGTACCAGTAGTCAATAAAATAAAGTGAACGTCAATAGCAGTAACGTCGTTCTCATATAAACCTATATTTTCTTTCATCATTCATCTTTATTCTTCATATAGAACCTACATGTCATATTTGTTTATAAAAAGTACTGTCAACACAAAAGACCCGTCAGCACGGAAGCGGATATTGAGTGCAAATATTTTGCAAAAGATTCACCTGCCATGTTTAGCTTATATTCCGCCCGCGTATACTTGAATTTCCGTCCGTTATATAAAATTCACGTCCTACTACAAGTTATGCGCCTTCGATGTTATTCCAGATTTACTTAAATGAGAATTTCGAAGTCTTATAAGTGAAGTGTTGCTCTCCGTGACTGGTCGGATATCGATTTGTGTTTGTGAAGACGGTATACCGTTGTTTACCATCTTGTTACGGTACAATAATAGTCATTGCGTTAGTACCGAGAGATTTATAAAATACATCTAGCAAACAAACCGAGCACGCGATTTTTTCTTGTCCACGTCGGTATTCTCGTAGGACGCAGCTTATCCTTTCCGTGAGGGAATACATTTGTCTGGTTGATGTCCGTTTGATTGTATGTTTTGTTGTTTTATACTGAGATGTACCTCGCCCAGGTGACCTGGCTCATCAGTGTATTGTAGGTGGATGGTTCCGGCGCGCCCAGGTGACGTGGGCAGGGCTGCATTGTCGGACAAGCAATCGTCATTGTATTACTTACGTCCAGCAACATCCGTTCGGAGTCACATCTAATGCATTATATAAACAAATTTCAATATTGTACTAACATGAAGTAGCAGTGACGGACAACAAGAGTTAACTTTTTTTTTATATACATATAAATATCATATTTGGCATCTATCGATACTGCTTCCCTCAATATTATTGTATAGCAACACTTCAAGATATAATCTATTGTATTAAACTAGTTACGACCATTGTATAGTTTAAATCGTGATATTCTTTTGCCGCCTATCAACAATATTAATAGTTCCCTCCAACTGACAAGAATACTCGTTCTAGAAACGTCAAAGAACAACTTAAAAGTCGTGCCAGCTCTATTATGTACAGTAACACAGTAACAAAGCTTCGGTCTCGTCAAAATCATAAAACTCTTTAAATTCTACTTTCCAATCACAGAGTATCGAACCGATTTGATAAATATATAATTTTTTTTATTGGCTCTGTGGCAAATTCATTCTATGACAGCTGGGTGTAATGACTGATAAAAATGGTTCCAATCCAAGTTATATCCTATTGCTGGTTAAATGAAGTTCGTGCATCAAATTCTATTGAGTGTAACTGATTTGAAACTTTCATTGTGTTTTATCAGCTATCTCATTACTAAGACGAGCTGAGATCAGTATTACAACGGCTGAACAACAATGACTGGTTCAAGATGCGACTAAGTCAAACATTATTTCTCTCCTATCATTACTATGGACAAATAAAATTATTTTACATAATTTTGGGTGCAGTTGATCTGTTTCATATAACAATTAATTTAATATGGAATGCAATTAGCGTTATAATTACTCGCACGATAAAATCTCGCTGCCATTAAATTAGTCTTCTGTTATTGATTGCGTTTTGAAATTTTGAATGATTTCATTATAGTGTCATGTTAAATTTATACATGTCCTTTTTTCTTCATAATATCGCACCGGCAGACTTTTTAAGCGAATGCCATTGTTATGATAATTGGCATTGTTTTTTTTTGCGAATATTTATGAATGACCTTGAAATGATCCCAGATTGAAAGGCGAAATTCCACGTAGAGACAGTTATAGGAGAGAATATTTTATCATCAAGAGAAATTAATGCCAATGCAGTGAACACGACAGAAGTAGTTAGGAATAATTCTTGGAAATAAGGAATGAACGAATAATAATTTTATATAATTGTTAATTGTAATTAAATTTCTAAGCTTTCTGAAATAATCGAATTTTACTTTCTGAATTTATCGACGCTTAAAAAATTTTTATAGTTTAATAATAAAAATGGAGGTTTATTTAAAGTATTAAAATTGATAAAAATATTGATATTCCATCTAAGACAATCGATTAATATCAAAATGTCAGTTGCATCCTTTATAAATAATATAATTTATGAAAAAAAAAAACATTAAGGAAATGATAAACGTTGGTGATAAATTAAATTTTAATTTATACTCTTCCTTGTTAGACGATATCTCCCACAGTTACGTTGCTCAATGTAAAACATTGCCAGGATCAAAAATATAATAAATAATAATTTATTATATATAAAGGGTTGGAACTTGTGACAAAAATTTAGAAAGAAAAAACAAGTTTACAAAGCTTATCAACATTACCAATGAATAATGTACTTAGTTACAAAGCAAATAAAATAAAAAGGAGGTTTGTAGGTCTAGTAGATGCTGATTTTGTTAAAATTCATAGCAAAAACTTCGACTTCTGCTTCGTAAATATTTTTTTTTTATTATTAATTAATTTAATTGTGTTAACACTAACACAGTACGTTTTATTTGATACACTCTAGTCGATATATATATTTTCTATTTATAGGAGTGTTCTATTAGCGTGACCTTGAACCTTAGCTAGAAAGATTTGCGCTGATGCCTTTCTTAAAGCGTAGCCAATCTCAAAAATTCGTTATTCAAAATAGATGGCCTTGTCTATGTAAATAGTTTTTTTTTCTATAACTCATGGATATTTTTTTGAGACCGACTGAGGGAACTGGATGAATGATTTGATATGAGGAAGTCGCGTACCCGAAAAAAACTCGACCTTCCCCAACACGGACGAAATGTTAGCAAAAATTTGAATTTATATTGCGAGTTGCAAAACAATATGATTATCCAACCGACGGGACACCTACATGTTGTTTCCATTAAAACGTTTATGGATTTGAACCGACACTGTAATCTTTAATATACAATATATATGTTTAAAAGTGATACATCTTATTTAAACAAGTTCACAGACGTGATGCTAATCGATAATGTTGTATATATTTATTTATATGTATTGAACAAATATTCATTTCGAATCTGTTCCAGAAATATTCAACCGAATGTTTGTTTTATCTCATAGAAATGATTCACGAAGGAATAGTTGTCCTCTTAGGAACTACGTGATTAGGGACTTGCGTAACTCGATGCAGGTTTTGCGATGCAACTCACGAGCCTTCAATTACTACAATGTATAAGGAAATTCAAGTAAATAGTGGCAATTGGTTAGAAGATCTTTAAAATATATAATATTAACACATTAAAACCCCAAAAACTATCGATAAAAAGCTAATATGCGACCCTACGAAAGAGATATTACGAGAAAATCATTATTTTAATTATAATTAACACATTAATCATGTGACGTACATCTAAGATTTGAAAACATCAAAGCGTCTGCAAATCTCCAAACGTAAACATTGATAATTTATAATTAAACTGTCATAATCTCATTATTGTCGACGATATAATAAGGCCTAAAGTATTTAACATTTAGGTAAGGTATTGCCATAAATTAAGTGCATACATACGTGCACTCGATCCTTTGAAAGATGCCGATGTAGAGGGCGCATGCAGGATCGGCTATTCAAATCTTTTGCAGTACGTATCAAAAACAAGTGCGAACGAATAGATGCGGCCTGCTGTTTATAAACATTGAAACAGCGGAACGGGACGGGATGCGATCAATATCGCGCCGGGCGTACTCTAAGCGACCGGAGACACGTAGCCGGCCCCAACTTCACCTGCCGCGCTCGACAACCACCGTGGATATAGTGCAACCGGCAACCGACAGCGGACAAAATCCAACAACTGCAGCGGCGATACAACGAACTACACAGACGTACTACACGAACGGCTACCAACAGCCGTGTGTACTGTGTGCGCCGCCCTAGAGCCGTTACGTCACGCAGATTTGACAGCTAGCGCATGAAGCCAGCGTCGCGGCTAACATCCGCGCCGCGGCGCCACCGTCGTAGGACGCGGCGTGGACTGTGGAGTGTGGAGTGCCGATAGCGGATCGATAGAATACAATGCGTCGCGCATCGCAAGACGCAACCCGCCGGGCCGCCGCTGCACTCCCGCACCGAGCCGGGTTTTGTCTTGTTGGCGCTTCAATGACTTGCTAGTTTGCCGCCATTTAAATGCACTTCGTTTTATGTTTCAATTTTCATTCAATACCACATATAAGACATTAAACAAAACAACTCAAGCAAAACTAATGCAAGTTTTGTGATCGTAGGATGCGACCAGTTAAAATTTTCAGAAAATCGAAATTTTTCAGTTATGTCCATTTTACTTTACGTACATTTGGTAGGTAAAAAATAATTTATTAAATTAACACACTTATGCTATGTACAAAATTTTGTAATTAGTTTATTATTTAAATCAGGAGTAATCTTTCTATAAAGTACGCATTTAACAAAAATTTAACTGGGTGACCTTTTTATCGTCCAGCCATTGACGTCGTATTGGAAGGCTTAAGCTAAGCCGTCATTAATTTAAAGTCATAATGCTAGGTCTCAAACTACTCTACTAAAGTTATACATTTTTAAATTAGAAATTAAATAAGCGCAAATAATTTACAGGAAATGTTAATACGGGTTTTCAAGTTTTTGCTACACGTATTTGTTGTTTGTACGAAATCCGAAATTAGTTATATTACAAAATAAACGCTTTTCTTTAATGCTTATTTTCTACACCGAGAATTCTTAACGACTTATTATTATTATTATTATTATTATTCGTATATTGTTATTCGTCAATGCTTCGTTCAGACGGCCTAAATATTGTTAATAATTTCGTAACTTAGGTGCCTTAATATTTCAAGGCGACTAGTGTCAAGAGTGCATACATCTGTTACCTTTTGACTTAGCTTATGAAGAGATCACTAACCAAACGAAAACTTCCTTGCATATAAGATTCCATATAGGAATATTAAACTCACGATAAAATCCCGCTTTTCGAAGTATTAAAAACAGGCCACAGCCGCTATTAGCCGCAAAAGAAACCTTAAATATGTAAAAATGTATTGGACCGGCGTGGATAAACCTCAACACGACGAATAAAACACAAGAATACCATAAAATAAAAGCCATCATCCAAAAATATACTTTATTGCTTTATAACATACTTTATATTAGATACAAGTCATCCATTTACTTGAAGCTTTCAACACGTTGAAACTAATGAGACAAGCAAAACCCCGAAACCATTACTAGCTATATGTATACATAATGTAAGTAACAAGTGCCAAGCTACCAGAGTATTAAACATTAAAAACCTTATTTACACCAGTTAGGTACAGAGGCGGAACGCTGTCCATAGTGGAATAATTAGCGTCAATATAGTACACTTACATGAAAGCCACCTGTTACAGTCCGCTGAAAATGATTAAGCAACTAATCCCGTGCGATCTTCAAAACGGCATTGTATAAAAGCCATTTCAAACAACGCATCAATAAATACAAATATATATAAAAAAAAAAAATAAAGGCGCACCCGTTGTAAAACGTCGCCAACGATGAACGGCAACTATCAAGCGATAAAACAATAAAAAAACATTTACAAATTCACAATACAACATTGAAACTGTCATTGATCAAACACTTAGTATACAACTGTAGTCTTAATCACTATGTCGATGCTAAACTATATATGAGAGTATATGAGAAGTATATGAGAACGAGCTTGGCCCAATAACCAAATATAATAGGGGATATAGATCATTTTTACTGTCAGATGCATAACCTGCTTGCGTTGGATAGAAGCCGAGTTGGTTTAGAAAGTGATTATTGTTCAATCTGTCTCACTACCGGTACATGGTGCTATCATTACGTCAGCGTACGGTAGGTATCGAAACATTATATTTTTAAGCCGTCCGCGTTCAGATCCTAGAGCCGACCAGCATGCTTACTACAAGTTTTGTGTCGCCAAACTAAACAATGAGCGTTAACGGTTTCGCATTCATGAATCTCCGCGATTTATAGTATTAACGTTGGTTATTGAATGAGAAACGGCACGTCCACCGTAAGGAGTGCGACACAAACTTGTGCCTAGCATAAAGTTCCAAGTCGTTCGTTTGCCGATTATAGAACTGTTTCAACAAGATCCTCGTTATAGCAGTTTCATTCAATTCCTGCATCGGAGATTTTCAGAGAGTTATTGAAAAAGTAACTATATTTATCTCTGCCAGAATGATATTAATCGTTTAATTAATTAGCACAAGTAATTAATCGAGTTACCGAAGACTAAACAATAATAAAGATCCATTAAAATAAACATCCCCAAGCCACTTATATTTACGTCCCTTATTTATGACATTGTTTTTAAAGAGACCAGTGCTGTGACGGCGCCGTTTTAGTTCCGACCTACGAGTACACAAGCGCGCAGTTCACCGGCTAACGCGATTACACAAATAGATGAGTTTATCACTTCCTTACCTTCACTCGGCAGTACATAGTAACAACGGCCGGTCCCTCTTGGACACCGGCTCAAACAACAACTTTATACAACTTGTCCATTAGTTTCAAAATACCAAATCAAAAAAATTAAAATAGGTACAACAAACAAAATGCAGCCTGGATACAAAACACGGGAGTGCTGTACAACATACGATGCTGGTTAAAAAAGTAGAGATACTAATTGAACGTGACATATAAGGGTGGTTGCTTTAGCTGTTTGGGTCTCAGTACACCTTGAGCTGGTTCTTGTCGTCGAAGCCGGCTGAATGGCCAGCGTTGCGAACTATAAACGAATTACCGTCAAAGTGCATTCGCCTTTCTCCCCGCCTGCAGACATCGTTAGCCGCCTTTATTATGTAACCTGACCTATAAGACTAACATTACGTCATTACTAATAAGCACCTGACAAACAAATGCTGAGTCTGTCCGAGGGACGCGGTGCAGTGGAGGAAAGGGCTGGTTATGGACGCCGAGCCGTTACTGGGGCTCGTGCGAAGCTGGTACTTGTGGCTGCACCGGTGGATTCTATACATGTCCAAGGTTAAAACACTTATCAACCATTATTGGTAGATCCGTCGACATGTACTACAAAAACAATTTGCTCAATATTTAACTCAACTATACATTCGTCGAGAGCTATTGTCATATGAAATGGATGAAAGCCTTTATTAAACAACTGAACTGAACTACGTGTTTATTAATTATTATGACTAATTAACTAGCTACTCACTACCCCTTGATGTGTTCATCATATATTAAAAATATGTATAAATAGCGTTCAATTTCAAAATAATTAAATTTTTCACCCCAGCCTTCCGTGTAATTTACATATAATTCTGTTACCAACTTTTGGGGTGGTTTATTTTTTTGTACATTCCGCTATAATAGGATAAAAACACCCTATTCAACCGAGCTAACAGTCATTTAATAAATTTTTACGTATACTCATAAAACTAACACTTCATATATTAGAAAAATAATTTCTGCGAGACAACTTTGGAGCCTAAAGGTCGTTGTAAAGGCAACAGTTAGGTACCTAACATCAAACAAGGTTTCATTAGAAACGCTCCCAAACCGCGTTATGTAACTTTCCATTAAAAATTCATACATATGTAGATGCAGACAGCGGTGCAGAGTCGTCAAACGGGAAGCGTGTGCAATTTCCCCTCAATACATTCAATGTTATCACACCGAGACGGACCCGCTCAGATGGCTGAGTTTTCAGAGCCATTTTCATTAGACTAAACATCGGATATTGCGATATGCGATTCACTTGAGCCGCGCTAATCCCTATACTGTTATCACTTATTGTATTTTAATATAATGACTATATATTTAAGAGCAATTTTTTTAAGCTTTACTAAACACACGACTTTGCTATAATTAAATTACAGGCGTCATTTAGCAGTAATTTTCGCATACATAATCTTTTTGTACCCACCTGACAAGTCCGTCCGCCGTCTGGCTGACTCGGACGTTGTTGATGATCCAATTATCAATGCCATCATCCGTCAGCCAGTACTGCACGCCCTGCAGCAGGGACAGGGCCTCGTTCACGTACGACGGCCCGTGGCGAGACTCGCTGGGACATACGTCACATATGATGACTAAAGCTTGCGACCATGTGTTACTGAACTCCCAATTGAACTACTACTAATGAAGTACCCGTCTTTAGTAATATATAATCACAAACTGAATAGTAATGTCATCAATTTATGTTTTATTTAAGCCGTCAAAGTTCTTTCAAGACTGGTTAGCTGCTGGTGGTTTAAATCCTTAAGACGTTTATTCAAAATTAATTTTAATCCTGCAAAAATTATAATTTCTTTGGATTGTACTAAATCAGTTACGTTCAAATAATATCTTTATATTAACAATGTTCCTGCTATTCCACAAACGTTCAGCGTTTTGTATTGTACAAGCCGAACACAATGGATCGCAAAGAGCAAACACACTCTACTTCAAAAGTATTCGAGAACTTGTAAGGGCGCTCTGATAAATTGGAAAATCGTGGTTTTGACGCCATAGAATTGAAAACTACACCGAGAATACAATATGATATAATGCAAAAAACACATTTTGTATATATTTTAAATCCACAAACAGACAGTGTGCTATTGTTACTTACTACATCGAATAAATGAGAATTGATCTATAAGATCAAATTTCTTCATACTACATACATTTACGTCTTTAAAACCATCAGATGGCTTGTAGTCTAAAAAAATGAGACGAGGTACTTGTAGAACACGTTGAGCGTGAAGTCCTGGCTCATGTCGAGGAAGGTGTCCGTGGTGGTCCGTGTACCGGCCGCGTCCACGAGGTACACCAGCGCACACTGCTCCGCCGTGAACGACACACCCTTGTACCACATCTTCGCGTACCTTACAGTATTTAAACAAACGCTAACCCAAGAAATATTACTATTATCTGTACTGTAATTTTGTCTTCTACTATCACCTAAAAACTAACAAAGTTGCTATCGAACTTTTTTCCTCTATTCTGTTAACATATAGTCAACATGTAGATACTAATAAAAATATATAGAAAAATATATATACTTAAAATGCATAGCAAACCTATTTGAGAAATGTATTTCATATTAACACGATCATTTCACACCCGGTATATGGATACGATCATAGTATTCTCAAATCACACAGCCGAGCGCACATCGTCCTATAAGCCGAACCCACCCACATCCCATCCCCCTTTAATTAATAGAACCCGATGTACATTGTACAGACATCGGATTCTGCATACCGCAACGGATTTATATTTTTATCTCAATGCAATCAAAAAATCCATTACAGCTTCGCAAAAAAGCATATGATTTTTTTCAGTGCAAATTTAATCCAGTTCTTTCATTCGTATTCATTCGTCGTTGCCTCTTGCTCTGATCTCATTTCCATTATTATTACAAATTTAAATGTATTGAATACGATTTTGGGATATAGCTAAATAATTGTATTATCAAGCTAATATCAGCTTACTAAACTGTTACTTCAGGTGTAATGTTTATTAAAGTATCCCCTTAAAAAAAATAACTAGAATTATATCAGTATTGTATATATATATATTCCTAGTTAGTCTCTGACCTTAGCCAACAACGAAATCGGAACGGACAGTGGAGTGATACCTCAGAATTATTAATATTTTTCAATCGATATCTACTATTACTTCGCTTATAGAGGAAAGTATTCTTGCGTCTATGCCAAGGAATAAAGCTAGATAGATACATGTAAGTAAGTTCGTAGAGGTAATCATAATAAATCCATCTACATACTTATTGTTCCCCTGCTGATGCCTGGCCTGGATCTCGACCCTAGAGCCGTACTGGTAGACCCTTCCGTTGGGGTGGATAAGAGCGGCCGACGCGCCCGAGCGAGACAAAGCCAAAATTATATTATTCTTGGCGTTAGTGAGTCGAACAGCACCATCGATCGTCATGTCTACCCTATACCACGTGCTTCGTTACCACATGTACATATATTCATAATATGGTGGTTGAGACTTGTTCTAATCGTTACAGCTCTGACATTTTGGAAATTTAGAAATACCTTTCTAGAAACAACATTCTAGGGACTATCCTAGAGGCTATTTCCAGTTTTGTTACCAACTAAAAGACTATATGATATAAGAGTAATTTTTATAAACGTCATGTATGTATTAGGACTATTAAGACTTATTAGAGAAATTTCAATTAATTTTGCCATAGCTGCCATGGATCTGTCGCCTAATTTTTTGAATACCAAAGTTGGAGGGCCTGGCACGACATCTCATCTATTGCAATAAATTCAACTGCTATTATAGTTTTCTTTTTGTATTAAGAATAATGCTTGAAGAAAGAATATATACTTACTTCTCCGTCATACAATAATAAATTATAATAAGTCAACAAATCGAAGCTATGAATATTAATCATGTTACTACGTACTTTGGAATATACCAGAGAATAAATAAATAATAATATTTTTGGAGTATTGCATAACATTTTCATTTGGTTCTTCTGTTAATATTCTAAAAACCAAACTCGCAGGAATCCAATGATTTCATACTTACTTGACCCTGTCCCTAAGCCTCATACAAACAGTACCATGGGGGGTCACGGAAACATTGTAAGTCGCACCTCCGACGCCGTCAGTTACCTTTGAATATCATAAGGAGATTTTATAACAATGGAAACAGTTCCTCGTAAAGACAAGTCCAAGAAAACAAGGCGTTATATTCATAGAAAAGTCACACCGAGAGACTACTGAGATAATATCAAATGGGCGCCCTTAGCGTGAAAGTTCATGCCTAAGTAGCGCTGCACTAACTTAAAGACGAGACAGAACAATACATGTATAACTAGCTGCTGTGTATTACATGTAGTTGTTGCACGCTGCAGTGTCACGTCTTATTTAGTCTCAAACCTTTCTACGGATTACACAATACAAACTAAGGCTCCGTTCAGATGTTAGAATCTCGCAAATTAAATGAACAGCAAAGCTAAGCATAAATTTATCGACCTTCCGGTGTTGACCTAAAAAGCTCGTGCTGTTCGTTACCAACCTCGAGTTCACGCCAGGTGTCAGCGTGGTATATATCATCCCCAGGGTAGAAGGGTGCCTTGCGTTGAAGAGGCGCCCGCCACGGCGGCTGCCAGCCCGAAGCGCCCACCAGCTCAGCCTGCCCTAATCCACCCTCCAGAAACTTGCTGTAGTCTTGGAAAGTAGAAAGACTCGACTCTTCCTAATATTTGAACATAAAAGAGCTTATTTTCATTACAATACCAATACATTGAGACACATAAAAAGCCACTGCAAATAACAGCCCCCACGTTTGCTTAGAATAAAGTTTTGTAAGAACGCTTGTGGGGAAATTGGAACGAATCGTGTCTTTTTCCTTGTCTAATGTGATAGGACTAACATTTTAAATGTGAAGGCGACTTTATATTTACGTTTCTCGCTCACTCGTATATGCTTGCCTTGATTCATCGTTAAAATTTCCACTAGTGAAAATAAAACAACTTCAAAAAATATTACATAACTTGACCGCTATTAAAAAAAACATTTTTCTATTTGTACTATAATCAACACTTTTACGGGACAATTACAGACAAATTGTCAATTCCGCATGATTTTTATGCGTAACTGGTCAAGAGACGAAAATAATTTGTATTGGCAGAAAATAAGCAATTATTTCTTGACAAAAATATCTCGTAAACAAAGAAAAACCTTTAAATAAAACCAAAATTAAGATAGAATTGTCCTTTAATGTCATATTTAATCTATTAAATCTATACCATAATAGGACCACATAATAATCACCGCTGTACAAACGCTAAGAAATCATTTAATGGCTTATCTTTTAAGGATTGCTCATACCTGGTTATAGGAATGCGCAGTATACACGCTCCTGGGACGTACCGCCATAACATCTTTTCTAAAATCTGCATTGGCCATTGTAACACACCTTCAACATCAATTTATTCACTGGTCTATAGCACACTAATGACTTCTTGTACTGGCAATTGCTACATAATACAAATTATACTTCATGCGGCTGAAAGCGAAGAAATAAGTTATTTGTCATTTATTCTATTCTATTTTCAAATATTATTAATAAACAGAATCCTTTCGGGCGATGACATTATGACTATCTAGCCAGTCCTAGTTACGAAATTACTAGTTAATATATATTAAAAATATATTCAAACTATTCCACACATAAGAAATGTTTTTTTATAATATGGTGTTAAAGCTTTTTTTTTAATAATTTTATATATTTAATTTTGAAATAAATAAAAAGAAAATGATGTAAATAATGTGCTACTTTTATTATTATTGCGACCCCCTTTAAACCTGACAACAACCCCAACGAGGGTCGCGAACCCTACATTGATAAAAAATATTTCATTGAATGTTTGAATGTATGTAATATCTCTATTTGTTCTACATCTTAAAAAAAACACAAGCCTGTTCAATACAATAAAAATGAAATTATTCCAATGTCTACAATAACATTTTTAAGGTCATCGTTAAGTTAAACCTCTTTGTGACGCTTAAGACCAAGATCTTAAAATGTAATAAGGTAATTAAGGCACATTAGGAGCACGGATAAGGTTCTCAATAATACTATATAATATATGTTTTATTAAAACTTTTGATATCATAAATGAAAATTGTTTAACTCTCCGCTTCATATTGTTCTGTCTCGTATTTTGTACTCCAGCAGAACAAAAAATAACTAATATTAGGGACTTAGACTCCGTCCCGGATAAGAAAATGTTCCTTTAGGTTTCAATTGAGGTCATTGTATAATAATTAAAACCTTGATTATTATTCGTTAACATTTATTAAATATTTACTCAATAAAAACAAACAGTCCCAAAAAAAAAACAGAAGAATTTATAGTAGACTATATTTTTAGAAATCAAAATAAAATTAGTTTAAATTTTAATAGAGAAAATTATATTATTCTTGAGATAATTAAAATTATAAGATTTAGTAATTAAATGTATAAACAGAAAATATTATACTAAATATTCGCCGTTTCTGAACGTAAATTGATGTGGAACTTGTTGTCAGTGAATTGTTATTTCATCATTATACTTCTTCGGCTCTGCTTATCCAAACTGTTATTACAGAAACCAATAATACTTTCACCTATGTTTTATCAATATTTATAGAGAATTTTAAATATTAAATCATTGTTATTATAATAAGAGGTTCAATTATTTTTATTTAAAACAAAATGTAGATTTTCGTAAATAACTATTATAATTTTAAATATTTACTTAAATTAAGAATTGGCCTGAAAAACATTTTAAAACATGTTTTATGTAACTTTTTAAAAAATAAAAAACTTCTTATGTAAAATTAAAAAAATAAATCTCTTTATTGTTCGCATTCTCAAAAAATGAAGAAATTCAAAAACTAAAATATTATATTAATTTTTGTTTTATAACTCTCTTTAATATTTTCTCACATAAACATTAAATAATTGAATTATTTTTCATATAAAAAGATTTGTTAATATTTTTGTCAATAGTTACCATATCAAAAAAAGAAACGCATAATATTCACAGCCTTTCTCCGAGAGTGGATGTATGTAGTTCTAATAGGATTTTCAGTAGTGGCAACATTGGCCGCCCGCCACGTTTCGCCAGCCTTGTTAACTTTATCGTACGGTCGTCAGTAATTTTTATGTTCTTATTCCTTTACCACGTTACCTAAGTAATTTGTTTTCAAAATGAGTGCTCCAGCACCTGCCCCTGCTTATAAAATTGGAATTGTAAAGCAGGTAATACATCAAATTTCTTTTTTATCTCCTTGAATCTTTCCGCTGGCGGCTATACCTCGTGCCCATATCGCTGTGCCTTGTTGGCACCGCGTCCACAATTTTCAACAACATTGATCGATTTTTCCGATGGGTCTGTAGAGAATCTTTTGAATGTCAATATCACGAATATGATGTTAAAATCCTTCGAATGTATAAAAAAAGCATCTATTTTATTTCTTATTACGGATTCAGTGGTTATGATTCCCAGATTCGGACTTAAATTTTTTCGATTCACATTAATTATGCAGTATAGTTGAACTTCAATCTGTGTCATCAGGTATTATCCGGAGATACCATCGTTATAAGGAGACAGCCACAAGGAGGTCCCCCACCAGAGAAAGTGATCGCCCTTTCAGGCATCACTGCACCGAAACTAGCGCGTCAGAGAACTGCCAACAAGTATGTTACAATTACATATATTTTTTTAATATTTCTGATTGCTACTAAAATTCTGATTTTATTTAAAACAGTTTTCCATTCAATTTTCATTTATAAATTCTGTACAATATTATATTTAGAGTTAACATTAGTCCATTACAGCTTGGGAGTTAAACATATTTATTTGTTGGTTAAATTTAACTCATGAATGGAACTTGATTGTATTTTTCAATTCATCTAAATGGAGCAGTATTCACTGAAATTTTAACACATTTGTAAGGCGTTTTTTATGTTAAAAAATGCTTTGGTTATCATTTAGATATGTTATTGTATTTTTTTTCCATATTTCCATTTTCCATCGTCTTAGTAATCAATATGTTAAAAATATGCTCCATTATAAAAATTTTCTGTATGATTATAAAGTTTCAACATTCTCTTAAAATTGGATTCTTTTTATACCGGTTCAAACTAAAAACCCAATCTACATTATTATTAATTAATGAAATGTCTCTCTTTTGCACTTTAATATCTACTTTCACTTGATTTTTAGTAAGTATAATATAAATATAAACAGCTAAATATCTAGTGTCCGCAGCCAGAGCAAAATTCTATCAATCCAGCAAAAGCGAGTGTGCATAGCGAAAATATATTGTTCTACCAACACCCTTCCTCTATTTACAAAAATAAAATAGCCTTGTTCTTAAAACATTTCATCAAAATTGGTTTTAGGTCTCTATGTTGTACTATCTTTTATTTTGGCTTTATCTGCCCATATGTTGATTTTGTCACTTCAATTTGCCCTTCAATGAGATCCTGTCTATTACTATTAGAAATTTCATTAAAATGGGTTCATTGATGTAACCTCTGAAAGGTTGCAGAATAATAACCGGGTTCTTATTGTACTTATCATCATCGTCATCAGCCGAAAGACGTCCACTGCAGGTCATAGGCCTCCCCCAAGGAATTATACTTAAATTTGTTTTTAATAGCTATTCGTCAATCTGTAATAAAAGAGCCTTAACTTAATTAAATTCCTAAACAAGTTTTTTTGATTATTTTAATTCTATAAAGCAAGATTTTTTTTCCCTATGTGCATGGAAGTTTTGCGAGTTCTGATAAACACTGCTTTGTTTTACCTTACACAATATTTGTTGACATTATACATTATTGTCACACGCTGCGAAACCCTGTTTGAATAAGCTAGACATAACAATAACAGTTTATTAACTTGTCTGTTGTAGTGACTCTGAAACAAAAGACGAACCGTTTGCATGGGAAGCGAGAGAGTTTTTGAGAAAAAAGTTAGTCGGAAAGGAAGTTATCTTCACTGCTGAGAAACCTCCCAACTCTGCTACTCGGGAATATGGATCTGTTTGGGCTGGAAAGGATCCTACTAAAGATGAAAACATGACTGAAGCCTTGCTAGCAGAGGGTTTTGTTAAAGTGAGAGAAGGTGGACGTAACATCCCTCAGTTGAAGAGGCTTGTTGAAATCGAAGAAACAGCCAAATCCCAAGGCAAAGGTATTTGGGGAACTGACTTGCAGGTAATTTATTTCTTTTAATTATAAGCTTGGCTATAGTATACATACATTTAAAGCATATAAGATTCAAATAAGTATTGTTGTGTGTTGTGTTCAAGTGTAATATGAGAGCAATTTTTTTCAGAATCATGTTCGTGACATAAAATGGAGTGTGGAAAATCCGAAACAATATGTGAACAAATTCAATGGAACACCTATTAAAGCTATAATAGAATATGTAAGGGACGGGTCCACTGTGAGACTTTGTCTGCTGCCGGACTACACACCTGTAACACTCATGCTATCAGGAATTAGAGTAAGAACATATTTATATATAAAATTATAAGGCATAGTTTACACTATAAACTTATAAAATTTGTTTTTCAGTGTCCAGCTGTAAAGCAAGATGGTGATTCTGAGCCTTATGCCGAGGAAGCCAGATTCTTCTTGGAATCCAAATTGTTGCAGAAGGATGTTGAGGTGGTCCTGGAATCTGTAAACAACAACAATTTTGTTGGAACAATTCTACATCCACAAGGAAATATTGCTGAAGCCTTGCTCAGACAAGGTTTCGGTAGATGTGTTGATTGGTCCCTCGCTGTCATGAAATCTGGTGAGTATTTGTTTTATTATACAATTTGATTGATATATGCTTACAAGCTTTAAATTATTTGTTGTCTTAGGTGCCATGACACTGAGACAGGCTGAAAAGGCAGCTAAAGAAGCTAAACTTCGCATTTGGACTAACTATGTCAGTACCGCACCTGTTATTCCTGCTAAGGATAAAGAGTTCACAGCCACTGTAATGGAAGTCGTCAATGGAGATGCACTTGTAGTAAAAATGCCTTCTAATGTGCAAAAGAAAATATTCTTGGCTAGCATTAGACCTCCACGTGAAAAGTAAGTATATTGATTGTATTAAAACCTGACATCAGTTTTAACAATATTACTTTATTTTATACTACTTTTCAAACTTTTATTTTCTTTTCAAGGAACAGCCCAGATGAGGAGGGCAAACAATCACCCAGGCCTAAGGGATTCAAACCGTTGTATGACATACCTTGGATGTATGAAGCACGTGAATTCCTTAGAAAGAAACTCGTTGGAAAAAAAGTTAATGTCACAATAGATTACATTCAGCCAGCAAAAGACAATTTCCCTGAAAAAACTTGTTGTACTGTCATGGCAGGAGGAGTGTTAGTAGCACTTTTTGATATTGTAATTAGTCAAAACAAAAAAAAATGCATATGAATGATTGAAATGTATATTAAATATATATTTTTTTTACAGTAATATTGCCGAGGCCTTGGTCAGCAAAGGCTATGCCATAGTTGTCAGATACAGAAATGATAATGATCAAAGAAGCTCTCATTACGATAAGTTGCTAGAAGCCGAGCAGAAAGCTATGAAGGCTAATCTCGGAGTTTACGCCAAGAAAGATATACCGACCCATCGCATACAAGACACGAGCGGTGACTCCGCTAAGGCCAAAAAGTTCTTCCCCTTCTTAAAGAGAGCCCAGAAAACCGAAGCGGTCGTGGAATTCGTTGCGAGCGGCTCTCGTATGAGGCTTTACGTGCCCAAAGAATCAGTCCTTGTGACATTCTTACTGGCTGGCATCAACTGCCCAAGAGGTGCTCGTCCCGCTATTGGCGGCGGCGGTATGCAAGAAGCTGAACCGTTTGGTGAAGAAGCACTTCAATTCACTAAGGAGAAGTGTCTCCAACGCGATGTTATTGTATCTATCGAGGAGATGGACAAGGCCGGAAACTTCATCGGCTGGCTCTGGGTGGAAAACGAAAACATTTCCATTTCACTCGTTGAACACGGACTTGCTACTATGCACCACACCGCTGAAACCTCGGAATACGCGCGCGTTATCAAGAACGCTGAAGAGAGTGCGAGCAAAAAACGCATCGGCATCTGGAAAGATTACGTTGAAGTTGAGAAGGAAATTGAAAAGGAACGCAACGCTCCGTTGCAAGACCGTGTTGTGAAGTATGAAAAGGTGGTTGTTACAGAAGTCACACCGGAGGGTACATTCTTTTCGCAGAACATTGAATTAGGAAACAAACTCGAGACCTTGATGGAGAAAATTCACCAGGAGTTCACTAGCAATGCACCATTGCCCGGCTCTTACGTGCCGAGGAGGGGACAAATTTGCGCCGCTCGCTTCACCCTGGACGACCAGTGGTACAGAGCCAGGGTTGAGAAGCTCCTTGACGATAAGATGGCTCAAATATTCTACATCGACTATGGAAACAGAGAGGTACAATAACTTCTCTAAGATTTTAACCTATATCAAGATTATATTAAGTTAAAAAACAAAAACAGCTATTGATTTAAAATATCTTTTATTCAGGTGGTTAGCCAAACTAGACTTGCTTTATTGCCGGCCGGCACGGAGTCTGAGCCGCCGTACGCTACCGAGTACTCCCTGGTGTGTATCAAGTTCCCTGCGGACGCGGACGATAGACTCGAAGCTGTACGAGCCTTCTCTCTGGACACACTCAACAAGAAGCTGCTGCTGAACCTCGAGACGCGCGGCTCACCAGCAGCTGTGACACTCGTCGAGCCCTCTACCAACACTGATATTGGAAAGGTAAGCTGTCATATGTACACATACTATTATGATTCATTCTATATTATATACTAATCGTTTCTCTCGACTTATTTTACTCCTTAATTATCCATTGTATTGACTACATTGACTATATAGGATGTTGATATCAAGTGATAATGTTGTAATTGTATATGTCCAGAACCTGATCAAGGAGGGTCTGGTGTTGATGGAGAGCGTCCGAGACCATCGCCTGAGCGGTCTGGTGGCCGAGTACCGGCTGGCCCAGGAGCACGCCAAGAGCTCGCGTCTCAACCTGTGGCGGCACGGAGACATCACCGAGGACGACGCGGTGGAGTTCGGAGCGCGTCGCTAGCGCGAGCTTCCCTGGTACGACGCTACCGCCTCGCCCTCACACACACTCAACTGCGCGACCTGCAAAGCTCTGCACGTCGAGACCATCATATACGCAGTTATATACGAGTTCTTGTGAAGGGCTTAGCCGTACCAATGGAAACACTTATGCTAAAAACATTACTACATACATGTTAATGCGTCTAACCCTCTTCAACTTTGGAAGTGTCTATCCTAAATCTTATTACTCAGTATGAACTTTGATGAATTTTTTTTTAATATTATAAATGGATAATATATGTCTTAAATGATATGACCGCGAGCCGTTCGTCTCGACATTATTTACTGTACAGAAGCATGATTGTGTATGTTATTTGTAACTTATTCGTAGAGCCGTGTATTCTATCGGTAATAAGTACGCCATTCGATTGAACGAATCCTCCCAATTCGTACATTTTCTCTATAACAATAAATAATTCACCCTAGATATTTACTACATATTTTTATATTCAAACTAAATTATTACACAAAAAAAAAAATTAATAATAATTATGACTAGTAAATTATGAATAGTTTATTGAATAGAATCAAGCATAATATGACGAAAAAAAAAAATTTTAAATAATTTAAATAATCATAATAATGTATACAAGATTAATAACGATACGTTAGTATAGAAATTTTCAATTGTTATTTCACAACCTGTGTATTTACAATCGCAAACTTTACAGTTGTTCTTATATGACTAAATGTTTTATTATAATTATAATAATGTTATAAAATTATTTAGCCTTAATATCAATATGTTGCACTTACATACTTATCTAAATAACTCTCTTTTAAATTAACTATATTGTATATTTTGTACTTCATGTTTAAGGGTTCATTCAAAAGTTGTTAGCGGTAATCGAACATTGTAATGTTAGCTAAGTGTGAATTTATTGTAATGCATAACGAGAGTCTGAGTGTTATTATACATTTTTACTATTATTCTACCCTTGAGACATCTTCATTTTCTTTTTATTTAGTTTTTCATATTTCGTAGTTACGAACGTTTTTTTTTAACCTACCTCTTTCTGATGTCCTCGTTATATATTTTTTCACCCGCATTTGGACTACCACAGCAACGGTGCGTGGATTGTTAACGAAACTCCTGTATTTTAAATAAATACACTTTTTAGGATTTTTTTTTTCATTTTATTTTATTTCAATCCCGTTTTTTTACTTTCCACCTTATATGATATTATAATGAACTCTATTGTAGTGGTATATATAATTAAGTGTTTTTAAATCAGGTAACTACTGAACTATGTTCTAATAAATGTACAAATTGTAAAAGTAATGTTATGAAGTGTTCATTTATTTATTAAGGATCGTCCTTCGTCTATCATTCCACGTGTTCTCGCCGCAGAGCTCTGGTGAGTTTTTCGATGTCTTGCAATTGTCGCAGCTGTCGCAGGACGAGACGAACGTGCGAGTCCCGCAGAGCACGCACCGACCCGGCCCATACAAACGATCGCTCGCCCTCGCGACACGCGTCCTCTATATAAATATTAATAGTATAAAATACTGTATAGATGATTATAACTATATATTACTAATTTTATTTACCACTCGATCTACAACTCGAACACTCGTCCTCGGTTCCCGACAATATTCTGCTGTAATTGAAGATAATTAAATTAAGTCTTGCAAGCATCAGGTACCGTCAAATCCACATTAAATGCTGATCCAATGTGGTGTTGACTGAACCTGTCGAGTTAAATAAGCCCTATTAAATAAATTCAATAGTGATATCTTGAATCAGTGCCTAAATTACGTCTTAAGAATATTGGTAAAATTGTATAGATAAGATAAAAAATAATTAATTTTATATTGTACTGTCGTCATAAAAACAGTTATTTCTTATTCTCCACTAGCAAAATGGTTAGCATGGTTGCTTGGCCTACCGGATCCATCTCCATAAACAAGCTTTCAAATGAAATTTATTAAGTTTTAATATTTTGTTAGTCATACTAACCTATTGCACGTATGCTTCGTCAAAGCTTGAACAGCAATACTACGGTTTCTGCTATCGGTATCTTTGATGTCATTAGCAGCTTTTGGTCCCATTATTTTAACAGTTTTGGGTTTTGTTGCTTGAGATTTTATAGGAAGTTTCTTACATAATGATTCAAGAATTTGCCGAACGATTTTGTGACTTGCCTTCTTTTTCGTCTGGAATTCCAAGGTTATTTAATTATTAATTTTTTTTCAATTGCCACATTGGGTGGTACTGATGTTTGTTTCTTTATATATATGTATGTATATAGTGTCTCGTCTTAGCCTTAGTCCCCTAATCGTTGCTATTTCGTAGAAGTGAACATATTCGCCTAGTCATTTAATTGGGGACCAAAGTTTTTCCACAATAGAGATATTAGAACTAAAAACTTAAAAATTAAAACGAATCTTGCAAAAATATAGATTATATATTCACTTTTGCTTGAGTCCATGATTGTATGTAACTCCGTCTGTTTTCAGTTATAGTGCTGGGGTTTCTGGTCAGTGGCACGATAAAGAGTGGTGCAGAAGGAGGACAAGGAGAGAAGAATGACATCGCGGAGGGCCCGACTTCGGGACCGCTGTTATTTTTACTGGATAAAGAAAAATTAGATGAAATATTACGACACATGAGTTAATAAGACGAAACCTTTCAGCATTCCATGAATTCACCGTGCATTCATCGGGTCGACCGCGTTTATGGGAGAGGAGCTTCAACAGTGCCTGGGACTTGCGACCCAGGTGTGGGTTTAAGGAGCCTCTATCTAAATCGCGTTAAACGCTCACCTCCACCGTCCAAGCTCCTCTCTCTACCTAACCTAAAATTACAATAACAATGTTTGAATCTAATAACCATTAATGAAGGAAACCATACCAAATGAAACTAACTATAGTATGTTATGTGGGGAGAGGACTGTTGGCGCAGGCAGTACTTGGTCAGGCAGACCTATCCGTGTGGCTGATACAGAGGGGCTGCGTGCTAGTCTCTCAGGGCTGTTATTTCCAGAAACGCCCGATCTGAGCATAGTCGAATATATATTCATTTTTGACAAAGTCTTTCTCAGGAGGAACATATAAAATATTTTCAACTCTTTCGGAACAATATATTTACCGCACTGGTGACGATCTTGACCGACGTGGCCGAGGGGAATAACCTGGTGATATTGTTTTAACGAATTAAAATAACATAATCGAGCTGATACATTTTCATTTAGTGTATCCAATAATGCTAACATAATTTCTTTTGTCCGAAAAGACATTTTTACGTAGTAAGCGTTAAATAGTACCCTAGTATATTAAAAATATGGCCTCCATCCTTGTATGTACTATGTAAAGAATAACTTACGGGAACGGTGTTTCCGAGGTGCTTCAGAAGGAGTCTCTTTATTACCACGATTTCCGGACTTAAATACCTCCATACCTTCCATATTCAGGTGATTTATGGTGAACCGTAATTTGGAGCGCTGTATAAATTTTTTTTCACTGTGACAATAGAAGTACGGAGTTATAAGATCATATTTATAAACTGAACAAAGCGATATCAAGCCATCTCTGATAAATGTTGTTTAAATATTTGTTAACAAGTTTTTTTTTTGTGGGCGACTAAGACAGTAGATGAACAGCATAAAGATTACCTGAAATAAGTATCCACGCCCATAGCGGCAGGTCAGTCATTAGTTGAAATTTGATTTAATTATTCTTGATGTAAATAGGATAAGGACTGTAAAAATTTGCAGTTTTCAAAGTTAAACTAATAAACCAAACAATGGAAGTAAGAAAAGTCAACAAACTTCTAATGAACAGATTTAAAAAGAATAAACTACTGTAAAGAGTCTAGATATTAATTTGAAAAGAGAAGGTTCTTTTTAACCATTTACGTTTTATTAATGTACCTAAATCGTTTTATATATAAATAATAATGAATTATTAATAGTTATTGTTAGAAAGCAAAAAAGTTGAAATAATATAATTTTTGGTAAATACTAGATTTGAAATTTGTTAAACTTTTGATATCGGATCCATTTAAAATGTAATGGGGCTACTAAATTCAACCTTAATTGAAACTGGTATGTTTATATGAATATGTATATTTGACCATTTCTTAGTATATATAGTACTTTGCGTGTATATAATATATATTATGCTGTGTGCATATTATACATATTAATAAACAAAAAAGAAACTTAAAGATAGAAATGAGCTAAATGTTGCGAGTTAAAAAAAATAACTTTAATGAAAGTCTTTAGGTACAAATACTCAGAAGTACCAAGTGTCTATACAAGGTATATTTACAAAAAGAGTTTTTAAATTTTCAAGTACGGAAACATTTTCCAGGGTATATATCGTTCAGCCTGTACGATTGACTTATATATACTTATGTATTAACAAGTAGATACTTATCAATAAAACATTTGAAAAGTTATTTCAACAAAATTTAATAATAATTTGTACATTTGAATGAATCAGTGGTCGGAAGAAGCAGCAATTTCTAATAAGCTTGTGTAGCAACCAGAGATAAGGAATGTAAGGCCGACCAACACGATGAATATATCACGAACGAGTCGGTAACGGCACAGGCCGTAACTGTCAGTGTACCAGACGCAGGCGTCCATAATGCCAGGAAACACCATGGATAGTAGGGACAGACAAAAGGCACCGAACAAAGCTATGAATGGTCCCAGTTTCGGCACTGCTACTGCAGCCAACCCTGTGAATTTTGTAACAAAGCATTACCGAGTCCAACATTATATAATCTTAAGAATATAATCGCAAAACTTTAATATTTAAAGAGAACGTTAAGTTTTCATTTTCTTTATAAATGTGGTGGTTCTTTAAACAATATTGATAAAGCCGAGGTATTTTATAGGCACATAATAAGAAGTTAATTCCAAAAAGGTCTTAGAGCCGTTTTAGTCATGGAAACTATTTTTACTTGTAAGAAGTTTTAAGAATATGACATAAAATAATTAGTGATTGATGGCAAAAGATATGATAGAAAGTAAATTAGTTATTTTGAGAAACTTACAAGGAAGAACTACGAGCGCTACACGCAATAAGTAATCAACTATTAAAAGTTTCGTTCCTGATACTTTTTTGTGTATCTTGCGATAAATAATGCTATAGGCAACAAAATTCTGCAGAGGAAATGTCAGAAATATAGCCATTGCAAATATCACTTTTGCTGCTTGAGCTTTCCTGAAAAGATAAATCAAATATATACATAGCAATGTGATACAAAAGATACAACATAAATATTAATTTTGTGTCGGTCACTTTTGATTTTGAGGTAGGTTCAAGGTTATAGACGCTTTTATCTCATCTCCATACTTGAGGTAACCAAAAATCCCCATCAACAAATAGAGCGACATAATGATAACCATGCCAATGTTGAAAAGACCAAAAAGTCCTACAAAACGTTTTGGTTGCTCCATGTTGTATTCTAATGCCAGGACCTGAAAATAATAAAATCATAAGTCCTATTTATTGTTTCAAAAACAACACAGTTATTTCTAAATAAACTAACCACACCGACAGCTTCGAGGGCAAATAGTGTCGTGCCAATAAAGAATGGAATCTCTTCGAATCCCTTCAATTGTAACTTTTCATCTTCTATAGTAACATCATCTTCAATTAAGTAAAAGAAGACAAGAATAAACCCAAATATAGTAACTATGTTTGATATAGAAGAAAATGGAGTCAACAGTTTGAGGTTTTTCACGAGTCCCATAAGCGTGAGCGGCAATAATAGAAAAAAAAGGTGTGTTCTCAAAGACATTACTTGCCCGTGGAAATCACAAACCTGAGAAGATTTAAAATTAATAAATGTAAAATAAACGAAAATTAGAATATAGCCGGGTATAAAAATAAAAATGGATACCTGCTTGATATTTTCAGCGACAAAGACACAATATATACAGCAGATACCGAGTTGCCAAAGGATCAAGACTGAATCAACAAAGTAATAAAGTAATCTCGCGGACCACCTCAGGCACGGGGGTCCTTCTTGGATAGCAAACAGCATCGACTTAGGATAGGCCAGATAACCGCGTTTGAATCTCTTACACAATCTATACTGAGTTGCTATCTGTGTTTTAGATCAAGAACACAAACTTATATTTTTATTACTAAAACTTCCTATTACTTGAATAATTTAGAAATAAACATTTAAATAATAATTGAGTTAACCGAACTTTGAAATACTTACTAAAAGTTGTATACAGTAAGTAGCAAAAGAACCAATTATTAAAATGCCAAAAATACTGAAAACAATTCCGACTCGGGCGACCGCGTCCGCCATTGCAAGGATGCCAGCTCCAATACTACCCTTCAGCAGATGCGTCATCGTATCTGAATAACTAACAAAGAGAATAATTTTATCCCACAGCATATTAGATAAGGAAACAGTGTTCTGTTTTATACTAACGACGTCGGTTTCTCTACTCTACGGTGTTGATGTGGGTCGAACGATTCTTCTTCCTCACCTATAAGCAAATCAATAAAATGAACACAATTTTGTGCTCCGAGTCTCTTAGTATTTATATGAAGACCCACCTGCAGTTATTTGCTCAACAATTCCAGCCATAAACTCGTAAACAAACATCTTGCTGTATTATATTTTTGCCACTATTTAAGAAGAATTCGGAATGTTCTCTTCTATTATTTGTGTTATTGGCGTTTCCTTAAAGATTTCGCCAATGGCAATATTTATTAAACTGAATTATATAAAAAGGAATTCATGAAAATTAGGGATATTAGAAGATTGTAAGATTTTGATAGAAAAATATATCAAAAACTGAAAAGTTTTTCAAACAGATTAAATTGACGTTAGTTGACATTAGATAACGAGGTTTAAGGTTTTAATGGACTATTTAATTTTTCCATATCATTCTAGTTTTTTAGGTACACACCAAGAACACTATACATATAATATCTCGTATAGTTTTAACGTACTGCATAAGTATATCAAGAGATTTATTGAATATGCGTTCTGGAATGTGTAACTACCTCTCAGGTAGAAAGAACAATAAAAAGACAAGTTTCACAAAATTATATAATGAAATTTATTTATTCTATATATCAGAGTTACATCAGTTCTAATACATTTTATATTACGTGTCACTAGTAGCGTAACAGAGGCCGGTCGTTCTATAAACCAAGACTTCCGAACTAAACCGACTCCATACATCAACAGACACAAGCGTTACTCATAACATAAGCCTCAACTATCCAAAGTTCCGTGTCGTTGTTTCTATTATTATAGTGCTGAACGTTATATGTACTAAGTTATAATGAAACTGTATCATTTCAATTACTCAGTGATTTAACGCGAACCGTATATGACATTTTAAACGACATACGATAGTTATATAAAGCGCTCGTAACACACTAATATCGATCGTATAACATAGGAGAAACCGCAATAACCTGATTGCTGTCATATAAATAATGATATCGAGTGACATATGTATTAAAAAAAAATAATTAAAAATAATATAAAATCTAGCATATATCGCGATTTTCATATATTGTAATAATGTGTTAAAAACGTAATAATAATAATGTAGGGGTCCTATTCAGAGATACAAGTATATCAAGCGACGAGTATCAAATCATAACTTAAACTAATGTAAAAAGAGTAAAAGATCACAGTAATAAAATACAATTTATGATTATCGACTTAAAAGATGAAAGCAAACTAACGATCGATTACAATTTAATATATATATATACTATAAAATAAATGTGCTAACAACGGGTCGTCCGTCTGCTCGTCCTATCAATTACGCTATCCAAGTATTATATCACTTACACGATACTTATATATAGAAAGAATACGTGTTATATTCATCTTAAAAATCTAAATTTCGCAATTTGGTCACAAATTAAAAATAAAAATTCTACATTCGCTAAAACTTGGTGATATATACATTAAATTAGGATAAGCATGAAATATTATATAAGCAAAAATCACAGACACTTTCATGACAATCGGTCACTCGAGGACTTCGAACATCAAAGATTTTACCAAAACGTTTTTATTTTAAAATAAATCCCACAATATATATACTTAACATAAACACCGCACTAGAGGAGAGCAATTGTTCGTAAGGATCGCCATATGGTTCATAAGGAATTAGGTTCGAATAAAATTATATCGATTTTTATTATAACAAATCAAATCAAGTGAATCAATTAATTGTTTTCTATTTATCAAAATCTTTAAAATCTATGAACGTATATTATACGTGTGTCGGTTTGTTAAAATTGAAAGTGAATGCGAAATCCAAAGGCTCTGGTAAAAAAAAATATCGATAGGTGGGCACAATGACTATAATATGAACGCTATCATTACTAAAGCTTATCATAAACCTATCATGAGCGTACGAGGCTGGGAGATATAGTTAGCTAGTTCTCAGGTCCCCGCCGGGTTGATGAAGTTGGCAATAAGAAAATTAATTTTTGGTTTCAGACTCCTCGTTCCCGGAGACGAAGTCTGGCGAGATGGTCGAGTCTCGTGTGTCAGTGTCATAGACTCGTCAGGTGTCGGGTGAGCGGAGAGAGTGTAGAGCGTTGCCGAGACCAGCCGGCCGCCGTCGCTCCAGGAACGTCTTCAGCTGCGTCGAAGACAGTTGAGTGTCGCCAGCCTGTGGACATTATGTTTTACTTTTAGACTTAACATCAAACTTTTTTTACCTCAATTTCATTAGTAGAAATACAATTTCAATGTTATCCTATTATTTTTAGGTGTTGATAAAACTCAAGGTTGCGTTACATTACCTGTTCGAACCAAGAGTCTCGAAGTGCCTCAGCCGGTGAGAGACGTCTCGCGGGCACCGGTTCCAGCAACCGTCGGATGAGTTCCTGCGCTCGCTCCACGCCGCCCCAGTGTTCGGGAGGGAAGCAGTAGTCACACTTTATTATATTGGCTGTCGTCTCCTCTATTGACTCGTCCAAGAATGGCGATAACTGAATATTTATATATATTTTTTGTTGTAGTTATCTTCATTGTAAGGAAGTTAAAAGGATCCTGGTATATTAATAAAATTGTACTTACGCCGGTCAAAAACACGTAAAGAAATACACCAGCAGCCCAAGCGTCCCAGGCTGGTGCCGGTGGTCGTCCCAGCACGCACTCTGGTGGTGCAAATTCCAGCTGGGCGGGTGCAGGCGGCAGTACTGTAGTACTTTCAGCGTTAGAACCTGAACCGCTTGCGCCTCCTTCGAGTTCCACCGCCGATCCTAAGTCGACAAGCTTAAGCTGAGGCTGAGCACCGCCCAATTCTACTAAAATGTTCTCCGGCTGGAAATATAGATATATTTTTATCAACCTAATACATCGCGTGACTTGTTTTATACGTATTATACGAGTCAACACCAACCCTGACGTCTAGATGTGCTACATTGTTGGAGTGCAGCCACTCGAGTGCGGAGAGCAGTTGCCTGGTGTGTGTGGCAACAGTACGTTCGTTGTAGTCCGATGAGGAGGCCGCCCAGTCCAGCAGTGGCCCGCCTCCAATCAGCTCTAACACCAACGTGTGTGCGCCCGCCCGGGGAACCTCCGCGAAAAGCGCTAGGGCACGGACCACAGCGCCGTGAGCGCCGCCGGATAAAATACGATACTCACGTACTGCATCCGCGCCTCGACCGCTCACCACCTTATTAATTTTAAAATGCTCGTCTATTAAACATTTCATAAGACGTTTCCTATATGGCAATATTATTCAATGTTCTCGTTATTAGTAAATATATGCAATGAGTGCAATGAGGATATTTTAAGTATTTCGAGCATGGAATTACCTGTTTTAAGGCTACTCGTTGACCGGTGCCAGTATCACGGGCTGACAGGACTCGCGCCGACCGACCGCGTCCTATCTCCTCTTCCAAAGTGTACCTCCGTGCAAATTGTTCTCGTTGCCAACTCCCGCCACCGCCGCAGGTAGCTGGACCGGACGCGGAGCCCGCGGCCCCACTACGAGCACTCACTACACGAAAACTGTATTGACCAGCAGGTAATTCCTCTAGTGCTAGCGTATTTGCTGTAGCGGGCGTCTCGGTAGCTCGGCGCCATTCGCCCTCGCCGACGCGGCAATATTCAAGATGCACAGCTTCCGATTCATCCCACTGGACCACGAGTCCACCGCCGGGATGTGCTCTCACCACGGGAACTCCCGGCAGACCGCCCGTAGCCACCGTCAGTCGAGCCGAACACTGTACACCACCGAGTTCGTTGCTTATGAGACAACAGTAGACGCCAGCATCCGAGGCGCGGCAAGCGTGTATAGTGAGAGTGGCGAGAGCGTCGGATCCGAAGCTGATGGCGAAGCGACCTCCGTGACGTAGAGCCAGAGTCTCAGGCGCCGTTTTACGCCACGAGGCTGTAGCCCTTGTGGCCAGACCGCGGCACGAGAGTGTGGCGGAGGCTCCGGCGGCCACTGTGACGTCAGCGGCGGGCTCGGACAGCTCGGGGGCGCGGAGTTCCGTGACCACGCCGTCATTGGGCTCGGCCGCGCTGCCGCTGCTGCCGCCGCGACGCAACTTCAACCCCCAAGCGCGTTTCGACAAACCCTGCCATACACACAACCGGTCACTAACCGATCTTTGTCCCTCTGTCATTTTATAATTGAAGCGTTTCATGCAAGCTCACCAGGATGATATCGTAGTCGTCGATCCACTCTTATTCATTAATAATTTACTTATTACTATTTACAACTATAACTAATTTAACAATTCAATTCAATGGAATATCACATAGCACGAAATAACAGTCTTGAGTCAATTTGCCCCATTGTCACAGTCTATGTTAAAAACTATTTCTGTGCTTATCATACCTAAAACAAAAGAAATTCATACAAGCGTTAAAACAGATGTACATGCAAAAGTAAAAGATAAATACAAACAAAAATATATACTGAAGCAGTTATACTACAAGATAAATTATGAGGAGAGCATAAAGAAGATTGTACATACAAGAGGTTTATAAAAAACACTACAGAGGTAAATGTTACAACCAAAATACTTAAACAGCTCTAGCAAGGACCGAATAATATAGCAGGGTCATTAAAGTCCACTCTTAAGGCTTAACTGAAATCTCTTTCAACTTGAATTTATTAATTCCGATCTTACGGTATTGAAATTTAATATATAAAACATGACATTAGCAAACAAAATTGGTGTAGTCATGTATAATTATATTTTCTTGGAACGATTCAATTTTAAACTTTATTTTCATAACAGTAGGTATTAAAATATATTAATACTATTCATTTTATACGAATAAATAGCAAAGAAATGATTAAGCAAAATTTTGCAGTTAACTATAAAAATAAAGAATTCCTTTAGATTTTTTCATAATAAAGAGTCATTTAACTGTCACAATTCTTTATAAACCAAGAGTTAATATGATTGAGACTAGATCAGTTATCCAGCGGTAAAATATTCATCAAACAAGACTCGAAGACATCAGAAAGATTATACGAACTATTTATATGCTAATTTATCATAGCAGCAAACAATTTTTTTCTCTAAACAGTACTACTACATACACCGTATGATCCAAATTTGCATATCTAATATATTTCAAGTCACTCTACTCGTACACGTTTATGAATTCCTTATATAGTATTAGTATTATCTTTTTTTTTCACGATCTCATTATATCAATAGTTTGTTGAAGTTATTTAATTTTATGTCATACAGCTTTATAATTTTTTTTTAACTTACTTACCTTGTTTTAAATATTTATTTTTTTATTAATACTATAGTAAAGGGTGTAGAGATTGTATAAATGAGAAATACGAGATAAAAAATTAAGACATGCATAGTTTTTTTGAACATATAAAACTACAACTTATTATATTGTCAGCGTGAGCATTATATCGGTGCTCATTATTTATATGATAAGGTTAGTTTGGTCCACATATATATATGTCTGTGTGTTTGTGTTGTTTTATGTACGTACGTTATGGTGTGGCGATGTGGGCGTGAGCGGTGGTGCCACCTTCTTGTGGTCGTCCCTCGCGCTGGAGGGTAGGTTGATGGTGTTTGCCTTAGCGTGCGGTCGTTGTGTGCGCCCGCGCAGCTCCGGTGCCAGTCGCCCGCCCACAGACGGCGGTACGCTCTCCGTCTTTCGTAGTCCGCACCAACCCTCGCCCGCGCTACAGGGACGGGAAAAGTAAATAAAATAAAAAAAACAAAACGGGTATATAAAACATAGACCAGCTTTTGTGTGTCTGTATGCGATGTAGATTATATGATAGGTCATTGTATCGTATCTTATGTGTTTGTATCGAAGAAGCTGGCCTTAAATAAAGATTTAAGAAATAATATATTAAAACTTAAAAAAAAAAAATAAAACCAAGGAAAATAATTATAAGCATGCGGGACTAGAAGCATTAAATCACAAGCGATTTTATTCACATTTATTGATTATTCTTGTAACACGTAGTCACAGATTACAATCATGTCCGGATATTATTTACATATAAATTATTATAATTATATATACATACAAGACATTTGAATACAATATGAAGCAGAGAACGATCTCTATATAGCTGAATACAATACTTATGGAACATGTTATGAAAATGAAATTATGATAATGTAATATATTTTGTTTTTTATTCGCTGACGGTACCGCAAAGCGCGTACATGTTTTCAAAGATCTCAATGTATTCCTTATAAGCACAAACAATTTTCATGTCCTCGTCTAAAGCGATGAAGCAGCAAAAAAGATAATATCGTTTGCATTATTATTATTATGAAGGGAAACAATTCAATTTTTTTATTCTTTTCAATATTTTTCATTTACGATCACTAAATTTTGGACAAACTTTTATATATTAACTTGTTAGATAGTTGGAAGACATTAGGACCTACAACTTAAACGTCCTAATTAATTATGTATTATTGTTATAACTTTGGTTCCACGATCTTTTTAAGACAGATTACACTGATACTACCTTAATAGAAATCATTTAAGGTCGACCATGACGAAGAAACATTACGTTTATATAGAAATGATTACATTATAACATCGAAAGCATCTTTAACATAGTCCTTACAGATGAGAGAGCACAGATTCACTTACAATATATTAGTCGTGAGAGCGTGATCAAGACATTGTTATATCAGCTTTTGTATCGGCATTACACTAATACATAAATCTACCGTTAATCCTCTACAAGTTTCACCAATTATTTTTAACATTAAAATTACATTCCCAAAGCAAATTAATCATAATAATAATGATAAAAAAATGAAAATCAATTTGGCCCCATTCGTTAAAAATTAATACCGAATCATATATTAAATTAGTAACTAAATGGACGACAGTTTCGATCACTGCTGGGGACAAACGATGAGGTGGTAATGTATGTTATGTAATATCGAAACAAAGATATTCGAACTTCATACAGCTCATAATCACGATGTAAACAGATCCACCAGACATTACCATACAACTGATATATAAAACATATAATATGTATGTAAAAAATAATAATATAAAGTTTCAATGTATTTTAATTTTCAAACAACTTCATTATCAATCATTATCAATAACGACTTCAAACAACTCACTCGTATAAGATACATTGAGAACCGAACCCTTTAATGGGTCAGTTCAATATTCGCTCGGAAGGAACCTCTTTCTAATCACTTTCATATAGAAGAGCCCGCTCGTGTATTCTTAAAATGATATGTCTCTATAAGACAGACGTCTTCGGAATGCTTTGGTCACTTTAACATCACATGCGATGGACGCAACTAGATGGCGCTGCTACTGCCTAACACTAATATTACATAAGACATTGTATTTAATATTCAAATGTTCAGATGGCTAGCTGTACTGATATTGACAAATATAACATACATCCAAAATTCCGTTTATCTTCTGAAACCAATAATAAAGTCTTAAAAAAAATCTCAATATACTGAACACGTGTCATATAAATTGACAAAAATACGCGTGCAATAAAAGCGCTTCAGAACTATTATATGTGATGTTCAATATTTTATTTTATTTTAATTACATAGAATATCACTAACTACGAATTCAATTCCAAAGTGTTTCTTTATATCCTAATGACCTATATGATGACGAGCCTCGCTAATGGGCGCTAATATGTAACGATGTGACGTAAGGATAACATATGGAGTTATTATTACAATTCATATTGGGGGTTACATTTTAGTGCTTAAAATAAACTAGTCTAAGCATATACTGTTTCTTGAGACGTGCGTTTCTGGCAGTGATCCTTATTGCTTGCTACAAAAAATATATAACAGGATTAAGTAAATAGCGTCCGCTACATTAAATACATAACTTTATATGAATATACGGTTGGCTGTATAATAAATATTTTTTTAATGTTAGAACACATTTATTATAGTACATATCTTGTCCATTACAGCTTTAGAACATTATTAAAATACGGCTAAGGAATTTACAATGAAGAATAATTGTTAACAGATGATTGACAACAGCTGCATTACTGATAGTCATTTTCTAGTTGATTTATAGATATATGTAAATATTTTTATGAAGTATAAAATATGTATTAATTAATTTACATTACACGATTAATGTCATATTATCATGACATATGACATCTGTCTGACCTCAATACAATACTTAATTATAATTAAATAAATTTTTATTGTATTGTTTACATGAATGAAGTGTGCGAATATTAAAACGTACATATCAAATGTTCATTACAGTACATTTATTTCAATACAACTTAAAAATTTTCAGAGATTATGAACGATAAAATAAAAGTTTCTATACTGATTACATTACAGGGTCACGCATACGCATACTGATTTACAGTTGTCATACCTATAGAATTCATACGTGCACATATAACATAATATCAGCAGAGGCAACGCAATGGACAAAATAGTACTATAAGTGACAAGCGGTGACGTCGTCGGTATACTCACTTATTGGCGTCCCTCTGAAGGAAGGCGCCAGGGTTCTCGAGTCGCTCCCCGAAGATCAGCTGAGATTGTAGTATGGTGGAGAGTGTGGATACCCAGTGTTGCCTGCGAGACTCGGGCGCCCTACACACGAACGACTGTGGCTGGTGCTTGTACTCCAGACCGTTGGAGTGTATTATGAACGTGTTACTACCGTCCACCTCCTCCAGCGCCATCTTGTTCACCTGGAATGCATTTCGTGTTTAGATAGACTTATTTATTTATTATATCTGTCATTGCATCTTATATCCTCATTGTAACGATCTCAGACAATACGGAATGTACGTTAAAATATTTCACAGTTTGTATGTAAGAAACATAAGCATAAAATGTATACTTAAATGAATGTCGTTATTTAGTATTACATATCGATACAAATTAAATATAGGAAGAGATATGATGATATTTTGTAAAGCAAAATTATCATACACGATAGCGCATTTATTTTGATTTGATTTTGATGGTACAGTGACTTCAAAAACAGGAGTCATATGAAGGAACAGTATATTATCATATAAAAGAAAAAGAGCTAACCTTAACGTGAGCTTTATAGTTGTAGGTGGGTCCTGAGAACTGCGTCTTCTTGCCGACGGCCTCGGTGAAAATGACGCACTGTTCAAACAGGAACACGTGCAGTTCCTTGCCTTTGTCGTTGGAACAGTTCCTGTCCGCTACAACGAGCGGCTCCTGGAACAACAGCTTACCCTGCGCCGCTATGTTCCCCTGGAAACGCGACAACCTCTTATATAGACTTATACTTTAAGACACGATGTATGTATGAGCATATAATAAAATTTAGTAAATATAACTGTATCTAATATAGCAGGCACAAGATACATCGATACTTCATAATGGACTTCACAAATAAACATCGTTAAATCATACGTTACATAAAATCAAATGTTTCCGAAATCAATGAAACTGAATACGTGTGCATTAGCTATTAGATTTTAATTAACGTATCAGTTACATACGTTTTATTACTTTAATATCGACAATACGCTCAGTAACACTAACTGAACCAGCTCTACAGTATCAATTGTTTTATTATAATAAAAATTCATATCTTTTCATCGCAGCGCAATAACAGAATAAATAAATATATTCCAAACACATTTAAATTTTTTTACCTAATTAATGTTACATTTATTTAAAGTGAAGTTCGCATTTATAAAACTATCGAAACGAGAACGCGGCTTAGATTTTAACATAGCGAAATGCATTGAAACAAAAAATTACTAAAAATAATATTAATTTTATATAACACAACATTATTAATGGAAGTATAATGAGATATTCGCTTGGTGTTTTGTATTAAGTATAATCGCAGATGCAATGATTGTTATATAATATTTTCTCACCGTGAAGCCCTTTAATCTTCCTACGTCCATCATGTCGTTGGCTGTCTTAGGTATTATGGAGGTGCAGTGTACGGCGTCCCTCAGAGACGTCAGCACGGCCGCCGGGGCTCCGGCTAGCTCGGAGTACGACAGCACCTTCTTCACCAGTAGATGATACTTCTGGATGCGCTGAATCGGCTTGATCAAAAGATCACCAAGCTGCGAACAAATAACATCACATGAGTAATAAATATAAAATACATATTATTATAAAAATAACAATCCAATATTGAACACACCTGTAACTTATGTCCGAGTTTATGTCTCAGATCTTGGATGTAGCTCTCGTGTTTAGATACAATAAACTCTGAGACGGGCTTGTTGCGGCAGTATGTCTCGTATAGGACGATCTTCTTCTCAAGGAACCGTCTGAACAAAGGCCCGAGAAGCTCAGGCGCCACCAGGCAGCCCTCCAACTCGCGCAGGAACTTACTGCACAGAACACCAACTTAAGACTAATACCACATCATACAAACGCTAGCCTCGATGCTCGCTCGCACATGTAACATAACTTAGTACACTCGGATCGCTCAGCAAACATATTCGCTCCGCACAACTTAAAGTATTCAAAAGCTTTCATATTATTAAGTGGATCTGGATCAAGTTACATAGGAACCAACTTTGAAGGAATTGAGATAACATTTATTACTCGAATGTTTGCGGTACATACAATTAGAGTAATTGTACAATGAACCATAAGTATATGAATTTTAAAAGTAATTCCCTTTACGTATCTGAATAGACTGATAAATTTTGCAAAAAAAATATACTTTCTTGTTTTCATTCACAATTCATATATTTTTAGAAAAATATTGTTGAAATTACTTACTCGCGATGCCATTCGTAAATGGCTTCAATGTTTCCAAAGATCATGAGCAGTCGTCGGTCTCTGAGACCGTCAGGGACGGGCGGCTCGGCGTGTGGGTCCTGTAACACTCGTATCGATTAATATCTTACATCACATACATTGTAATTCTTTTGAACATGTCCCCTACCATCATGTGCTTCATGTATCCCTCACAGACGAGTTTCAGATCACTGACATATATCTCCTCGGTCTCGTACAGTTCCTTCAGGACGTATTCCCTCTTTTTGAGCGAGGCTGCGGCGCCCTCTGAGTCAGCAGCCTCCTCGTCTTCGTCCGGAGCTCGTGAAGCTCCCCCGCCATGCTGCTCCTATACAGAATAACCATCACTAGTGTAACTTCACTCGTCGTATTAACGACATTTTTCCGAATTCAAACTCAATTTAACTACAACAAATCTAGCAAAACGCAGAACACACTCTAACACTTGACCATAGACTCTAAGTTAATATTGCAAACTAGATACGGAGCGCCGACAGTTTATCGTTCATAAAACGTCAAAATTATTATTTTAACTAAGATTATTGTATGCTATTGAATAAAAAACGAGCAAACCTTCGTATGTCGATGCAAACTTAAAATAAACATTCTGATATTCCAGTTAATATGCAATGAAAACAGTTACAGAAATGTAAACATGGGAAATGCTCGACGAATGTTTGAAGTGACACAAGGGGGAAGTCGTAGGCTCGGGGCTGTATATAGATTCAGTGTTTACACACATCAAACAAAAAACTTACAATGTACATATTGATTTAAACTGTATTAAACAAACGAGGAATATTAGCATGTGTCGGCTAATTAAAATGGTAATATAATATCGTTCGCGTGTCGGCTGTTGAAAACTAATTTGAGTCGGCCGACTGAAGTATAAAAAATAATAATTAAGAAAATAACTTGAAAACAGTATGTTAATGTTGATTGAAGAAACTTTCGTAACATTAGTAACAAACGAAAGGACCAACTTCAGAAACTTAGGTTGAATAGTTTTATATATAATTCTTAACCAAATAACATAGGAATTTAGATTTTCATCATTAAAAAAAATAATCTTACAAAAAAGCATAAAATACGTACAATGCAAAAGCGATAATTCCATGCACTTACTAACAAACACTCTTATACAATCTACATATAATAAAAAACTTTGTTTGGCAGCATCATAATAATTGTACCTCTAGGACGGCTACACAATCACAGGCACGACGATTGGAAAGTACTTATAACGCAGATTGAAAATATCTAAATTGAAACCATCGACGAGGTCTCCAGGGCTTACAATTACCAAATTGCTAAAAATCTAACGAAAAAAACAAAAATGAGACTACAAATTGTTGGCCGGTACGTGGAAAAATAGAGCACGCTCCAGCCGGTTATATAAAAGCTTTCCCCAGTGGGTACGTTATACGAATATAAATTTGTACAATCCAAAGACTTGGAACCGGATTCAAATGATTAGAAAAAAAAATATTATCAAAGCGAAAACAATTTACGTCGGACAAGCTCTCAAAATACATCATGCACACTACATGCTCAGAGTATTATCGAACCATTTTTTCCTTCACAATTTGCTCAATTTCTGCGATATCTGCTGGGCCAGAGTTAGACTCCAGCGGGTCCATTGCCAACGAGTTCTGAAAACGTGACCGAGATATCACCCTAAGGTTCTGTAAGGCACCTACACCCTTGGAAATTATTTAAAGGATAGTGTTATATAGAGTTAGTACAATAGAGTGTGCTGATGTGTTTTAATTTAGTACTGACCCTGGCGACGGGAGCGGCGGTCGTGGCGGCTGGGATGGGAGCCTGTTGCAACACAGCCTGGGGATCCTGGACGAACAAGAAACACCAAATTTATTAACAAGATCTATAACAAAATGTTTTCTTTACTTATTTTATCAATCAGCTGGTAAAATTCCCGTGACGTTTCTATGAAAAATGTTGTTCAGCGATTCAATATTTATTTATTTGTTAATGCAAACTATCTATTATATAACTGGTGCTGTAATTCTATCCTCGTATTCTTAATACCCGACGCCGTTCCATATATCGAATGTATATTGCCTGAACTGACTTGATATTAGTATTTGATAGAATCGAACAGTCACTAGTTCGGCGCCAGGAAATCATAGCAATTTATATATGAGAGTCACCGTTCAATCACACGAGATACATCTACATGTGTATCAATAATAAGAAAGATAATTTACAACACTAATAAATCTTTAAACTAATAAATAGTATCTATGAAAACTATTGTGCAGACTAAACAACGTTTGTACGCTAATTTGTAAACAGCGTCTGTTGTTTGTCTGCTAAAGTATAATTAAAACTACACCATCTATTATTGTTAATTAGTGACTCGAACTAAGGTCGATAATGTTTGAAGACATACTGCAAGTAATGCAATACGATCTTTGGACTAATATGCACTTATATACACAAAAATATCATCTTAAATCCAACTGTTATCTCCGTAATACAATTTACTCAACTAATATCCGATAGGATGTTGACTATATATATATACAGGCTGTATAATTTTCAATCGTTAAATGTGTCAGTCTTCTGATAGGAGGTAATTATAAAATAATAAATCTAATAATAGTATCTGCTGAGGTCCTTTGAGTGAGATGTGACGTCTAAAGGCGTCGGACGACGTCGACGAATGAATGAGTCGTAATTGTATCGAGTTATGTTCACTATATATAAGACAGTTACAGAATACACAAGTTACGTTCTAGACGCTAGTTTGATAGCACATAAGCAATAAGCTCGCTATTCATATACAATAACGTCCAACATGGCAAATAGACGTTCTATTTCATACATAATATCTTTACAACGGCAGAGAAATATTGGGAAATCTTATCAAACCCAATTAGTGATAACTAATGACTTCTCGGCTGTACCCGGCTGTGAAGGCGAATAATTAATCTGTATTAATGGAATTCAATATTAGCATATTAAAAATGACAATAAGTACATGTAGATGATAAGAGAACCAAGTTATTAGGAATGTGAACGTTGTTATCAGGAGAGAAGCCATCGACCTTCGTATACGACTATGGAACGTCGTGAACTCATTACATACAACCTTAAACGAAAATAAATTTCCATACAAAATATATTTAGCCGTCGATTAAATTAAATTAAATTAACGTTTTGTTATAATAGCGTCCGTACATTCGTAATGAAGTACTCGTGATAAAAGTTCTGTATTCTGTACAGATAAATTGTTATCTTATCATTTATATTTCCTTACGTACTCCGCTATAATTTTGTCTGATTGTTATATTATACACGTATATAATAAAGTCATAGTGAACGTTGTAATATATAATTCAAGAAATGACGTACAAAAAAAAAATGTAAAACCAGTTCCTTATAAGTAACCACTTTTGTTTCGATTTCACTTATACTTAGCCCAAATTTAACCGGTTTGATAAAAAGTATATATATTATTCGTCACAATACATCAAAAGGTTATATTCCGTTGTATTTCAGTATTGAATATGCTATTCATTTATAAATCATGAAACGGTTACATGTATATGTCTAGAAGAACTCATTGATATAATTTTTTTAGACGTAATTGATTCATGTTGATTGCGTCATACACAATTTTCTTATATCATGAGATGTTTAGGGCGTGTGAACTCTCTGAATGTGTGTGTGTGTGTGCGTATCGTCCGGTACCTGTATGGGCTTCATGGGCGGCGGTAGTTCCACGTCGGGCGCGTCGTCTTCCTGGTCATCCAGCGCCGTCACCAGACCCTCGCTGTCCTCTGTCCGTGTGGTCTCAGCGTACGGGAACTGATCAATCACACAGATTATTTAATATACATATATTAACACCTAACAACGTGTCACTTAATGTTGTGTCACTCCCTGCTTGTAGACTCGTATACTGAACGTTAGCACCACTTCAGTTAATTGCTGCTCGGTTTGTGTTATCATACGAATAATTGTCTTAACCATTATTTACTATCAGTCATCGACGTATGACGTCACTTATTAAAAAATGTACTACATAGGAACCTTGATCTTTTTCTCTGATGGCACCTTCTTCAATGAAGGCTTGTCGGTGGCGGCTGGTGATTTAGCGTTCCCACTGGTCTTCTCACCCTTGCCCTGCGACTTACTCGGCCGGGGAATCCAACGCCTGTTGTGACAAAACGGAACTCCGATATCATTTTTATAAATATAAAAACAACAAGACTAACACCATTTAATAAATTATGAGTCGTTCGATGATGACTAACTAATTATTGTTTATTTATAACATTTTATACATAGTAAACGGCCGTCAAAAACCGCGAATATTATTCCCCTACTAGGGTTACATACCATGTAATGCCATCCATCGACCACATAGACTTTATTGAGGATTTTTATTCATTCATCGGTAATAGAATACCATTACCAAATTACGTGATTACCTCTTATTTACGATTTGTCCCTAATTACTCATTATAATAATATTAGGTTTTTCCTTACAATAACATTGCTTTGTATATCGATATGGAATGACCATTATCATCTATTGACATATAATTGAATAATTTATCGTGTAGCTATTAAATATTGAGTATACCGTATGCGTCACGTTATGAGTATTTTTCACGATGGTAACAGTGAAAGGATCGTTGACTTTTAAATCTAAGCAGATTTCCGATGTCTTCATAACTCTAGATCATAAACTTGAGACGGAACACAAATAAAAATTTAACAATAACTGCTTGTAGTTTCACTATATGAAAACGGTGCTGTTAACCTTAGAGATAGCTGTAATATTTTTAAAAACTTCTCGTCCGAAGCCATACTAAAAATATATCGTATAATTATTGAATACAGCTATTGTGATTACGATATATGACCAGTTAATCAAATTATTTGTTTTGAGAATTGGTTAAGATCTTAAAATATTTTTTAAAAAATTCCCAGGTATTTATTTCAAAGCTGAGAATGCGAATGTCAATACCACAGACAAATAAGTGCGACGGACAATATAGACCATAATGAGAAATTATTCAAAACAAAAATATATATATAGTCAACCTAAAAACCATGAAGAGTGAGTTAACAACGAAAAGTATTGTTTGTACTAACAATAACGTGTTACCCTTGTCATGACTTGTCCAATGGCAAGGCTCACGAGATACGAAGATCTGTTAATACGTTTGATGTCGAACACAAAAAAAATTTACAAGTTTTTATCACTTAAACGACCGGCAGTAACGAGAAAGATGAGAGCCTCAGACAATAACTTTACTATATAAATATTTTTTTTATTTATTAATGTCCTAGTTAACATTTTTATTAAATTAAACACTTCAATATAATAAATACAGAAACGTCGCGATATCGAACAAAAATAAGATATATATATTTCAACATATATTTACAATTCAAAACGGCTTATGAGCCGTAAATAGACACTCAATACTCGCAGAGATTTATATATTAGAGTGATAATATAATAGCATTCGGTTTATTATTAATATAAGGGAACGGTATGAAGTCACAGGTTGAATTATTTATATTAAAGTACATTGGACCCATTACAGAAATAATAACAGTATTTATAGACATAGGGCTCTTATATATATTTGTGACACTACCATTGGAGGCGAACCGTCGAACACTACACTGGGTATGAATGTTGAAAGATAATTACCAAAAAAAAAAAGTTACGTCCATAAAGGAATTTCATGATATTAGACATACATATATAGTATTCATGTTTTAAATTTCACTTCTTTTAATGTATAACTACAAATCACTTACTTTGAAAATATAATTTGACTCCACATCCTTATGTATATTATCGCACATCACAGACATTCAAGATAGCACAACTACTGAGTTAAGTTCACAAACAACTGGCATACAAATAGAGACGTTCCATTGGTGCAAACATTGTTATCACAAAATTTTGTTGAGTAAAGAGCAAGCAACGGGTCCGGTACGAGGAGGGACGAGTTATATCGGCAAGATTACGGCGATAATGTTGTAATCTATCGGCCGGTAGGTGACAGGAAACTTGTCGCAAAACATTACCAAAAACGAGCTGGCGAACAAAGATGGTAACGGAGCGACCACCTCCACACCGCTACCATCGGCCGACTGTCCGACGAACGGCTGCGCGGGCGCAAGCGACACGCTCTACGCGCATCACGCGGGCCCACAGCCAAATTCGTAATGCATTCGAACGATAGCATCGAAAATACATACATATATATGAAGAGCAAGAAAAGCGCTGAGTGATATATATATACAAATTGATATCTCAGCTTATGAAGTCTCGTTGAGTCGTCGAGTATTATTTTCGTTACGATTTACCTTCAAATCCCCTCTCGATATATCCAATTCACCTCCACGGAGTGCTAATGACAGGATGTTACAATAAAATAATAGACTCCACCCGAGTGCTCCCTTCCCAGTGTTCATACTTTGATTGGTGTTACTTGTCAGGTATTGAAGACAACTACTGTCTATCTATTCTGAGACAATCTACTCAGAAACTAATTTCTCAGTTAGTCAAAACTCATACATATTTAAACAAGTATTACGAAAGCAAAATTTGTTAAGTCATCTGGAAAGTCAAGGTTGCTAGTACGAATACCTTCAATTTAAACGTAACCACTCAGAGGTTGTCTTATCGAAAATTTAGTCGAGGACAAAGAGTGACTAATAGGCGAAAATATTATATCATTTTATATGAGATAAAGATAACAATATTTTAGGGGTAAAATTAATAGCTTAGTTCGTAGAAAACGGCCGGTGCTAAACCCTTCATTAAGGTTGACTTTTTGAATACTATGAAAAATAACTTAGATTAAAAACGTCAAGGGATTGTGAAATAGTATGAACGGCATTTGATACATATGTCAAATGTGAATCCAGGACCTTTGATTATCTATGAAGATAGCTTCATTTATATAGTTAAATCCTAAACAACCCTGTTGCATAATTAATGTGCATAATTTCGGAATGGGGTCGAGCTCCGCCTGGACTTGCATACCTATCGGGAAGTGTTGCTCTTGACAGTTAAATTATGTAAATTAATACAATTAGATTTATACGTTCTATAACAGTGCTTTGTTCAATTGAAAAGCTTTTAAATGTAACTCGCTCTAGTTATGTAAAATACATTACATATTTCACAGACAATACAAAGGCATGCTAATGTTGTACTGACATGTTATTATACGAAATGTAATAAAAAAAAAATATAACATAGTACTCACGGTATTATGCCTTTCCTGTGTTTACCGGGACTGGCAGCACAAGCACTCACGCCGGGCTCCGAGGAGGACGCTTCTGTGAAACAATTAACAAACTTAAAAAAAAAAACACAAGCAAACAGCATGATAATGTCATCTTACTATTATAATTAAATCTGGAGCACTTTAAGGATCTAAACAGTAATTAGTACAAGGGTTGTTCCATTATAAAATAAATGTCATCAAAGTTGTTTGTTTAACTAATATAACTCTTTTTAAAAATTACATCATTATTATGTTTTTTAATGCGATCTAAGACTTTCGCGAGTATTCATTACGATAAAACTAATATTATTCGGATCACTTTGCATATTTTAAAGCGTACTTTACACCATCCGAAACGTCGAGAGTAGTTTTTAAAATACCTATATTTCTTATTTATATGAAAAAAATACAAAACACCATACAAAATATTATACACAATGAATGTCAATGTTTTATTAAAGTAATTGTGTACGTACAACAAGAATATTTCTCTTTAATATACTTCGTCCTGAAAATTCTTGTTCTTGGAATTCGCAATTTTAACGTAACTTTAATAATTGAAGTGCAATTCTTTTAAAAATTTCTGAGCTAGATGAAAAATTGCGTCCTCACAGAGTGAGTGAACATTAGTACGAGATTTTTAGCAACGTTTTACCTTTATTTTTAAATCGAATACAGCTCTGGCGAGTTTTATTTAAATAAAATATTCTCCGTATTTCATATGAAATCTGTTTCAAAGTATAAATATTAAAAACATTTATCAAGTTTCTATTTAAATAAAATAAATAAACAATATATTTACCACGCGACTCTCTACATAATTTAGGAGAAATTGAAATTTCATTTTCCTTATCTAACTTTGCTAATTAAATGTCCTTAATATGTTTATAGTATGTGTATAAAAATCTAACCAAATCCTTTACAGTGCCAAACGAAATATAAAAAGACACCGAAACCGATGACGTCATCACAATTAACTTATTTACCATTTCATTATCACCTAAGAAAAAAAATCAATGAGCTCAATTCAAAATTACATTACTAGAGAAAATTTTGTTAATGATTGTCTTTGTATATGTATGATATTAATGAATGTTAAGTTACATTGAATGTTTGATATTATATTTATACAAATAATACTGAGATTTGTATCACTTCTGGGTCGTTTATTGTTACATTGCAGGCGTCACTCGTTCCCATCAAATTGTTCTGGGCGATTATTTTTTATTAGTACGACAATCAAGTCTGTTTACACGCGGAGGTCGAGGCGCTACATTTGTAAATTACATTTTTAACTTGCAACTCTAAACCTTAGTTCGAAAGCATTCATTAATGCTAAAAAAAAACTTAAAATGTTTATGCAATTTCTTTTGATTTGTATTTCGGAATCTTTAAAATTAATTTTAAACAAAGATTTTTCTGTATATATAGTTCACACTTGCAAAAGCTAGTATGGCTTAGTTATGTTGTCATTGCTAGACTATTGAACGGCGTCTCAGATTATATCTCAAATAATCTCACATGTCCATACGAATTTCAAATAAGGTAATTGTTAATAAGTTCACGAAATCTCCTCTACTCGAGACATAGATTTGTTATTAAAATAAATAAATTTATATCAAACTTTCATCACCTTAAAGTGAGACAATGTATGTATTAATCATCTAGAATCAATTAATTTTCATGTATGAATACCTGAAGCAAGTGATGAGAGTAAATTGAAATCTATCAATAGAGTTAGGGGTCCGAGAATGCTCTGTATTTGAAGTACCGAATGCAATAGGAAATTGATTGGTAGAAAATTCACATGAGAGAAATTCTCTTACTCTGACCGTACAGTCCGATTGACATATCAAATGTAGCAGTAAAATATATTAACGTATGACTCATACTACTCATACTATACACGGGAGAACAAAGTTTATTTAAGAAATCCGATTTATATTTTCGTATACAAACAACGAATTACCGATAATGAAAACAACATCCGTCTCATAAAGCTTTTAATTTTAATTCACTCCAAAAAAAAAAACATTAAATTAAAAACCAGTGTTTTATCCCCAACGGAGGATTGGTGCCACCATGACGACAGGAATTCATTTCAGTTGATATACATTTTAAAAACATCACATTTCTTCGCTGTTGCATAGACGGTATGAATTCTTAAGTCATATTACTATAAGAATCGGAATAAAATGAAAAAAAAATGTGTATCAGTGACACAGAAACAAATAAACAAAGGTCACGTAAGCGAAGCAATCACGAGTAAGTGATATTAAATGTAAACAGAATCAAAGCCGGCGGCGGCGGCGGCGGGGTGTATGGGTGTGAGAGCCGCAGCCTGAGACCGCCGCTGTGCGGATCACACAGATGAGCAAAGTTATATTTAAATCTATGCCTCGCTCATTTGAAGCAATGTTAAGGTTGAATTCCTTAATGATTACGTCATTAAACCTAACCGGGATGATTCCTGAACATTTATTCTAATAGGACATTACGTTTATAAAGTTTTTGTCCAATTTAACGTATAATGTTTTTATATATCTTTGTATTAGACACGGACGATTTCTGTTAGTTTAATTCAGAAAATTCCAAACTTAGTTCTAAATTGGAAACCTGGGATTCTACCAGATTTGAGTTCACTTTATTTATAGTAAGTAAATTGTAATGATTTGAATACATTTCCAAAACAATTTAATTTAATCACCGCATCGTATTCCTGCAGTGGGATTAAATTTTATTTAAATATTTGTATGACACAATACAATAGATAAACAAGTCATTGTTGATTATACTCATAACTTTGTTAACTCAAATTCATTTTGCACACTTAATAAAAGCATAGAGAGAAAATAGAGTGGAAATTATTTCATACGATTGTAAATAAAGGCGAGGCAACGTAAAATATAACATGACACAGTTATAATCGTATTAAAATATAATCAACGAAAATAAATCTAAGTCACTGTGGCGCCGCGAGACACTTCCAACCAACGGCCCGTCTCCGCAGTTGTGCAAGTGTTACGTGCTGCGGACTGTATTATCAAATCATTTATATCAGCTGGAATAACAAAAATATTTCATTTGACATCTACGAATATACGGATAGAGCTTTATATATAGAATATGGAAAGATTTACGAGGGATATTCAGAGCTCCATCTCCGATATATATTTTTCGGGGTAATTTGTTTTCTTTTTTTGTTTTATTTTTAATGAACTCTGCTCGGTTGTGTTCGTAAAATATTGTGAATTTATACTGAGATGATGAACTGATTGTTTCAATATTTTTTGTGGACATATTTTTTTTTTTTGAACTTTTCTCTTTGGACGAAAACTGCTTATTTATATTCCTTTATAATATAAATAGAACATTCATTACGTTTGGTTTGTTTGGTGTTTAAGATACTTCTTTACATCGTTATGTTCAATCATTTGCTTACATGCAGTATTATAAGGTGCCTAATAAAAATACAGCGAGATTACATATCAAACGTAAATAATCTAAGGCGTGAATAGAGGAATTAGATGATCGTATTTATTTATATAGGAATCGTTACGAGACTGCACAAATCACGAAATGATGTCGGTAGTGGGGAAAATTAGTGAATGAAATGCTTTAATACGACGTCGAATGGGAATGTTCCATAGGAAATGTTCCGCAAAATTATTTTGGCATATCAATTTGATGTATACGGCTGTGTATATAGGATGGACTACAAACAGAGTGACGTCATGTTCGATTAAAAATAACAGGACTAGTGACAATAGTTGTATGTACTGTGTACGAATAATTGTTCGAGAGCAATTCAATGAGGTAGCTATGAATAAAAATGAACAAAAATGTGACTTAAACATACGCTAGTCACGCGACATTGATAACTAATCAAAACGTATGACGTCAAGTTTTAAGAAAAATCATCCAAACAGCATCCAAGGATACCGATACGCGATACAGTAAAAACAAGAAAAATACTTTACAAAAAAAAACATACATAAGGATTAGCGTGTCATGATCATAAAATAAACATTTTTATCGTCTTTGTAGTAAAAAAAAACCCTTTGTTTCATTATGTTTCATCACATTAATTAATAATTCAAACTCGATCTTATCTCTTTTGGAGGCTTATCACAATCCACGATTTTATTTAATAATATTATATCGTGTATATATATATTATTAACAAACCCGACATAGACACTTTACACACCGTAATTGTAAGGTTTAGAGCACGTGAATCACAAGCTACCGAAAATGAATTCCAATTAGACTTCCGCATATATTGGCATATGAATATTAATATAAAATATATATGGATATATTTGCTTCATCTTCAATGTACATTTTAAGCACTCACCATGGCGTTTATCCATCAACCGTATTTTCACCATCAAATCAATGTAATCGAACCGAGACGTACCGCTGGGAGCCAAAGGCCCTCTGCTGAGCTCCGTACATTATTGTGCAAGACCCGTGCGAGTTCCTATTCAATTTCGTATATGGTGTAGGACGACGCACGCGCACATCCCATTGGTCGTATGCCGCATACTAGCAACACGGTCGCCAAACAAACTTATAGTAGGTAACACTGTTAATTTTTTTTTCCATATGTTTTTATTACAAGCTTGTATTACAATGTGAATATATTTTTTCTCTTAGACGGAAGTAGACAAATATAATTATAATAATATTGAATGGTAATATAATATTTAATTTCTATATAACATTGTTAACAATCGCGCCAGAATAATATTAGTAAAAACAATTTGTATTATAGCTTTACAATAAACAACTAACTAAACAATATCCATTATTGCTTTACAATTTTATATAAAATATTCATTTAATTATATAACAATAAATGTACGCCGGTTTTATAGAATTAATTTAATTATTTTTGAAGTTTAAAAAGACCAGAAAGGCAGACCCCACCATCAGATGGGAATAAAAATGCCAAGGAGAGAGAGATGTAATAACAAGCTATTCCCACGTTAATCGCATATAAAGATTAGATGAAATAATATAATTAAATTTTAACTTATAAATTGGATCCTGCCTGTTCTTAACAAAGGCATCCAGAATACCATAAGCTTGGTCGGAAGACCTATAAAGATTTGATGAAAGTTCCACACAATATGGCCGTCTATTAAATTATTACATTGCTACATCCATATCTCAATTTAAATCTATAGCATTCACGAAAAGAAATTACAGTAATTGGAGTAGCTGTGAATGTGAGCTTAGATATACACTCAAATGTTTCAAAGAGTGTTCAAATAAAAATCCGTTTTTTCAATCAAAAATGAAAGGAATACTATAACGTACTATATTGTTGAAAAAAAAAAAGCTTAACGTTGCCGGAATATCGAACGCGAGTGTTACTATTTCTACTTCAATAAAGTGGGGTCGTTCTCGATTATATATATATATATATATATATTTATATTAGACTATTAGACTGGAATGGAATACCATGATAGTACATATATTGTGATAACGTGATGCAATTATTTCGAAGTTAAATCCTCGAGAGGCGGCAAATGACTATGTATTTCATATACGTACAAGTACGTACAGGTGTGTCCACGATCTTAGACTAGCGAGACAACTAGATTAACACTGGTTTAGACCATTTACTATGGTAATACTGAAGTGTATAGAATATTATATATAATACAATATGTTCATGGAGTCATATTTATTATTACAAAAACAACATAAACTGGCTTATAAAAAAAAGGTTGAAAATGAATTTTCATTTTCAATGTTGGTTTAAATCTCATATTACATGAAATAGCTCATAAAACTTTAGTTAGGAACATATTAGAGTTAGGGAATACTAAAATGTATTTTATGTGAAAAATGTTTAAAACACACATTGAGCTACCTTTAATATTAAAATTAAATGCGGTGATAACTTAGTTAGATATTTAAATAACATCACAAGTCTAACACTACTATTATATATATATGTAGACTGAAAATAATGCAAAACAGGAAAATGACTTTCTGCATATAATATATATAGACGAAATTTAAATTCGAGCTTATTATAAAATTTCACTTCAATACTTGTCATGTGTGTGCCTGCGAGAGAATTATTAAGAAATAAAATTTAACAGTAAATTATAAATGAAAACTGCTGCCGTATATATTTTTGACATGGAAAATAATTTATATCTTTAGTCATTTATTTTGAGTGCATATGTGAACGACGAATAAATGAAATAGCTTCTTCCGATGCACATAAAAATAAAATAATGAGTTTTCGTTACGTTAAAATTTTTACGTAATGAATTATTGTTATTTAGTCTGAGTAGATATATGAATATGCTTGATTATCTGTTAGTAATAAAAGAACAATAAATAATTTTGATATTAATTGTTTCCAAATTTATGTCTAGCTAATCGAATACTTATAACATAAATAGTTACTGTAAAAACATACCAGATTTAGTGTTCACTTTGTCAGCATTGCACGTCAACATTCTGGACATCCTATTGTAGGCCGACCTCAACGACGCCGTACGAGAATTATTTGAATTATTATAAGTCGGTGTACAATACACAGCACCGGCCGGTACAACTAACGGAGTGACTGAACTCATCGGAGTCATCTCCTGATTGGTATCGATATCGTTGATTAACGAATCATCAATATTACGATTTAGAGACATATTTTAGTCAACACGCAGTCGTGCTTGACACTCAGAGCCTTACGGAGCACAGAGAGACTATGTCAGTACAGACGTGCATCCATGAAGGAGGGGAGCGTACGGAGTGCATTTGCAATGGGCGGGCGCGCGCGCGTCCTCCGCCCGCCCGGCTGAGGTCGTTCATAACATATTAACATAGTACCCCCAAGAGCTGAATAAAAACATCGGACCGCTGGCGATACCAGTTAATGGTTGGTGACTATGAACGAAATACTATAGACGGTAACAGGTAACTGGTAATATAACACATGTATCGTTTAAGAGATAATCTATCGAATTAGACGTAAGAAAGCATTAAAAGAAAGCATACGATGGAAAGTTATTTTAATAATATTCATAAAAAAAAATTGCAGATAAAAATATACAGTTAATTAATAATATTTTTGAAGAGCAACGTTTCTCCAATTGTTTATCTCTTTGTAAAGTTTCTTGTAAGATGTTGAGGTAGCTGTATGTTTTGACAGAAAATACAATTGTAAAAGCTATTGTATTAAATTGTCGTTTTGCGATATACATATATTACATCAAGAACCATATTGCAAACACGGAATATAGATTTTAGAGTACAAAAATCTAGACAGTTACGAACAAAATGTCTTATAGGACGGGAGGCAAATAAATGCTCCGTATACCGGAAGGCAAATCCAACTTATTGCATATCTGGCAAAGGAATTGAAATTCAGCTATTGGTATTCTCACAGCAAAGGAAAACAGAATGCATTTTTTTATTATTTGATAATATATTGTTCAGCAAACTGTACGTGTTGTTACAATTTACGTACAAAGGTCTCTTGTATAACATTAACTACCGATGGCTAATTGGTTCACAAGCGTTACATCCACCACAGCATTTAACGCCAATCAGTTGCGGCTTTAGATACGTTTAGGACTACGCTTCACTAAATCAATTAACATATATTTGCATCTATAGATTTTCAACTAAATCTATTGATAAAGTAAAAAATATATATGTTTGAGGCGTATTCAGCACAGGATAAAGAGAGCTTTCATAGCATTGTATAGTTAGGGAATCAATTTATTTCCTTGCGTTCCCGAGATCTCGTTCAGACAATTTATTCTACTGTAAGTAAATCCCGCATGAATACAGCAAATGTACACATACAGTCATAGATAATCCCGGGCCCGCATAGAGACAATGGCTGGATTGTCACGCGCTATCATTATAAAACTTCCCTTTCCAGCTTACCGTCTCAAACCTAATATAAAGTAAAAGACTCTTCCTATCTAATTTCATGCTTTTCAATTCTTTCCATATAATACTTTCCGCGGTTCCAATCATCTCCGTTCCCTGTACAGCTTCCGTTGGCTTAATATCCGATATATGTTGAATCCTAAGCAAACTGTAAAAAATCAGGAATATCATAAGATATTCACTAACAAAATTTTCCTACGTCATTTCAAGTCATGCTCTGCTTCCACCTTTCTGGCTTCACAGGAGCTCACTAAAAAGAATTTTACGAAAAATTCTTGAATATTTCACACATCTAACTTTTATTCCACGAACAGCGAGCATACTTCCGCTTGATTTAACCGAAATGCTTTCAGTATACAAGAAGGTTCTTGTCAAAACGGAGGCTATTCCACTTCGCAGATAATGTTTGTAAATGCTAACCTAGTCCAAATATGTGACCACTCTGTGACTTGGCCACGCCTCAACTAGTACGAACATTTTGATGACCTACATTAAAATAAAAATATAAACACCATATAGAACTAGCTGTAACGAGTTCGATGGTTGTTAAAAAATCTATGGAATAATATACATATATTTTTTTATTATACGCTCGAACATTATTAGAAATGTACTCTACTACTAAATGTATTTTTTTTTTTATTTAGTAACAAGAAAATTAATTAGCAATTATAAATATATAACACAAATTATTATACAACCTCGTTAGAGGTCAGTTCAATACAAAGTTTTTAAATTTCTCCCACGCGAATTTTCTGTGTGAGTTATGGTTGTTGAAGCTTTTGTATGATGGCAATGGTTAGTATGTTTTTGACTTACCTATGTTATCATCAGGCTGGCTGAGTGGTCGTCTTGACGGTGACGTCTTCTGGTGCGGCTGAGGCTTCAGCACCGCGGCGGGGACGGCTCCTTCAACTGGAGGCTCGCCCGCCACACGCACCAGCCACCAATCGGGGCGCGCCGCCCACGCCTCCAGCACCTCCACCTGCTGTCCTTTACATACCGACACCTCCCCAGCTCCTCCCGAAGAGTGGTCGGCGACCACCCAGCTCATCTCAGCTCCAGCCTAACACATACAATTTCTAGTTAGGATTTAACGCAGATTAAATCTCGTACACATGCCTCAAATTAATATCTAGCCACTTTACTTTTCTCAATTCATGATTAAAATGTTAATTAAGTCAAAAAACTTATTAATTTTTTTGAGTACCTATAGCTAAAATTAATATATAATTGATTCATCCACCTTGGATGTGAAAGGGTTCGCGTAAACAAATTAAGTTAGTACAAAAGAGACCGCAATTTTACCGGGAGTAAGGGCTCTGTAAGATTTTAATTTTAAAAAATATAATTAGAAACGAAAAAGAAACAGTCAACGCGACTCAACTCAGATTCATGCAAATTAGCTTCCGACTAAAAAAAATATTAATCCGTTTCGTAAAACGTTTTAGTTTCGTATTCTATTTAGGGATTCGTTAAATAATTAACAAATCCCATAACCTGAAACCAAGCATATGTTTTTGCTAGACAAAACTTTTAGGAATAGCACTTTGAAGACATGTTACGTACACATAATAAGCAGTTTGTAGTAAACGTATCCTTAGACGATCGATCGATCGAGTAACATTGTGAATTCAGCTGTAGTTTTGTAACAAAAACCCGGACTGCGAAGATGGTGAAAATTTATATAAAAAAAAATTACACGCACGTAGTATGGCAAAGGTATAATTTACATATATTTTTATTTATCGTATATATTAGTTATAAGAAGAATTATATTCACTGTTATATAATTTTCGAAATAATGCACGTAACAACCGTTTTTCAATGATATAATTTTCTGTGATTAACATGGTAGAATTGCATTAGTTGTTATGACAATCACACATGTAAAGAGTGACTATAGTATTTTATTAATACTTTTTATCGAAGAAGTCATACATTCACATATAAAATACACGGTAAATATTTTTTATAAACGATGTTCTATAACGTATTGGTAGAAACTAGAGTGTACTGATTCTTAATATAAGCACTATGTATGTATATACAAACATGTATATTTTCAATAATCACAACAGTTGAGTTCACCGCTTCAGGTGACAGTCTGCAAACACGAGGTATATTTCCCATTGAGACGAGTCTTGCATTTCAAGACGGAAACCATTGTTAAATTTTAACATAAAATATAACAAGAGACGAGTGGAATCTCGTATACAATTATATGCATATATATATCAAATACCCCAATTAGAGATGAAAGCGGTTTTTAGAATGTAAAATATAATTATTACTCAACTATTTGTGTTCAATATACTATTTCAACTATTTATATGTTAATAAAGTCATTCACATATGATACAGTTTTCGCAGCATTAATTTATGGTATTAATGTATAGTGGCAGTATATATATAAGTTGTTAGTAACAGTCACGTTTGTATTGTAATACAGGGGACGGCGTCGACAATGCTTTAATCCTAAAACAACCACAAAATGGCATGTCCAATAAGGTGGTTCTATCGCTTTCCAAAAATCGATATACTTTATATATAGATAGGAATAACATGTAATTTTCATTATGACCTACATAATTCAAAAATCGCATATAGGAAAAAAAAAACATTTTCATTTCATTACCTTTAATTAAAAGACGGAAGCTTTCTATTATGATCACTATTTTCATATGTTCTGTACTTTCTATGTCAATTAAAATGTATGCTGGTGTCTTGTTAATAACACTATCTCGTGTTTTCCATTAAGATTAAGGTTCCAGATACTAAAATGAACCGATACAGGTATACGTTTTATGCCTGAGAGTGTCTTCTGTATTTGATTAATAGTCAACAACTTAATATACTTTGGGAGAATAGTAACTTATGACCAATTAGATTTTCGTTTCTTGGTACAACTAATTTTTACATGCAACATTTTACCCATTTTTCAACCCCACCCAACATGTATATTTTTATTATAAATAAGTTAACTCCATATGTAGTCGTTAGATAGGTCTATGTACAAATAATTTAATGAATTATTTTAAAGTAGATGTCTGTGTTATTCTTTTGGTATTACTCTCCGTATAGAGTTTTAAAATTATTTATGTATTTATTTTAAAAATCACACTGTTTTAAATTTTGAATAAAATTCGTGTTTGATCCTGACAAGCTAATCGAGATCTTTTCTTTCTTAGTAATGTATGAATTTCTGAGGAAGTGCTACTTTTGTTAAACATTTGTTCAACCGAACCGGCCTATGTATTAAAATAATAAATCAGCACGTAAATATTAAAACTAAAGCAGTAAACGTTGTCTGAACTTTAAACAATATCACATTAGAATGTTTGGCCGATGAAATGGCTGTAGAACAGGTCATAGTTCCAACGAGACCATTTCTATTTGCACATCAGTGATTTTTTTTCCTTATTTAACTTTCGAAGACTTTATAAGAAATACATCTTTAGATTTAAACTGGAGGTAACTAATCACGATCAATCTACACTCACAGTTCTTTGACAGCCTCTGAAGTCTTAAGACTTTCTCTAAAAGGAATCCTGAATGTTCGCTCAGCGCAATAACTCCATGTTTAAGGTGATGTATATCAGTACGACCATATTTATAAATGACTTTAGTGATACACAGAAATATTCAATTATAATTAACAAATGTAATAAAAAATATTTGTAACATTAATGATTATTTTTATATAATAAAATTTTGTCAACTCGGACCAAATCGCGGTCAACGGGTATTCATTATTTATAAGGTAGATATAATCTGCGTACACATTCTAGTAAGGAAACGAAAACAAAGAGTTTATAATATCCTCATGTGTGAAATATAAGAGCTCTTGTCAGTTTTGAATGTGAAGCTCTTTCACTGAGGTTAATATTGAACTAAATAATAATATAATGATACATTTTTACCTATCTCCCTACATCATTCGGCTCCCATTTATATCCGTATACTATTATACTCATAACCTTCAACCATTTTATTTTATATTATAATTTTGAAAGTTTTATCGTACAATGTAATTTTTTACATTCCATAAAAACTTCTCGCTTAAGAAAACTTGGAAACAAAGAAGTGTGAGCGAGTATTGTTCTGTGACATAATATACAAAAAATAATGCCCGTATATTTAATAACAAAGTTGATAACACAATGTGCAGTAAGTTTACTTGTTATAATTATCAGACAGCAGTAACTCTATAAGGGCCGTTCGCCTATCGTGATTGAATTGAAGCAACGCTAAAAGCTATTACCAACGTATTAACCGGCAAAGTGGAACACGTCACAGTTTGTCCACAGCATGTATTCGTATGTAAATTTGCATACATATATAATTTAAATTTATCCATATATAAACTGTCATCATTGCATATCAAAGTGAAATTAACAGGCATATTATGTGTTTGTATTAAAATTAGATAGCTCGAGGTTTATTAATTCATTTTATATGTATTCACAATACTGAAATATTAATCAGTATTTCACGTAAAACTTTTATGAGGAGGAAAGTAAGTATACTATAGCATATAAATGTATACCCAGAACCGTAACTCTGAAAGGTTTTCCTTTTAAAATTTTTATATTAATTCACTCGACGCGGCTAAACGGTTTATGACAGTCATTTTAAACTCTGCATAGTGTTGTCAACGTACAATTATAAAGTTAAAATTATATACCCATTTTCGTGTCGCTCCACATGACATAATCAAGTTTAAATATATTAATATACGAGTGGGTTGTATTCATGTAAATTAAGATGCGATAAGTAAATACTTCGCTAGAAACGCTTCCTCAGATTCCGCCCGAGGCGTCTGAGCATTATCTTATAAAATAATTGTAAGAACCGCTAAGAATGAAGAGTAGAGAAGGATATAATTAACTCGAAGGGGGCGAGCACTTTTATAAATCACATTAATGTAATAACTGATTTGTTTAATTTTCAAATTAACAATGGAGTTTTAAAGAACAACATTCTGAAGAGAAACTCATTTCCGAGTGTATTATATTTAATACTGCACTCATTGCAATAAGATTACCGCTGAAAGAAATTTCTAGTTTAAACAATGAGACTGCGATTTTAAATAATGGGAAATGGAAATGAGATCGACATTATATTTAACTTGGGATCTATACATTTTTAATTAATTAGTAACTGGAATACATGAATTGATTTTTTATATAAATAGTCTGAGAATAACTGGAAAATAAGAAACTGTTTTGATAACAGAATTTATAATAACGTGGGTATTACTCGCAAAATAAATTAATGATGTTTTTTTCCGATGTTTCACTGATTAGAATTAAATCGAAATAAGGGTGAAAAGACAGATCTTCGTGATAATAATGCTAATCAGATTCTTTGTATGGATGTCCGTTGTTCGTCAAAAACTACCAAACGTATTTTGAATTAATTTTACAGTAATACAGTCTATGTCATACGCCGCGTTTCGCTATAGCTTCCACGGGATCACGGACTAACGGACGTACAGTGTGTTAAGAAACGTGAAGCTTATTTTATATACTGCCGTTATCATATCGATTCTAGCACACTATAACGTGGCCCTCCGACTCCGATTCCGAAGATCACGTGGGTTAAGCCGTTAGTAAAAACTAGGAACTAGACAAGAGACATGATAAACTATATACTGGGACTGGAGTGATTATTTAGTATATATATATATATAAGATGTTCTATTAAAACAATTATTCACTATATTAAATAAATAAATTAATTAATTAAAGCCTATGAGAGCCCACTGCTGAGCAAAGACCTCTTCCCACATGGAGAATTTTTGAGCATTTATCACCACGCTTGTTCAAGACTGGTTGGTGATTTCAAACTTATAATTGGAAATTATAAGTCCAGGTTTCCTCACGATGTTTTCCTTCACCGTATGTCAGTGGTGTCTAAATACTCTTATAAAGTACATATGACTCGGAAAAATCACATTGGTACTTGCCGGGATTCGAACCCGCGCCCTCATGTATGAGAGGCGGGCCTTAAACCACTAGGCCACCACTGACTATATACCCTATATATTATATGATAAATATTATATTATATAATGTGAGTTTTTCTCTTTAATATTTCTAAACGATTGAACCAGATAATCAATTTGTCGAGTTTATATGTATGTCGTAGTTCGCCTGATTTTAGATTTCCGCCTCAATGAACAAACTCACCCGTCGTCTAATAAACAAGGATGCACAGTATGAAAAAATCATTGCAAGGTTAACTTAGATAACGTCTGATAGTACGTAAAAATACATATTACTATTACAACTACGACATTATTGTATTAAACATATTTTTCTTTCCACAATCCTGAAGTTCATCGCTTTCCGTGGTTTTATAAATGTATAAGGCTCATGATATGGAGTTGATAGAATATTTAATTTTGATTACTCAAACAAGCAACCAACAAGCTACAACCTCTTACACTGTGATACGTGAATATTTAATATCAATGTAATAATCATATTTCAATGAGGTTCAAATAACCACATACATATAAGGCTACAATTTAATATATAATCCTTTTACTATATAACCAAAATTAAACATACCTTAAAGCAGGTTCCACATAATAATTTATTTATCAGTCCATCTGTCATTTATGTTATATACTTGGTGTGTCTATGGGTAATACTGTTGAGACGATTATACCTACTATGTAACTAGTACATATGTTCAAAGTGATATTCCGTAGTGCTCGGATTCATACTCATACTAATATATTATATTGATAAGTGAGTGGGAATGATAACATCAATCGATCAAAACGTTACAAGGTTGTTGATAATATTAATACAGTGTATGGGTGTAACTATGGAATATTTGGTTACTTAAAAAAAAAATCATAACGCGGATAACGTACGGTCAGAGCTGATGAATCTCTCCACAGACTATAATTAACGGAGCAAATGCTATCCTCGACCACGGACGGACCTTGAACAGATATTTACATCGCTAACATTCTTCATTCAGAGCTATAGTACTACGGAAAAAACTCATGACATCTATGAAACATATTGTACGGTTTAATTGTTATCTCGTGTATAAATTAAATTACCTTTTTAGTTGACGAAAGACATAGCGCTCTTCAAACTCGGTCAAACGAAGTTCATTTAACTATGGCTTGGTTATTAATATTTTACAATTATATATATATACATATACACATGTATATATATACAGGTTTCTTAATAATCAATTGTATACGACGACATATTATATTGATGAAACAAATCACATTATTTGTTTACTGAAAAATCTAAAACGAACAAACCCATCGACGTTTAGAGAGGCGGACGATAATAAACAATATAGATTCGAGTAGTAAAGACTTTTATTTTTTCTTAAGCATTACAGAACACGACTCTTTATAGCCTCTATAAAAACGTATTCTTAAATTTTGATACGTTTTATAAAGTTTGAAAATGAAAGAGTAATTCGTTTACAATGCTGCCAAACAGCGAACCGCGCCAATTTCAACCGTCGCATATGGAATGAAATACACTATGACAGTTGAAGTTCACCTGCCGCTGACGGCTGCCCTTGAGGAGGCGAGCGTGGAACGATCCCGGCGTGTCGATGGTATGTTGCCGGGAGAGGACCGAGTGTGAGCCGCTCACGGAGCTCTGCCTGAACCATGGTAACGATATCTTTCTTCGACTTTTATTCTGTTTTGTTTGTATGTTACCGGCGGGTACAGTCGGGTGGGGAGGAGGGGTGGTCGACATACTAATGTTTTTACTCGTGTGTACGTGTGTGCAGGGGGGTGCCGGCGGGCGGGGAGCTGCAGACGCGGGCGCGGGCCGCTAGCTAGCTCCCGGTCGTGCGGTCCGACACGCGGCGTTGTCGCCACTGCCGCGCGTCTCTTTGAACGGCTATCTTGTACCCTCGCCTGTTACACTACGCAGCCTCCGTATCGAGCCACATTTCCTAAATCATATTATTTAAAACCGCCGTGGTAGTCGCCTAATCCGATCTTATTAGAAAGTTTCTGATTTTGAATGAGTATCGGCTATTTTTCTTTGTGCCTGATCCAGTATCGCTCACTTGCTGCACGTTTTCAATGTCACTTGTAATCTCTATGTGTCTTATTTATATTCGCCACATTCAAGACATGTCATTTGAGAGTAACGTTGTCTTGTACATGACAAAGCGAGTTAGCGGAGAGTTTCTTGGCTTACAGATAAACTGATCCACTGCAGTGCGGGTTTACTTGGTTATGTAATATACGTCACTTAACGATATCGCTCGAAACAGTTAAGAAGGCAAAGTAAACGAACAGAGCTCCAGCTGCACATGGCGTACGTTTGAAACGAAAACTTTTAATTCTTCCTATTATTATAAATAAATACACGAGACATACGGTTTAACTGCCATCGAATAGTGCTTTACTGTGTTAGAGAACTTATCTCAGGGCGATGTGTTTTAAACATTTACTTATTCAGATACAACAATATTAAAATATCTTGACTAAAAATCGAAAATATATTGACAGATGTAAAGAATATGGCTTCAATCAATTATTAAGATCCAGCGAAAAAACATAGTGACACTCATTAGCTGAGAGATGTAAATCGGTGCACTTTGTTTCAAGAAGAATTTATATTTACACTAATACATTTCAGTCTCATTGTTATTTTGGTTCGCATATATTCTTTCGTTCATTATTACTATTACTCAATGAAGACAGACTTTTAAACTGATGTTTAATATATTTTTTCTGTTTAAGTTATGCTCAGGTACATGAGCGTATTTTGATCTGAGTCATTTATACCCGCTGGTATGTCAGGGACTGTTTCCACTATACTACGTCACTTAATTCGATTAGCCGTTTACATCCCGATGTTTGCTACAAGAAATCGTACACGATTAACAAGTAGTACGTGTGATAATTGTTAGAATTTCTAAAGTACATACGTATCGGGTTTATCCCATAGGCTCATACATACACATCTATAAGCCTATGGGATAAAGGCGATATGTGACCCTATGAGGACTCCAGTTTTCTTATTAGTGAACTGTAGAAGTAAGTGTATAAGCCACTCAAATTTTCATTAGCCTTGTATACAAAATGCTCACGTGATTAAGGTGATTTTGGTGTTTGTAAGTAATATTGGTTTTGGGTTTAATAAAATTCAAACGATTTGAAGACATTACATCGAATGTTAAAAGAAGCTATTTTTTTTAATTTCTCTGACATGTTCCTTAGACTACTTTTGAAGCAAAATGTTATTTTATATTCAACAAAATCATAGTTGGTTAAGGAAATAAAGATAGTTACGGACCAAAAATATAATAAGCGGGATGACAGCGCCTCACGAACTTAAAGACTAACTTTGTTTGAGTGTTTTAAGTGTTTCAGTGCAGTTGAAACGTCTAAACGTCTGGAGCGCTATACCGCTTTCTTAAATAACCTATTTTATGAGTCCCTTTGTTATTCCTTTTCCAATGACAACGAAATTAGATCTCTTACAACATCTCTGAACACGAGAAACAAGAAACTCCCAGCGATATAAACAAAAGTAAAATAGCTTTCAGATATGCTTATAGTGAAAATAAACTTACAATTGCCATCACTTATAAAATCCATATAAAAAAAATAATAATATTGCATTGACTGAAAACTATACAAACTAGCAATAACACGAAAACATTATAATCTCTATGCTATATAAATAATAAATAAATCAAACCATATATAGATTATAACCGGAAACTTATGTCACAATACATCCCGCCCGTGATGTATGTGCGACTTAAGCGTGATGCACACTACCATACATACAACCTACGGGGCGAAGTGCTTATTTCACGCTCGATTAAGTGAGTAATTCGAATAAACTTTTAATTATGAGTTCCGGGACCTCAGTAGCTGTGTGTCGACGAATTTTACACATTAAAAGTTTCGTGACACAAGTACAAAAACCTACATTTATTATAATCATGTATCGACCTGGTTCTGGGTTCCATTATACTGGCAAAAACTTTTTTTAAGTACTTATTAAGCTGGTTACTGTGATTGTAATAATAATACTATATTGAATCCTCTACTAGCACGAAAGAGCATTAAGATCATTCTAGTATTGAGAAAATAAAACGTAAGAGCAATTCGTTCGAAACAATTTCGATAACATGAAAATATAGAAATAGAAAAAATGATAAATTTTTATCTGCCACAAAACTAGCTTATAAATTCTTATAAAATCACGTATATTTTATATTATCTATTTATATAGTTTCATATAATATTTATAGTGAGAGTTCAGACTATACAATACACGTATTATGTACGTGTATAATAAATAATGTTTTATAAGCATATTTTCGAAGTGAACGCTCGACGAAGCTCGTTATAGCGAGAAACGCTCCACGGAACAAGCTTTGATATTGATAATATTATTTGTACCGAGAAAACGGATGTGTCGTTATGATGTCCTCTATACTTATTAATTAGCGTCACACAATATACAACGGATTACACTGAATATATTTTTTATTATGACTCGTATAATAAAAGTTTGTATGCTTTTTTCATTCTAGTTCTGGATGGATGAAAATTTTATTTACAAAACAGTTTCCACGTATACGATCGAAATTCTGTTAATTAGGAAGAGAAATCGCTAGTGTTTTGTTGTCGGTAATGTGTCCTCTGAATTAAAACTTTTAATTTAAAGCATCGCGTGGAACTGTCTATGAAAAGCTCCGTTATAACTAAAGGTAACTATCGCAAAGTTTGTTCACTGTATCATAATATATATGACGGAATTATTTTAGAATAATTTCGTATATTGTGAGAGCTGCAAAAATGAAGCATCTTATACGTATGACGTCATCGATTTGTTAACTCCACTGACCTTATCGGAGTCTGTAGTGTTGCCGCTGCCGAATGAAGCGAGTGAGTTGCGATCCAGATTCTCTGTGTCCGTGTCTTCGAAGTCGCTGTAAAATTAGTATATTATATTTCCTCTTCAGTGGATAAGGTAAAGTTCGTGTAATGGCAAATTCCACTCACCGGCTAGATCTCTGCGAGCTGGGTGGCGGGGCGCGGGCCGGGCTGCGCGGAGGCTGCTGCAGAGCCGCACTGAAGTATGTTTCCTATACAAAGAATGATATAAAATTATTAAATATTCTCTATAGGTATTTATTCTGATCATTGTATACATATATAACTCGTGTACCTGTATGACTTCTCGTAAGCGCCTGACCCACGTCTGCTTGACGTCGAGGGAGGGCGCCTTGAGTACTATGCGGCAGTCGCTGGCCATCGGCTCGCGGCCGGTCCACACTGAGAATTTACAATCATCGCCCTCGATATGCTCCGTCACACCCAGCTCGGATGTCTATAAATTAGAGACAATAATAAGTATAACATTAGCAAAACAATAAAACCGTTTGATATCAAAAACTGTAATCTCACCATGAATTTAGTCTTGTATATGTATTTAGCCTTTCCGTGTGTGTCTTTGACTTCCTTGGCTAGCAGGAGGTGTAGGTCGAAAAGGAAGACGCGTCTTTCGCGGCACTTCTTGATGATTTGCCTCAGGTCCCACACTTGGAACGAGTCCTGCAACACCACCTCGCCCAGGCTGTCCGTGGGCACGTCGCAGCCCTCGAGGTTCGACAGGTGCATGGCATCGTTGGCCTTCTTCGGTACAGACAACATCACCTCCAGCCCATCCTGCACAGATATAACACGAATAATTCTCAATAACACCAACATCTTGTCCCTACAACCACTAGTTTCAATGTTCGCACACGTCATACGTCACACGATGATAGCCGTCCCGTCAACACCGATACTATTCCATACAAATACATACGTGATCCTTTTTAGAGGCTGGTCCTATTCTATTACTCTTGTAACTATTCAAATATCTCAACATCATTAATATGATAGAATCCACATTTATATGAACCATAACATAAATTTTATTGTTACATTTAGTCCACGTCTCACTGCTGGGACATATAACTCACAACGAAACCAAAACTACACAAATGAATCATGAGGAAAATTAACGATATAAACTAATTGGTGATTTACTTCAAACAATACACATTTAGTCGATTAAGGATCGTTTATTTAATACATTATTTCGAAGTAACTCGTTATGTGACTGCTAATGTGTCCAAAGACTAGGATAGCAGAAAACGGTAAATTAGAGGAGCTGATTATAAAGATTTTTATATGAATATAATATTATCAGTATTCACTATAACCAAGAAAAGATGTCGATGTATTATGAAATATATAACATAACAAAAAAAAATCCCCTGAAAACTATTTGTCATCATATTATTCCGTGTATAACACTTAAAATTTAAATGTTACGCGAACACTGATAGGAAATGACGCAGAATACGTAACGAACTCAAACTAATACATTTCATCATATGACAATAGTCAAAAATTCAATAGTTTTTTGAAAATGATATCCATATATATAAGGTTGTTATTTTTATTATTATTATTCTTATTCTATATTAATTTCAATATCACACAAATTACCACAATATATGGAACTGATTCTAATTAATAACCTTGATGTAGTCACAAAGTAAGCACATGAGTTAGTTGAGAACATTCGCAGACAATATTACGAGACGATCGCTAAAAGAGCTCATCCCAAGCCTAAGAGTGTTTAAAACAAAAGCATTCCTTTGGTACAATGGTTTAGAACATGCAAGTCTATATCTTATCGCTGAAGGTTAAATGCTTTGATAACAAAGGTTTTGATAACACTAATCTTTTACTAACCTGCAAAAAAAACCTTAAAATGTGCTCTTGTATGCTGCCATTTATTAAATGATTTCGCGAAAAATGTACGCCATGATATTATTTAAGTGATTTTGAAGTTTTATATTTCTTTAATATTTATAATTTTTAAAACGACATCTAAATTTGTCTGTGGTGTCTATAAGAACTATGTAAGCGCCATTATAATCTGGGGAATCATGCGTTTTAACAAACAATTCAAGTAGTCTCGTGAACATCATACATGTTAATAAGCACTGCTTAAACTACCAATATAACAGCTAATTCTATATTTTTTAATTCTTACTTGCATACTTTGAATCATATAGTATTCAATACGAATGTTTAATTGTTTACAGACATTTAATATTTCATTTGATTCGCGATTTGGTAAAATTGTTAAAAGTGCCATCTATAAAGTAATTTAAACGAATCATTTTCGATCGTCCGCTGCTAACTGCTAGCGCCGCTATGCAGCCAGAGCGGCGGTAGGGACAACTATTTGGTGCATATTTTCCATACAAATAATCTCAAGGACGATCTACAAATCTCTTTTCGTATACAGAAAATGTTTGTATGTGTGTGTAGAAAAGCTATGGATATGTTATGGTTCGAGAAGTATTTCTTCCTTTTTTTAATGTCATAAAAACATGTAGAAGAAAAACTGTGTAGTTGTCAAACGAAATGGGAGTATTTGATTCGACGGTATACTGTTCATATATTTTTTTCTACATTTTGTAAGTATTAAATATTGCCATTTGTCATTGTTTATAAGTGCAAGCGGATTAGTTTTAAGTAGCTAATTAGTAAATAGTGAATTAATTATTAACGAATTATGAAAAATTATAGTAATGAGCCCTGTGCTGATAATGTATGTTTAACGATATTAATTACAAGTAAATACATATATTTAAAATGATATAAATTTCTTAAATAAAAATTTCTTAAATAGAGGACATAACAGGCATAAGTGGCAAGGACAAAACAAGATTTACTTATAATAAGCCGATATCGAATCTTGTGCGATTACTGATATTCTATTAAAATACGGTTACTTATTAGAAATATGAAACAAAATCTGAATAAATACGTTTAAAATAATCTGATATTACTAATATCATAATAATTATAAAAAAAAGATATTATAGAACTGAAATGAACATCACAATGTGCCTTCTTTGAAGTACAAACGTACAAATATTACACCTCTATCTTTTAACGACTAGTGATTAATAGCAACAACTCGCATATTGAAGAAATTTAAAAAGCTGTTCATGTTGATATTTTCGCTAACAAATATTAATGAATGTTCTTGATTAATTTACCTTAATTTCTCCCTGCCCTTCAGCACAGCATGCTTGGAGATCTTTCAAAAGCAGTTGGTATTTAGTGATTCTTTGCACCGGCTTTATGAGGTAAGCGGCCAATGGATGCTCTAATTTCTTCCTTCGCTGCACTCTGTATCAATAAGAGATGAATTAGAAAAGATTTATTATATTTTAAATATATTTAGAGAACCACTTTGTTATATGACTGAAGTATTTAAAGCAAACTTGATTTAAAATATAATTTCTATCAATAAAACAAAAACATATCTATATACATATATATATATATATATATATATATATATATATATATATATATATATATATAATAATAATAATATTACAATACCTATCGAAGTAGTCGCCGGCGTGTTGGACGACCGCAGCATTACTGTCAGGTTTGTTTCTGCAGTATGAAACGTACATATCGAACTCCCTCGCCCAGGTCACAAAGCAATGACCAACATCCTCTGGCATAGTCTCGTACTTATCCAACTCTCGTAAGAACACACGCTCGTGGAATCGATGTATCTCCTCTATGTTACCGAATATCAGCTCCTCCTGGTAACAATTTGATATTTAATGAAACGTATTAAACTCAAAAAGCTAAAAGGACATTGTTTATGTACGGATAGTGAATTTTAATATTAATAATATAATATCACCATACCTTTCCCTGAAGTGCTGTCGGTACAGAGGCTGGGTCTGTTCTCATTTCACGCAGATAACATGTTATGCAAGTCTCCAGATCCTTGACGTAAGCGCGTTCCGTCTGCAGGAGCTCCGCCATTATAAACCTGTTATTTATATATCACTTTAACAAATATCTTTCTCGAAATATAACTACAGAATTGTATCGTATTGAATCGTAAGCTTACGTTTAATCTAAACCCATTGTTATGGATTAATGAATATCTATTTCAAGTGATACAAAAACATTGCTTTTTTTGTATAGTAGCATCTGTTACATAAAATCTAAAATTCCACTTGGATGACTGTCTCGTGCATCGAATGAAAAATAATCATCATTATCATCGTGCTCGGTTTTAAATCGAATCAGCGGGACCTTTTAGTTATAATAATTATTAATGAATAGTCAAAGTAACATCATGAAGCAAACTTGTAATAGTTTACCTAAACCAGTGATAGTATCAATTTTTAAAATTACAATGATATCATAATAATTATTACTACAAATACTAGCCAGCGTCTGATAGGTCCTTCGCTGTACATTATAGCGTCCATACTTACTCTTTGCGACGTGCACTCCGTCGTTTATCGTCAGCGGAGGCGGCTGGCGGTTGTTCCGCTCGAGTCTCAGTCTCACTGGTCTGTCCAGAGCTCAACGACGCCGCCACACCAGAATCACTCTCAGCCTCGCTCTCCCCGCCTTCCATGGACCCACTGAACTCCGCATATCTAATGCAATCATTAATATTACGTATATAATAACAAAAAACTAACACGTTTCATCTACATCGATCAGTCTGATATTAAACTAAGAATTCATTCGTCATCGTTATTAGATATATATACCTGGCATCGACGGCGGCGACCCACTCTTTGATCTGCACAGCGTGCGGGTGACCCTTCTCCACGAGTCCGTCCGCTAGCTGTGCCAGCAGCCTCACTCGTTCCCGTGACTCGCGGGCAACGCCGCCGGCAGCAGCAGCGGCCGCAGCACCGCACCGCTCCTGAGTCTCGCGGATCCACTCGACGGCCGCGCGGGCCGAGCGTTCGAATAACGCGAACTGCTGGCACTGCTCCAGACGCTTCTTACGGACCGTCCAATGCTCGAGGACCTGATCAATAATTATTAATATAAAAATATATATTATACTAGTGATCTAAGGAAACGTCATGAACACCTTTATTATTGACGACTCGTTAGCAGTAAAAATGAAAATACTTTGTTTGTTGATAAAAAAAAGTATGAAAATTTATACATATAGGACATAGAAAATATTTTTGAAACGAAATTTTCACTGGAGCGAATATATTATGTTTAATCGACAGTAAAAACAAAATATGTTTGCATTGAATGAAATTTAACATAATCACATTACCTAAACACTTTACTAGTAATTTCAAGAGATTTATCAAAACTAAGACGTGTTCAGTCCCTTTATTTCAACAACTTTTCACTATATCTGTTTCAAATTACATATAAAACTATTTGCAATACCCACTGGCTGTACCAAAGTCATTATAGAATTTGTTAACATTTCACGTTATTCGGGGTCTGTCCACATCGCTGAACAACATTGACGGTAATAAAGCCTCCGGTGAGATAAAATCAGCGACACATGTCCATAAACCACAGCCAAGCGCTCCGTTCCCAATGTTACACTACATCTAACAAAACTAAATAAACTAACACACTACCGAGAGGACAATACACAGATATATGAATAAAAATTTTGTTTTATTATTATTTTCAACAATATCTTCCAAGCGACATAATTGGAATTGTGATTGTATGTAAACAAACAATGTCCGATCGCAATCACATTTCAATGTTGTTTGTATTTATAATGTACGGTGAAATAATAACATCAATAATGTACCGTTTCCGTCCTATACTATACCTATAATACTATTTTTATATAACACCCGGAAAACAATAAGCAGACTAGATATGTTATAAATAAATCGTCTAGTTGCATGGCTAACCTTGTCCTTGTAGTTTTGAATACACTTATACAAGTAAACAATGCAATGTCGGTATATACATAATACATTGTAGTCTAGACTCAGGGATATAAAAAAAGTATTGTAGATTGTAGTGCGCTTTGTAAGATTATTATTAATCTTTTGAATATAATTAATTATTTTTTTATATTGTATATCCATATAACGTTTTGTTTTGGTAGTTTTCTTCATATATACATAAGTAATGATGTAAATATGTTTAATCATTAACATATATCGTCACCTTGTTCTCCTGAGCCAGTAGCGTGTCGAGTATAGCACGTGTCTGTTCGTGGTGAGCCTTACTAGCGGCCGCCGTCTGTCCGTGAACCTGAGCTGAACGAGCCGCGTACTTTAGGAATGTCTCAGCCGTGCGACGAGCTAGAGTACACGCTTTCAGGAACGCCTCCTTCTGTTCACCGTGCTTCACTATCAACGCCGCAACCTGTCAATGTATATACAAGTCAATATTCAGGCAATACAATCAAGCCTTAGATATCACGCACGACGTATATTTCAGAACTTATTTGCAAAGTTTAGTAACTTTTGGGATACTTCCCAAAAGCCTCATTCACAGAAGGTCGATGTAAAGTGGTCGATATATCTCTTTGATAGGGACACAATGAATCTGCTTTCCCTGATTCTTGGATCTAAATTTTATTCTCTTATTACAGGATACAGTATTAACAGTTCCTTTGCTGTTATGATTAGTAATAACTTATGTGAGGACCTGTGAAGCTTTGTCCAGGTTCTGTGAGTGGACATCGTCCATGTCCAGGGAGGCGGAGGTCGAGATGGTAGTGGTGGAGGAGGCGATGGAGACGGAGGCGGCTGCGGCCGGTGCGTTCGTTGAACCACACCAATCCTCATCACGACGATACTCGCGCTCCAACGAGTCCAGCACGGAGCACACCTGCTCCGCTGTCTTGTAGAAGTTCAACGACGCCGTCACCAACTTGTGACGTTCCTCCGCACAAGTCACCAGACGCTGCCATCTCTCTGTCACCTCTTCAGATATCTCTCTGGAATATTTAAGATTACCGTTATTTTTATATTCAAATAATAATGTTTGCTGTATTATGTTCGATTTCAATAGAAATTGACAATCTTGTAAACAAAGCAACTGACCACGATTATTCCGTTCTTACGTACAATGGAATGTCAGTCCTGATACAGTTGTGGGTTCACATCTCAATGACCCACAACTGTTTTTAACAATCTTTTCATCATTAAATAACTGTTTATATAATATGTTTATTTTATAAAATTATTTTGAACACGAAAATTTGTTGCATTTGTCAAATTGACACGATCATATTTTACTGTCTTTGAAAAATTAGTGGTGTACATAATAATTATACAATGAACTACTTTTTGTCCGCGACTTCCTTTAATTTACTTTCAAACTTAGAAATGTATAGCTGACGGGCGGAACTCTGTTTCTTCTTAAAGGCAGTAAAGCCGTTCTTGAACGAGGATGAAAATCAATCAATCAATAAAAATTGCATTTTTTCCTCGTATTTAGCAGACGGAACTAAAAATAGAGAGACGTAAAAAGTACAAATTAAACATTTTTAAATCGTTAGTGGTCTCGTAATACTTAGTGCCCTGATGGCATGGTCTTTGGGGTCCTTACTTTCCTAAGGAACCAAGGATTTTTAGTGCTATTGGGATGCAAACAACTCTTCTGTGTTCTCGTTTGCATTCTGCATTTCTAAACACATTAAGAAAGCCCACTAATAAATACTTAACAAAATATGAACTAATTGAAGTAATTTTTACATTAATACTTTAATTTAATAATTAAGATTAAAGTAACTTGAATAGTATTCACATCACTATGGGCATAGACAAGTCTTTGTCAATATCAGCTGATCACTTTAGTTTACAAGATTGCCAATTTCTATTGAAATGAACTATATGTGTATATATGATTACCGTATAGTGTGTGGATCGTAGTGGTTAGCAGCGCGGAGAGCGTCCGCCCGGTATTTAACTTGCACAGCACTAGCGTGGGTCTTCTCGACGGCTACTTGGAATTGATCATGCTCTCGTTTCAGCTGCTCCGCTTCAGACAGTGTTCCCGGTATAGAGAATGATGCTGACAACATCGCCTCACCATTTCTTATCCAACTCACGACTTGAGCTGCGTCTTTTTGGAACTGACCTGCAAAATCACATTTAATTTATAAGAAATTCGTTAACAATAATGCAGTGAATCAAATATGTATTTACGTAATACAGTACCAAGTTGAACGCATTGCTCGAAACGTGCACGACGCTCTTCAGCCAGTTCTTCCAAATCCAATTGTCTATCATGCAAGAACTCTAGAAGAAGCTGAACGCGAGCTTGAGCATCCATAGGCGCGCCCTCCGAGCTGTCGGAACTAGAAGCCATCACATCTGATGCCTCGGCTATTGCGGCCGCTAGTTCCTGTCCTTGTTGCACCACCTATGAGATAAAAGTGATATAGAAAAAACGTTAAATATATAGTGTAGTGGTTTATATAGTATATTATACCTGGAAGGTGGCGTGTTGCATCCTGGCCACGCTCTCATTGTGTGCTGCAAGTGCTTGTTCCGCCTGCTGCGGGTCCCGAGGCGGCTCCGTGCGCTGCAACTCTTCACCCCATAATTCCAAACGTGACGACACCTGGATATTTAAAAACAATATGTGACACGGTTCTTTAATGAAATTTTTGTAATTATAATGTAACAATGTTAACTATTTTTATTCCTTATCAGAGAGAATAATGCATGAGGTAATAAAAAAATATATCGTTTGTATAGCGTAGCGTAACGTGGTATTTCAATGTTAGTCATGAAAAGTTTTCGTTTATCGAATCTAACTGGTATTTAATTGATAAGCGGTTTTTTGAATCAGGATGTTATAATATACAATAAAATAACTATTTAAACATTATTGAAGCCTTTCTGGCGAATGTTACTTGGTACATTTTATTTTAGAAAAATGTAACTGAAAGCAATAAAATATGTGTATTTATTTTTAAGCATTATATAAAAATACTTCCAGGATTATTAAACATTTGTCAAGGAATACACAACTCTACAACAACAGATAATATGTAGAATGATGTACCAATGACTGCTGATATTCAAAGACTGGACAAATATTCAACTTGTAAGGAAACCAAGCAGGGATTAAGCTAGGCCAAGTATAGACGTTTCAAGTAGATTATCATCAATTCAATACCTCCAGGGCATCTCTCTCGAAATGTCGCAGTTGCAGTGTGAGTTCGAGTCTTCTCTCACGGTCCGACCAAAGTTCTTCAAGGGCACTTCGGGTTCCTCTAAGTCTCTCCAAGGTCGACTCTACCGCCGCTGTGCTCGCTGCCTCCGTTTCGCCGGACGACCTGAACGAATAACACAAATATCTACATTGTAAATTGCCAAATCCTGGTCGAATTTCCTCCATGCAACAAGAAAGAATACTCAAAATATTTCATTTCTACTCTTCTTACACAGTCTTTTACTGATGGCACGAATATATACTGATATGCCTTCAAATAAAAGTGAAAATGACATCCAAAAACTGATAGGACATTTGTCCGGTGAGCCATTGTTAAAAGTTTCAATGTTATGTCCATACGAACCTCCATCTCAGGCACTGGACCGGTGATTTGTGTCTATGCGACCGCCGATGATACTTGAGCATTTTATACAAAAATGTTCATTTCACCGACCGGTAAATTAACAGTAAGTACACTTCGTTAGTCGTTTATCATGGACTTTAACGTCGTCCTGAATGCTAATTATTGAATTAATCAAAGGTACATTTAATATCAGGAAGTAAGGACTGTAATTATATGCGAAGAGACTATAAAATTAAAAAATTCTACACCAACGCCGAATTTAGATACTGTTACCTAATCATTTTACGGTTTTCTAACACAGCGCACGTCTGTTGTGTTTAATAGAATGACATATAATAGTCGATAATAGACAGTAATGACTGTGATTATAAATTCATTTCTCCTGAGTTTACACTACATGGGATTGTATCGATTGTAAGTTTGTTGATAAATACATGACGTGATCATAGAAGCTGCGGATATAATACGAATACCAATCCTATATATCATTACATCATATAAACGAGAGCTATTTCTATAAGTAAAGATGACATTACAATCTGTCCGTAGACATATTTTTATCAAAGGATATTAATCAATAATTAACAATAAATATCGTGTGTGGCATTTTGATAACATTTCATATGCGCAAGCGAATTCCGATCCCACTAATACACTACCTGTACAAATATGTCTTTTTAATTTACCGCCAGCTCTTGTACGCATAACTCACTAGGCATGCAACAAACGATACGAGATGAAATTGATCACGATACGTAGTTGAAAAAAAACACTATAATCCGATACATTTGAAGCTCGCATTAAAGTCAGCAATTGTTTGGGAGATGTATAGATATTTCGTGTGACGATGTTTTCTAATGTCGCCGGAGCGAGGCATTCCTCACGCGTCAGCAGCCAATCGGAACAGAAAGATACCCGTAGTGAAGAAGCGGTACAATTAGTGCTTACATACGTGATTACCACATCACATCGCTGATGAACTTGAATTTACTCCTAGGTCAATACAACTACGATATAATGAATATCAAATATAGGACAGAAACTATATAAATATTGCAATGCTCTTTGAGTATCAATCCCGTTAAAAATTACATTAATTTGTTAATATATAATACGAATCATTTACAATTTATACGATCATTATGTTAGTATATCCATTTGGATGTAGGTATTGCGGTTTACAACATCGACACGAGATAACATAGAATTACAACAGATTAATCACAGTCGAGCCAAGTGCGCTGGGATAGTTGAACTTTCTTTGGTATGCATTCAACAAATCTACAAACATACATTTACATCGTTAGCACACTATCAATAGTGTGGTATTAGTTAATTACTCGTTCTAATCAGTGAGGCGGTTCAAGTTAATATATGAAATGGACATAAAGTTTTACGAGCATAACACTCGTAAATAAGATCAGATGAGACGAGTGGTTTATATGTGCATGTCGCATAGCGGCTGACCGTCCGACAATTAGGGCTCAGTGGTGGTTTTATAGCACTTTAAACTGCATCTATCGGAGATACATTGTATCCGGTTTATAGACGAGCTGCGGGAGAACGTCTCGCGCTTTTTATTCATGTTTATACAATCAATTACATGCGTCGCCGGGTCTAAAAATAGATAATGACCAACGAAAGGAATATGTCAAAACAAATAATGTTTATTACAAATGTACGAAAATTGTATAGATTCGCCACGGCAATTGCAGCCGTAATAATTCATTATTGGTCAAGTGAAAGTCGATGAAAATCGTCAAGCTACGATTCCTACATACCAAATAAGTAGCCGTGCTGTACGCACATACAATGATTCTCTAAGACTATCAATAGAATTGAAGTATAATGTACACAGAAATGAAACATACTATTAATGATATAAATACCAAATGCGAAAAAAATAATTGTCAGATTCAAAGTTGATATAAAATATCACATACAGTCCGGCTGGTAGAGAAATATTAGATCGATACCTTAAATTTGGGGGACAGGAAGTTACGTAAAAAATACTCACTGCTTAGGAAAAAAAATAAGATAAATGTTATCAGAAAAATATTATCGGCGGTTGTGTTGTCTTAAGCGGACGCAGTCCAGTAATATATAGAAAACTATCGATAAATATACTAACTATACATGTGTAGAAAACTATCGATAAATATACTAACTATACATGTGTAGAAAACTATCGATAAATATACTAACTATACATGTGTAGAAAACTATCGATAAATATACTAACTATACATGTGTAGAAAACTATCGATA